>CM076576.1:382679221-382865808 GCA_034641835.2 Pinus albicaulis | reverse complement strand
TTTCCCTTCTTTTATGATTTTATGTTTTTTTTTAAGAAATTGGCTACCTAGTTACACTTCCCCGGCAATGGCGCCAAAATGTTTGGTCAATTTAGTGTGTCCTAAATTGTTGCATTTAATTTGTCAATCCGGGAATCGTAAGCTGATGAAGTGCGGTGCACTATATGTGAAAGATAACCTATTTCTTAACTTTTTGTCGTTTTTGGTTTTCTAAGGTGAAATGGAAATTCTAAGATGAAAACAAGTTTGGTTATGTTTGTTCAAGGAAGTGATATCCCCTATAATGAATTACCAACTTGAAACTTTAAAAAGCAAATTGAAATTTACAATGACAAGACTTGAAAGGGAATGAAAATGTGCTGCTGAAATGAAAAGGTGCTACTAATCTAATAAATCAAAACAATGAACTATTGAGCATGAAAACTAAACTATTCTTGCTGCCAACTAAACATAAAAGAAACTATGCTTAAGGAAATTCAAAATTGCAACAAAATAAATCTAAATAAGATTACATCAATTTATCTTCTGATCCTTCATCATTAGTCCAGCTATGATTTTCGGAAGTAATCATAAACAACTTGAGTAACTGATATCTAACTTGCAGAAAGAAAACTAATATCAAACCATACATTCATGATTCAATCCCTCGCCATCGGTCAATTGACAGCTTTCGGGCTGGCCCAGAAGATATCTTTCCATGATTTAATATATCTAAATTTGCAGAAAAGAAACTAATACTAAACTACACATTTCATAATGCAGTCCCTCACCATCAGTCCAGCTGTGGCTTTCGGAGGCAACTGAAGACGCTATGAGCGGCTTAATATATCTAAATTTGCAGAAAAGAAACTAATACTAAACTACACATTTCATAATGCAGTCCCTCACCATCAGTCCAGCTGTGGCTTTCGGAGGCAACTGAAGACGCTATGAGCAGCTTAATATATCTAAATTTAACTACTGAATCAGATAAGCAAAACTGAAATGTACAAAGCAAGACTGAAGTTAAAAAAAAGCTATGAAAAACAAACTAGCAGCAGAACAATGTTAGTTCATGTCATTAGTCAAAATGCTATAAAAATGCTATAAAAATGCCCGGGATGTCTACCTAAAACCTGCACAAGAAAACTGATCAGTGATTAACAATCATAAAAACATGAAAGACAGAAATGAAATGGAAATTATGGAAATGTATAAACAGAAATGAAACAACTACAAAGTATGAACATATGGATGGATTATGATACAATGAATTTTAAAAGAAATGAAATGAAAAATGTACACTAATACACAAAACCTTAGCTGAGCAGGGGCCCTCTACACAGCCTTGGTAACGATCCTCAAACACGAATTAAGTTGAAAAACAGAGTCTTCTCATATTAACAAGCAGTTCATTACAGAATGGTAGTGTTACGGCTCAAGGGCAGCGTAATCACTACAAAGCAAACTAACAGATAACAGAGTTTATTCACGAACATCAACTATCAACTTAACAACTAACTTTTTGTGCGTATGCAAATGCTCTATATAAAACAATAAACTGTAACTGTCTCCTGAAGTTTATGATGGCAGAGAGCACGTAGACCACTACACCCTTCTCACATTAAAAAGCAGTTCATTACAGAATGGTAGTGTTACGGCTCAAGAGCAGCGTAATCACTACAAAGCAGACTAAAAGATAACAGAGTTTATTCACGAACATCAACTATCAACTAACAACTAACAACTAACTTTATGTGCGTATGCAAACGCTCTATATATAACAATAAACTGTAACTGTCTCCTAAAGTTCATGATGACAGAGAGCACGTAGACCACTACGCCCACGGATATAGAAGTATGGCCGTGTTGGAAAGCGAATCTACGGAAGGTGGATGCTTGAATTCAACTCCAGAGCTCTGCACAGATGTCGATTTAACCTCCGTAAGCTTAGAAACGGCCGTATGGATGTTTATGTGCCACGAAACAGAGTCTGGCCGACATGAAACTCCATAGTTGACTTCCACGTGGACGGCTTTGACCACGGCTTCTTTGGACAAGTTTGCTTGAACCAATAGGACACGAACCATGTCCACGTCATTCCTAGCCTGCCCATGTGGCTCGTTTCCCTTGTAGACACCTGTAGCATATAGTTCCACAAAATAGCTGCGGAAAGTTGCAGCAGCTGCGGAAAGTGACAAGTTTCCGCAGCTGTATGAACAAAATCTAGATCAAATAGAAAACACAAAAACATAATTAAAAACCATGTTAGATACGCTTTTGCACATGATATTGACAATTTTGGAGGTTTAGGTGAGTGAAAAAGGTATGGAAAAGTGTATGGAAAAGATGCAAATTCGGGACTCAACATACCCCCACTGTGAAGGTGTTGCATGTCCTCATGCAACCAAAATTTTGATACTCTTTGTTTAGTTCATGTGCCTTGATACTTCAGCCAGCACATCCAACCCCCTTCTCTTCTTCTTTGGTACTGCCATCATTCTGGGTTTCTTCATTAAGCACCTAAATTTGATATTCACAAGTGCTTTGCTCAATTTCTGGCATTTCCTTTTTAATTTCTTATTCTTCTTTTGCCAAATTCCCAAATGTAACATAGTATTATCATGGATGATCTTGTCCAGTTTGCCTTGTTCTTTCAATGTTTCATTTTCATTTTTGATGTGCCTATTTAAAAGCTCCAGCTCAAAAATTTCCTGTTTTAATGATTGAACTAAATCATCCTACAATGTATGAGGCTGAATGGAAGAAGTACTTGGACCTGTGGCTGCCTTTTCCAAGGATTCTATATAGTCATATACCTCCTGCTGCTTGGGGTCTATTTCAGGTGTCATTTTCATTGGGCTGTCCCCAAAATGCTGTAAAGGAGAATTATGTTCAAAATATGGCCGAGGAGGGCTTACATCAATATTTTGCTGAGAATAAGATGGAGTATGCTCATTGTCTGATTGGGAGTGAAAGGAACCAGCTTCACTAACTGACTGAAATGGACTATGGTCAGTTGGAGACTGTTCAGATGTCTCCTCACCCAAATCAATAAAATGAGGACCCTTAATTTGTGTTTTTCTCAATTTTCCCTTAAGCCTGCTGCTTCTCCTCACATGCTGTGGTACACTACCCTTTTGTTCTTGTTTTCCTGTCTCTGCCTTCTTGGATATAGATGACTTTTTTTGAAGAAAAACTAATCTTTCAGATAGGATTTGGTGATCTTCTTCTTCAGAAGAAGGAGGTTTATGGACAGCCTCAATAATTTCTTTCCCTTTTGGTATTATTGGCTTCTTAGCTTTAATTTCCTTCTTCTTCCTTTTTACCAATCTCTCTTCCCTATCAGTTGTTTTCATAGTAGTAGTAGAAGTATTTTGGATTTCATCTATTGTTCTTTTCCTTCTACTTATTTTTACTGTGCTAGCTGCGGGAATTTTCTGTGTAGGAGCAATTTGGGTTTCAACATTCATTCTCTTTCTTCTACTCCTTCTAATTGAACTACCTTCAGGAATTTCCTGAGGTTCTTCAAAGAAGTTTCTAACTAGGAATTGTTCCCATGTATCTTTTCTTTCCTTTAGTTCCTTTTCAATCAGAATTTTTATAAGGCCGTGGTGATAAAGATGAGGCTCTACATCTCCCAAGTGTTTTTGAACAGTCACAGCCATTTTCTTTAAGCTATTGAGTAGAAAATAAGGGAGATTGAGAGTTTGGTTTTCAAGAAAATTCATCAATAGCCTAGTATGGTACATGTACATAGACCCAAAACGGCCCTCACATGTAATAAATTTTTGAACAATTAGTAGTAAAGTGGCCCATTCATCTTTTATTGCATGCACGGGGATTCCTCTTTTAAAAACAGTGATATCCATACCTTGATTTCGTAGAATTGTTCTCCATGCCTCATCACTGATACTTTTATTTTTGAACCAACGTTCTCCTTCCTGAAGAAGCTCTGTGGTTGTTGCTATTGATGCTTCATTGACCAAAAACTTGAGGTCTCCAACTTCTGCTTCCGAGCCATCAAATGATCTTGCAAACGCTTTTGTAACTTCTCTGTGGTAACCCCTGAATTTATGAATAAAACGCAGCCATTTAGCTTTCCTCAACATCTCTTTTGCTTGCGGATATCCCTCTATAAACTTCAGTCCTTCCGGCTCTGCCCTTAATAATTTTCCCATTTCACTTCTCTGTGCTTCACAAGTTTGCCTCTGTGAGGGTTTAAGTGGAAATGGAACGATGGAATACACGGGATCGAGCACAATACTGTGGGGATGTTATCATAAAATGAGAATGAGTACCATAAACAGAATGGAGTAAGACTGTGGGTAGGTATACGGGAGTGAGAGTGAGCAAAAGGAACGAAATGGAGTGAAACAGGGAGTGAGAATGAGTAGAGCGGGGTTTTGTAAACACGATAGAGACACGACAAAGAGGTTAACAAAGTATAATGCATTCGGCCGCGTTTTGAATTTTGGTGGCTGTGTAATAAATATGAACACGTTTCAATCAATGATTATGAAGTTATGCGACTTGTAAGAGTCCTTTGTCAACTCAAATACGTCTCATTATCTACGGTGGGATATTGGAACATGAGTGAGAATCGGAATTTCAATGATGAAACCGTTTGTGAATAAATGCGAGAGGATAACATGGAGATCGTGGAAGGTTACGGGACTGTCAATATAATCATTGCGCGTTATGGGTAGAGCTCATAGTTTAAAACTATATAAAAATGTGTTTTTCAATACTATTTGAAATAAAATTTATTCATACCTTTGGAATCCTTGCTTTTGCCCTTGGTCTTCAACTGATTGATCTTCATTAGTGTCTTGAATGTTCCATTGATCCTCTCTCCTGCATTTTATTTCATAATTATGGAAATAAAAACTGACTGTACATTCTCTTTGAAAACAGAGTAGTAGCTGCGGAATCTGCTTCTGGCTGCGGAAACTAGAGTCAGCTGCGGAAACAGATGTCAGCTGCGGAAACTGACACAGCTATTACTTAGTTGAATAGAAATGAACAAATGACAGATGACCAGGTGGAAATGGTCATAAAAAAAGATTTTTATTGATGGAATGGATGAAATGAAGTGGAGTGAAGTGAAATGAAATGAAATGAGATGAAATGAAGTGGAATGAAATGGAGTGGGTGGTGAAATGAAATGAAATGAAATGAAATGAAAGATAGATTTTTTTTTGGAAAATATAGAGTGTCAGGTGTCCCTGATTTTCACCCCATATTTTCTGTATAAGACTGCCAATCAATGATTGGTTTTCAGGCTTATACCATTTTTTTTTTTTTTAAACTTGAAAAACAAAAGCTAGGCTGGTGGAGAAGAAGAATTCTTCTGTACCAGCCTGATTGCAGAACTTTCTTGAAACATCTTGACAAAATCCTCTTTAGAGAGTGGCTTATGATAAACTTTCAATCTATGGCCATTCACAATAAGAGGAGTTTGAAGCTCATCAATGGTCTTGATTCTTACAGCTCCATTGCTAAAGATCTTGTCAATCTCATATGGCCCAAGCCAATGAGTCTGAAATTTCCCTTGAAAATATTTAAACTTGGAGTCAAATAACAATGCCCAATCTCCTTCTTGAAACTTCTTCTCCTTGATATATTTGTCATGCCATTTAGTTCTTTGATATTGAACTAGATCAGTTCTTAGAATTGCTTCTTGTCTGATCTCATCTAGCTCATTCAACTGCTCCATTCTATGCTTTTGGGCTTCTGATAAGTCCATCCCCAACTGAACTGCTATCTTGAAGGTCTTAACTTGGAACTCAATGGGGAGAAAGACTTCTTTCCCATAAACAAGTTCATAGGGAGAATGTCCTGTTGTATTCCTCCATGTAGTTCTGTAGGCCCACAAGGCTTCTGGAAGCCTTTCTGCCCAATCTCTTCTATGTAGATGAACAGGTTTGGTGATGATACTTTCAAGAACTTTGTTTGTGGACTCCACTTGACCATTTGCTTGTGGATGGTAAGGAGTAGATCTTCTGTGCTTGATTTTGTATTCTTCCATCAACTTCTCCACCAAATTGGATGTGAATTGGCTCCCATGATCTGTCACAATTTCTCTTGGAACACCAAAGCGAGTAAAAATATCCTCATAAAGAAAATGAACAACTGAATTTTCAGTAGCAGATACTAATGCTTTGGCTTCTACCCATTTAGTAACATAATCAGTACAAACCAATATATACTTCTTTTGCTTAGATGGTGGATTCATAGGTCCAATGAAATCTAAAGCCCATTTTTCAAAGGGTTCAATGAGTACCTGTGTTTGCAATGGCATTTCATTTGAAAGGGTAGGTTTCCCTACTCTTTGGCAGCTATCACACCTTTTGACATATTGTTTTGCATCTTTGAAGAGAGAAGGCCAATAATATCCAAGGAAAGGATTTTATAGGCCGTCCTTTTGTCCGCAAAGTGTCCGCCGCATGGTTCATCATGACATGCCTTAAGAATATCAGGCATTTCATCTTCCCTGACACATCTTCTGATCACAAGATCTGGCCCTGTTTTAAACAAGTCGTTAGAAATCCATGAATATCTTGAACTCTCCTGAATAATTTTTCGTTTTTCTCTTGGAAATAAATGTGAAGGTAGTTTCCCTGTAACCAAATAGTTAGCAATATCTGCATACCAAGGGGTCTTAATAGTTACTGCAAACAAGTATTCATCGGGAAATTTATCTTCTACAGGAGAATCTTCTTTAGTATTCTGAATCCTAGACAAGAAATCAGCTACTGTATTCTGTTTTCCTGGTCTATCCAACACAGTAATATTGAATTCTTGCAAAAGTAAAAGCCATCTTGTCACTCTGCCATTAGTAACGGGTTTGTTCATTAAATATCTAATTGCAGAATGGTCAGTATGAATAAAAGTTTCATAGCCTGTTATGTAATGTCTAAACTTATTAATTGCATAAACAACAGCTAAAAACTCTTTTTCAGTCACAGTATAGTTCAACTCTGTGGGAGTCAAATTTTTACTGGTATAATAAATGGCATAAGGAACTAAATCTTTTTGACCCAACACAGCTCCTAGAGCTGTATCTGAAGCATCCGTAGAAATATGGAAAGAGAGTTTCCAATTTGGTCCTCTCAAGATAGGTGCTTCAGATATTCTTGTTTTCAATGTTTCAAAGGCTGATTGACAATCAGGATCCCATTTAAATTCACGGTCTTTTGTAAGCAATTTGAAGAGTGGAGATGCTATTTTAGTGAAGTTTTCTATAAATCTTCTATAGTAACCAGTAAATCCTAGAAAACTGCTAACATCTCTTTGACAATTTGGAATAGGCAACTTGGAGATGACTTCAACTTTCGATCTATCAACCTTAATCCCATCTCCCGAAATATGATGTCCTAAAACAATCCCTTCAGTAAACATCATAAAAAAATTTTCATGGCTTAATGAAAGGTTTGTTTCTTTACATCTTATGAGAACTTTTTCCAAATTTTCTAATGCCTCTTCAAATGAATTACCATAAACTGTAAAATCATCCATATAAACCTCTACACAATCATGGATTAAATCAGAAAAAATTCCTAGTACTGCTCTTTGGAATGTTGCTGGTGCATTACATAACCCAAAAGGAAGCACTCGGTAGGCAAAAGTTCCCCATGGACAAGTAAATGTGGTCTTATCTTGATCTTCAGGTGCTACCTGAATTTGATTCTAGCCACTAAAACCATCCAAAAATGAAAAGTACTTTTTACCTGCTAATGTGTCTAATACCTGATCGATAAAAGGCAAAGGAAAGTGATCCTTCAAAGTTGCTTTGTTCAATTCCCTATAATCAATGCATACCCTCCATTTACCATTCTTTTTAGGTACTATAACCAAAGGAGAAACCCATCGGCTATCTGAAATTGGATAAATGAAGTTTACATTGAGTAGTTTTTTGAGCTCTTCTTTCACTATCTCCCTAAGATTTGGATTCATCCTTCTTTGAGGTTGTCTGATTGGTCTATTGTTTTCCTCAATATAGATATGATGGATGCAAGTCTTAGGATCAATACCCTTCATGTCAGTATACTCCCATGCAAATGCAGTAGAATGTTTTTGCAAGATTATGGTTAGTTCTTCTTGTTGTGACTTCTCCAGATGTTTATTGATATTCAATGTCTTTTCTGGAAAAATCTCAAAAACAGAATTACCAAATTCTTCCATAGAGTAAAGAGACATTTGTCTTGATGATAAATATTCTATGTCGGATTCCAACTGAAATTGTGTGGGGTCATATTCTGAAGTTATCTCAAAATTTTCTAATGTGTTCAGAATTTGACTATCCTCACTAATTTCAGAAATGGTAAAGACAGGTTGTATAGTGTTCTCATCATCGACCCATTCATTGTCTCCTATTTCTGTGATTTCTCTTGCTGGAGGATACAAATTGAATTTCTTTGTTGAATTACCATTTGAAATGTACATGTCTCCAGATCTACAACTAATAAAAGCATCAGCTGTGGCCAGCCAAGGTCTTCCTAAGATAATTGGATGTCCTCCTAGATTACTTTTGGGAGTCAAAATCATAAAGTCTACTTGATATTCCCAAGAATCTAAGGAGACTGAAATATCTTCTAATACACCATCTGGTTTAATAACCGATCGATCTGCAAGTTGCAATAAAGTAGGTGTAAAAAGAAGGTTAGGAAGTTTTAACTGTTCCATGGTCTGTCTACTCATAATGTTGATAGCAGCCCCTAAGTCAATCAATGTGTTTGGAATTTATATCCCATTTATATGTGTCTTGACAATTGGACTTCCAGGATCTACATACTTCTGCATGGCAATTTTTCCCATCATAATGTCTGCAATCTTTCCTACCAGGTGGATTCTTCTTGTGTCTTTTATCTTTCTTCCTGGTCTTTTGAAACTCAACTCCTTTATGGTTTTTTCTAGAATAGGAATTTCTCGAATGGCTTGTAGCAATGGAATCTTGATACAAACATTCTTCAATTCATCTAGAAATTCATAGTTAGGCAACAAGATTTGTTTTTCCACCCCCTTATCAATTTGTAGTCTTTTCGGAAAAGGAGGTGTAGATGAAGATACAGGTTGCTCAACTATAGGAGTTGTGGATGTTAGCTTTTCTTTTTCTTTTTGAATTTTTGAATTTTGAAGAGATTCTTCCTCGGAACCCTTATTGACTTGAAGAGAGTCCTCCTCAGAGGTATCTTGCTCTTGAATATCTATAGAAGGTTTTTCTAAAACTCTACCAGATCTGAGTTGTACATCGTTGAGAGGAACAATCATATAGGTATGAAATTGTTGTCCTTCTACCATATAAGTATTCTGAGGATTTTTATTATTAGGATTTGGCAATGGCTGAGCTGGAAGTTGATTTGTCTTCTGTTGGTATGGGAGCATGAGTTGAGGATTTGTATTTTGTTGAGAAGGTTGTTGTTGTGGAAATGGCAATGAAAGTTGTTGTGGATTTTGGCTTGGAAATTGTGGAGTTTGTTGATTTTGAAAAGATGGAGGATATTGATAAAATTGAGCAAATCTCCCATAAGGATTTTGCATCCCTTGTACCCATGGCTGATATGAATTTTGATGTTGGGGCCAAGGTTGTTGCCAAGGATTCCAATTTGGTTGGGTTTGATAATTCATAGGGTTGTTAAACCCTTGAGTTTGTTGTCCTGCCAAGGTCTCCTTGCGACAAAACAGAGAGATTCTACTGAATTTGGGTCTTCTTGAAAAACAGCTTTGAGTCCAGGAATTGAAGGACAATCCTTGATCTCATGATTTTCTGAGCAAATCATACATGTTTCTACAACTTTTGCATCCAAAGGACATTCCCTTAAAGCATGTTTCTTCCTACATTTCGGACAAAAGATGGCTAAAGCATCTGTTTCTGCTTTTTGCTTGTTTTGGATTTTAAGGGTGTCTAGTTGTTCACTAAGGCTCCCTAAGATATCAGTTTTGAATTCATCAAGCATATTACCAATCTCTTCCCTACTTACTGATCCAGTTGCAGATTTGTTAGCCCTAATAAGAGAAGGATCCCTAGGCCCTTTTCCTGTTTTAGATTTTCCTCTTGAGAGATGGACACATAGTTCTGTTATGTCACGAAGTGGAATTTGAGAAATGTCTCCTTTCCCCATCATGTTTAAAATATCTATCCATTCATCTCTAATGGCTTTTAATATGAGGGCTTTCAAGGTTTCATCATCTAAGTTGCTCATCTTTGCTCTTTTCAAGTTGTATTGAAATCTTTCAAGTAAATCTTCCAAGTTTTCATCTTCTTTTTGCATCATTTTGAATACCTCATCCTTATGATTGGTGGGCATACAATAGTCCAAGTATCTGTCCAAAAATGTTTGTTTCATATCATTCCAAGTCCTAATATATTGAGTGGCTAATCCCATGAACCATTTCAAAGCAGATCCCTTCAATGTTGAAGGAAACAGTTTGAGTTTTTGAGAATCTTCCATATAGTCATAAGTTCGGCACACTACTTCAAACTCAAGCAGAAATGTTTCAGGATCCTCACTTCGCAATCCATAAAAGTTAGGGAGAACAGATGGTGAGATATTTTTCATTGTTGCATGAGTTTCCTCATCAACTATAGGGAATCCAAGAAAATTGTCCCTATTTCTACCATTATTTCTTTCACCATTGTTATCTCCATTATCTCCTCCTCTTCTACCTCCACCTCTATTTATTACTTCCTCTGCCATGATATTTTCTTTAGAGTCCTTATAGTCCTCTAGTTCTTCTACCAAGGAAGGATGAGAGAAAGTCTCTTTGTTTTCTAAGTGGGTTTTAGTAGGTGGTATAGGAGAATCCTCTAATTCAGCTGTTCTTTGACTTCCAAAAATCTTAAGGCTAGGGGTAGATGGTGGTGAATCTGGTCTATGCCTTGAAGAAGATGGAGTTGTGAAAATCGAACTCTTGGCTTTAGCTATAAGCCTTCCCCTAGAATCTCTTGCTCTATGCATGTCATTTTTTTATTTATTTTTTTAAAAAAGTTGGGCTAATAATTCTCTTTCTGATCTTCCAGATCACACTAGGTGCAAGAAGAGAGCATACTTAAGAAATTACTAAACCAATAACTCTCTTTTCTGATCCTCCAGATCACACTAGGTGCAAGAGGAGAGCATACTTCAAGAAGTTATCAAGTTTCCCTTCTTTTATGATTATTGAGTGGCTAATCCCATGAACCATTTCAAAGCAGATCCCTTCAAAGTTGAAGGAAACAGCTTGAGTTTTTGAGAATCTTCCATATAGTCATAAGTTCGGCACACTACTTCAAACTCAAACAGAAATGTTTCAGGATCTTCACTTCGTAATCCATAAAAGTTAGGGAGAACAGATGGTGAAATATTTTTCATTGTTGCATGAGTTTCTTCATCAACTATAGGGAATCCAAGAAAATCCTATTTCTACCATTATTTTCACCATTGTTATCTCCATTATCTCCTCTCTTCTACCTCCACCTCTATTTATTACATCCTCTCGCCATGATAGCTTTTTTAGAGTCCTTATAGTCCTCTAGTTCTTCTACCAAGGAAGGATGAGAGAAAGTCTCTTGTTTTCTAAGTGGGTTTTAGTAGTGTATAGGAGAATCTCTAATCTAGCCTGCCTGACTTCCAAAAATCTGGTTATTTAGATGATGGTGAATCCGGTCTATGCCCTAAAGAAGATGGAGTTATGAAAATCGAACCTTGGCTTTAGCTATAAACCTTCCCTAGAATCTCTTGCTCTATGCATGTCATTTTTTTATTTTTTAAAAAAAGTTGGGCTAATAATTTCTCTTTTCTGATCCTCCAGATCACACTAGGTGCAAGAGGAGAGCATACTTCAAGAAGTTATCAAGTTTCCCTTCTTTTATGATTTTATGTTTTTTTTTTTTAAGAAATTGGCTACCTAGTTACACTTCCCCGGCAACGGCGCCAAAATGTTTGGTCAATTTAGTGTCCTAAATTGCTGCATTTAATTTGTCAATCCGGGAATCGTAAGCTGATGAAGTGCGGCGCACTATATGTGCAAGATAACCTATTTCTTAACTTTTGTCGTTTTTGATCTTTCTAAGGTGAAATGGAAATTCTAAAATGAAAACAAGTTTGGTTATATTTGTTCAAGGAAGTGATATCCCCTATAATGATTTACCAACTTGAAACTTTAAAAGCAAATTGAAAATTACAATGACAAGACTTGAAAGAAAGTAAAAGTGTACTGCTGAAATGAAAAGGTGCTGCTAATCTAATGAATCAAAAAAATAAACTAGTGAACATGAAAACCAAACTATTCTTGCTGCCAACTAAACACAAAAGAAACTATGCTTAAGGAAATTCAAAATTGCAACAAAATAAATCTAAATCAGATTACATCAATTCATTTTCTGACCCTTCATCATTAGACCACCTATGATTTTCGGAAGTAATCATAAACAACTTGTGTAACTGATATTTAATTTGCAGAAAATAAACTAATACTAAACCATACACTCATGATTCAATCCCTCACCATCAGTCCAGCTGTGGCTTTCGGAGGCAACTGAAGATGTCATGCATGATTTAATATATCTAAATTTGCAAAAAAGAAACTAATACTAAACTACACATTTCATAATGCAATCCCTCACCATCAGTCCAGCTGTGGCTTTCGGAGGCAACTGAAGATGCTATGAGCAGCTTAATATATCTAAATTTGCATAAAAGAAACTAATACTAAACTACACATTTCATAATACAATCCCTCACCATCAGTCCAGCTGTGGCTTTCGGAGGCAACTGAAGATGCTATGAGCAGCTTAATATATCTAAATTTAACTACTAAAACAGATAAGCAAAACTGAAATGAACAAAGCAAGACTGAAATTAAACAAAAGCTATGAAAAATAAACTAGCAGCAGAACAATGTTAGATCCATGTCATTAGTCAAAAAGCTATAAAAATGCCCGGGCTGTCTATCTAAAACCTGCACAAGAACACTGATCAGTGATTAACAATCATAAAACATGAAAGACAGAAATGAAATGGAAACTATGGAAATGTATAAACAGAAATGAAACAACTTGCAAAATATGAACATATGGATGGATTATGATACAATGATTTTAAAAGAAATGAAATGAGAAATATACACTAATACACAAAACCTTAGCTTAGCAGAGGCCCTCTACACAGCCTTGGTAACGATCCTCAAACACGAATTAAGTTGAAAAACAGAGTCTTCTCATATTAAAAATCATTTCATTACAGAATGGTAGTGTTACGGCTCAAGGGCAGCGTAATCACTACAAAGCAGACTAAAAGATAACAGAGTACATTCACTAACATCAACTATCAACTAACTCTATGTGCATATGCAAACGCAATATATATAACAACAAACTGTAACTGTCTCCTAAAGTTCAGGATGGCAGAGAGCACGTAGACCACTTCGTCCACGGATATAGGAGTATGGCCGTGTTGGAAAGTGAATCTTCGGAAGGTGGATGCTTGAATTTGACTCCAGAGCTCTGCACAGATGTCGATTTAACCTCAGCAGGCTTAGAAACGGCCGTATGGATCTTTATGTGCCACGAAACAGAGTCCGGCCGACATGAAACTCCATGGTTGAATTCCATGTGGACGCTTTTGACCGCGGCTTCTTTGGACGAGTTTGCTTGAACCAATAGGACACGAACCATGTCCACGTCATTCCTAGCCTGCCCATGTGGCTCGTTTCCCTTGTAGACACCTGTAGCATAGAGATTTACAAAATAGCTGCGGAAAGTTGCAGCAGCTGCGGAAAGTGGCAAGATTCCACAGCTGTATGAACAAAATCTAGATCAAATAGCAAACACAAAAACATAATTAAAAACCATGTTAGATGCCCTTTTGCACATGATATTGACAATTTGGGAGGTTTAGGTGAGTGAAAAAGGTATGGAAAAATGCATGGAAAAGATACAAATTTGGGACTCAACACAAGTCTCGTCCTTCTTTTGTACCAACACGATCGGGCTCCCACAGGGCGATGAACACAGTCGGATGTGACCTTTTTGTAGTAGCTCCTCAATCTGCCTCTTGATTTCAACATTCTCCATAACAGAGCGTTGATAGACTGATCCATTGGGTAGCAGCGGACCTGGGGTCAAATCAATGGGGTGCTTGACCTGACAATGCAGAGGCACCCTTGTGGGTGAGGTGAAGATGTCCTCGTACTCCTCCGCGACCTTGTCGATTTTTTCTTTTTTTCATGCGAAGGAGTCCTTTCTGGAGGTCATGGTGGTGGTACCTCTGGTATCATGTACATGATTATTTCCCAAAGTAACAATAACAGTGCAAGGTCGGGACTAATACACAGCATGTCACTTCCACAAGTATGGTTGGCCTAATAATAAATCACAAACATTAAGTGGAGAAATGTCACATAATACATGATACGTGAAGGGCCTGATGCTATGGGGAAGGCGTCACTACTAGTTGATGCAGAGATCCCGTCCTTGGTGAAGCCACCCGATGGGATATGGTTGTGGGTGTGCTATGGTCGAAAAGCCCAACCGCTTCATGACCTTTGTTGAAATGAGGTTCTTTTGTCTCCCACTGTCGACAATGAACTTTAGCGAGAAACCCTTTACCCACATCTAGGAGTGGAAGAGATGCTCCTCCTTGTCTGGATCTTTTGGTTCCTCCTTCTGGATCTTCACAGTGGCAATGATGGAGTTTTTCTTTGCATCAATAATCTTCTTCCCTTTGTCATTCCCCTTGTTGGGTTTTGATTCAGAGTTGGAGCATGCATATGATTCAAAAGCCCTCATCTCGGCCACCAAAGACTACTTGGCCTGACACTCACTTGTGTTGTGAGTGGATCTCTTATGGAACTCACACCACTTTCCCATGTCCTTCTTTGGATTCGTGGTGTTGTTCTTGGCTTGCAGATTTGGTAGTTTTTATTGTGCCGCCATCTGTTGGATTTGTCCCTTGTTCTGTAGTTTGGGGGAACCTTTCCCTTTCTTTTGATTCGTAGATCCAAAGTCTCGCTTCTTTTGTTTAAATTTCTGCTCAATATTGGCAGCATACTGGTATGTCGTACCAAGTGAGGAGATGTCAAGGAACTCAATTTCCTCCTAAATGTATCTGTGCATACAACTATGATACTTTAGCACCAAAATTTTCTATGAATATTTTATACCCAACTTTGTGAAAAGGGTATGTAACAAATTTGTCAGCTCATGCACATCTTGATCCCTTTTCTGCCATAGCATTGTCCATTGTATGTACTTGTCATCATAGCTCCCATGGGATAGTATTTTTCCTTGATTTCATCTCAAAAATAATTCCAAGTGGGTACGATTGAGAATAGAGAGGGTTTTGTCTTATCCTTCTTCTCATAGTAGGTTTCCCACCAGTCCTTGAAATGGGGAGTAGCTTTGAGGAGTGAAAAAATAATCTTCTCCCGGTCGGAAAAGTCATGAACTGAGAAATATCCTTCCAATAGATTCAACCATCTATCTACAACATCTGCATCTATTTGGCCCTTAAATATGGGAATTTCAAAGTTTACTTGTACCTTAAAGGGAGTCATGCCTCCAGAGTGGCTGCTGGATGCAGATGCACCGCTGGTGGGCAGTCGTTGAAGGATCTGGGCAAATTTATCCATCATCACGTTCCTTTGTTTTTCAAGGGCCTCATTGAGCAACATTTTGATAGTATCTCCTGCTCCCTCATATTTATTTTCATCCCCCATGGGTGGTCGTCAGGGCTTATGAGGCTGATCTTGTAAAGGTTCCACCAGATCGAGCCCTAACTCCTTATACCCCGACATCGTTGGGGACATGCAAAGAAGGATAGAGAAAAAGAAGACTACTCTGATACCACTGATCCAGATTTATGCAAGAATGCAACCAAATACACATATAACCATAATACAAATATGCAACGAAAATAGCACTTCATTTCATTAATATCAAAGAACTGAAATTTGCTGACACACAGAATGGAAACAAACTAGCTAGGGCATGTTAGCCACCTATAAAAATTTTTATAACAAAAGGTGGCTAAATCATTTTTTGAGACTTCAAGAAACAAGTTTATTGCTAAAAATTTTATCTCTTGAAGCCTCATGAAGACATCATCACCTCTGTCTAATCTTCACTAGCGTTTCAATTTCAAACTCTGAAATTTTGCTGATTTCATAGAGAAAAGACTGGTACGAAATCACCGTTTTTCGCTTCCTTTCACTTCAAACTAACCTTCATTTTTATCCCTTCTTTCCTCATGGAATTCCTCTATTTTCCATTTTTTCCCCTTTCCCCTTCATAAAATCCTCTTTACAAAGTTTAAAACTCCTTTTTTGAACTTTGTCGAAACCCCCAAATCCATCAAAAACTGTGAAAAATTTCATAAAAAATAAATTTTTTTAACTACAGGCTTAAGCCCCTTTGGGCTAAGTCCTAACCACTTCCCCACCGTATGCCCCAGCGCTAGAACCGAGCACTATACCCTTATGGTGCTTATCGCAATGGAGAAATCGGAGCGTGCCAGTCTATTGTGTTATGTTGAAACCTCCGATGCGATAGGCCCTTATGTTTTTTAACCCCGGTCCTTTGTTGTTCATATAACCAAAAAGCCCCACATCTGGTGCTTAAACATTAAAATAAACAATGCCTGATGCTTATTTTCCTTTGTAAATTCATAAACCAACTTTTCCTAAGTTTCGGTCTAAACTCGCCAGGGCAATATTTTTTAATGTAAATGGGTAGATTGAAAAGCCCCACATCTTCTTTCCGATGCGATTGAGTCCCATTGTATAAACCCTCGCCCTCCGCTTTACTCCATATAAACCTACACCCAGGACCAAGAGTTAAAGTCCTGAAGTGCTAAATCGTATCGGAGAATTAAAATGGGTAGATTGAAAGACCAGCACCAAAGTTCCGATGCGATTGGCCTTTGTACATATTAAGCCCTGGGCCTATTGCTTTTCGTATAGACCAACGGCCCCACAGATGGGCGCCAAGCCATTTCATATATATATTCCCCGCCCGATACATAAACCTTTGTATTCCATTAAATTTTTTGGTTTCCGTATATTATAAGGGGTCCCATCGTTCATTAATCAAACCCATTCCCGACTATTTATCTAAAGCCGATCAACGATCAAGGCAACATCGCATCACAAATTTTATCTGGTGCATTTGTTCCCCCCTTCCAATTGGTCGCTTCTTCAATTCACTCCCCACCGTCGATCTGATCTGCAAATCAATGGCTAGCCCTCAATCGCATTGGCGCCATTCAAGTTCTTCCCCCTGCCGATCGCATGCCCCCGATTGAATTTGGGTTATCCATGTGTCTAGATCGGATGGTCCAGGTTGCATCTCCCGACTTTGGTTAAAATTTATGCGCCCTGCCTCATAATGTTTTTGGCCAAATCCTGGCCATTGATCTCTGCAAATCAACAGTCCTCATTAACCCATTTTCTGCCTTTATATTATTTCGTTTATACCCCAATTCACATCTCGACCATTGATTTGTTTCATCTAATGGCTCATATTAAACTCGATAGGCCTACCTCCTGTGGGTCCTGTCTTCTTCAAAATTTTATGTCGGCCATCCATCTCAGATCCAACGGCCCAAATTAAAACCACCCTGCTTCTTATCCCTCGCACATCTAGTCAATTTCACGCTCACTCTCCACCATTCGATCTGAGGGCATAGATCTGATGGTCGACGTGGAGTTTTGCACAACTTTCAGCATGGAGGTTAATTTTCAAAAATTACGCAATATAGGTTGTTTTCAAAAGACACGTGTCACCTCCTAATGCATATCGCATTCAAAAAGACAATACCACCTACCTGCCTTTTCATCTCACGAAAATAGTTGTTTTGCCCTCTGAAACCACCTTTCCCCATTTCTATTATGATTTTTTGCATGCACTCTAATTTGGCCTTTCACTATCGCCCTCCGCCTCTACCAAAGGTTTTCAACGTGCAATCTCTGCCATTGATCTCGTGGCCTGATCCCATCCGACGGCCCATGATCATCTCGAAACCCAAAATTTAATTCCTAACAAATTTCCTTTTCCAAAGGGATTTTTCCCTTTTTCTTTGTATTTTCTCACATCTTACGCCCATATTATTATAAAGTGACTCATTCAGTTTGTGTATTCACAACTAATCCCAACCGTTTATCTTTGCTAGATCGACGGATCCAACTTAATCTCCACCATTTTCTCCTAACCACAGCCTCCAAAGAATTTTTACCACATAAACGTAGGATTTATTAATGTTTATTGTTTTATGAAGGTTTCTATGGTTTTTCCATTATATTAAAGGAAAACCAAAGGCTAGGGATGACGATCCCCCATGCCTTTGTGCATATAGAAGGATCATTCCACAGGGTTTAAAGTCACGTTTCATCAATGCTTCATGGGCATTGATGCCATATGAGCCCTTTGCGGCACCTGCACATCAACAAGACACAGAAAATTAAATTAAACGAAGATTATTAGTGTTGAAGAACAAAACATAGTAAAGCAGAGGATTGAAGACTGTTTTCATAGTTTTGGAGGATTACGGCTAAGATCGAAAATCAAAAGCCTAATCCTCCAAATTAAAACACAATTAAAGACAAATCAAAGATTTATCATTCAGAAAGAGCCTCCACCACCACATCATAGGCTAATTGATTCCTCTCAGCTACCCAAAGCCACCTGTAGCCTCAAAGCGTTCAACAGAGGCAAAGTTATGATCAGAAAAGAAGAATTTGCCTCAGCACAGCCAAATAGTTAATTCTGCCAAAGGAACTTAATGCAAAAATACAAACAGAGTTATTACAACATGAAACAGAGCCTTAAAGTCAACAAAAGCTCTTACCGAGCTTAACTCTCAAATGAAAAACAATTAATACAGATAGAACATCTGTAAACTTCTCCATCGAGCCCATCAAAGGTCGAGAGGTATTAAAGTCTATATTAATTGACCCAAGAGATCTTTTATCAAATCCCACCTCCTCATTTCTTCTATAAATACTCCTGTAGAAGATGAGAAAATTTTGGTTGCTGAACTTTGAAATATACTTGTGCTCGAATTTTCTACTTGTAAATAGTGTTCTCCTTGTAGTTGGACTTTTCCAATCTTGCTAATTACAGGGAGCTAACATCTTCTGGCGACTCTGCTAGGGAACTAAGTCAAGAATTCATCTTAGGTTCCCTTAAACACTTCATAAAACTTCATGAGTAGAAAGCAGCCCTCTTCAAGCACTACCAAGCAAACGGTAATCATGATGAAACTTGTTTGAACCAGTGACAAACTAGGCAAACCCTAGGATTCTCATAAGAATTTATCTAACCTTGAAGGATCAGCTGGCTTAGCCATAAGAGTATACTGTCTTTGTCTCATAACCATAGCTAAGTTTTGAAATAGATTTAGGACACTCTTAACAACCAATAGGACTGAAAAATAACTCAGAAAACCCAAAAATATTTCAGATTGGTATTCAGTAAACATGGTGGTGGACCATAAAACCGTTTACCTCCAAAAGAGCTAAAACTTCCACTTGGTGACTCCAAAATCCTGAACAGACCTTAAGACTCCACTAGGAAGACCCATAATCTTTGTAACATCATTCAAGTTCAGTTAGAAGACTGTAGGATTTAAATTTGTGTAAAACAGATCAGTTAACCTCTTAAAGATTTTCATATCTGGTTGAATTTTTCTTGTTTAGTTGGGTCTGAAAAACACATCATAGTGGCTCCTAGAAAGATTCATACTAGAGCTTACCCTGACCCAAAACCACCTGAGATAGTTGATAACCTAGAAAGTATTCTTAGGAAGTCTCCTAATATTAATTTTTCAACTATTTTCAGATCACCCTTGAGAGCTAATTCAGTTCCTGAAAATCTTGCAACTCTACAACAATCACAAGCAGATCTAAGAAATCCACTTAGAAATAGGTCTCTTGATGATTTAGATCACCTAGATTATGAGTCTTCACTTTCATCTCCCGAAACAAGTGAACATCCTTGTAGTAGAGAAACAACAGCACCTGAATTACATTTCCTTCACAATTTAGGTGTCTCTCACCCAAGATCAGCTCAACAATCTATTACTGGTCCTTTCACATCTGCTCACCCTACATTCACTATCCAAACCAATCCACTTCAGCCCACTTTTCCTCTTGTTAATCCACCTCTTGTAAATCCACCTCCACCACATATCATGGCAGCATGGTATGCTCCCTTAGTCCTTCCTGTACCATTGGTCAATCTTCCACGGGACTATCAGTCCAAAATTCCATTATATGATGCCAATAATGCTACTACTACATCACAACATGTGGATAAGATGAATGACTACTTTGACAGAAATGAAATTGATGATGAATCTGTCAAACTAAGACTATCTGATCAGAGTTTGGGGGGAGAAGTAATAAAATGGTTTAAAGGATTAGCCCCCCATAGTATCAATGATCTCCAAGCCTTCCATCAGACATTATTAAACAAATGGGAAGTGAAGAAGAATCCTCTCCAAATACTTTCTGATTACAAGAACCTCCACAGAAACACTGGGGAAAGTGTACAAGTTTACTGCACTAGATTTAATAGTGTGTACAATACCCTTTCCCCAGATTTAAAACCTCCACAAGGCTCAACTTTAAACAATTTTCTTGAAGGGTTTGACCTTAAAATGGCCTATCAGCTAAGAGAAAGAGATCCTCTAACCCTTGAAGATATGAAAAAAGGGGCTCTTGTTGTGGAAGTTAACTTGATGGAGAAAAGAGTAAGAATGAAGAATGAGAAGAGAGTGTCCTTCAGAGAGGAATCCACACCTTCCACATCTAGCTCGAATATGGAAAGAATGATGGAGGAGATGATGAAGAAAATGAGCATCCTTGAGAGAGCACAAGCAAGTCAAAACCAAAATGCTCCTCAAAATAGAAACCAGAGCCAGAACCAGAGTTTTAGAAGAAATCAACCTCCAAACAGACCTAGGGAAGATGATCAACATATCACTCCTCCCTTCCATTAAAACTATGTAAGTGCGGTTGAAGAAGCAGATGAGAAGATAGTGGAAGATGATATCAACATGCTGGGAGTAGATAATGATGACTTTGAAGCTCATTATGATAGAAAACAAGGTCTCTACACACCTTATGATGACTAAAGAGATAATGATGAAAGTTGTTATCAGAACATGGAGAATGTCATCATAGAGTCTCAAAAAGAGTATGACCTTCGAAGTAAAACCAATCAACCAACTCCCAACACTGAAACCTATGATAAATCTTCACAAAACAACACTATAAACAAACTGAAAATTGTAAAAAAAAACGAGAACATAATGGCTGGAAATTCTGATAAAGGTAAAGAGAAATGCTCTCAAAACAATGTAAAACAAAGTGTAGACCTTAGTAGTACTAACACCTCAGTTGGTACTCATGTTAAAACAATTTTGTCGAATGTAAATAGAACAAATCAGCAAACAGATTCTACTAACAGAATGGCAGTTAATAAGGCTGAAACAAGCACTTTAATGAATCAGATTCCTTTCAGCCTGGAGCAGGAAATTTCAAGAATTAAAATCTCTGTTCCTCTCTCTAAACTAGCTGCCAAAAATGTATATAGGACCCAAATTTTGAAGGCTTTAAACATAGAGGATAATAATGACACAGTCAATCTTAATGATGACCAGCCAGAGCTTATTTTTGGTCCAAATATTGAAGTTAGGTATCAAGAGGGACCTGTTCCTCCCTTTTATGTGAGTTTAAACGTTCATGACAAGATTTTGCATAACACTATGCATGATTTCGGGGCCTCTCATAATTTAATGCCCAAAGCCATGATGGAGAGCCTGGGACTAGAAATCACCAGACATTATAAATACCTTTACTCCTTTGATTCATGTAGAGTAAAATTTTTAGGATTAATCAAAGACCTCTGCATTAACTTAGCCTAGATTCCAGCCAAACGTTTGGTTATGGATATTGTTGTGGTTGATGTGCCCCTAAAGAATGGAATGTTGTTATCTAGGTCTTCGAGGGCTAAGTTACAAGGAACTATGCAGATGGACATGACCTATGTGACTATCCCTACGTTTAATCATACAAGAAAACTTTACAGGGAGTCCCATATGTAGTACATGGTGACTAGTCAAGACAGACCTCAAAACTCTCCTCTGTATTCTGTAAATACAGGCCTTGATTCTTTTATCCTATTTAACGATGAAACATTCACTAAAGAAGTCACTTTAACTGAATTAATGGCCAATAGAGAGGAAGAGGTAAGCACCATAGAAGTATCAAAACATTTTGCTGCATTTGAAAACTTTAGCAAACCAAACACAGGTCTTAAGATACAAATCATACGTCCATCACTTTTTAACCTTGATAGTCAGGAAAACAACCCCCGACGTAGTGAAAGACCCGAGGGGCTAAAAAAATTTCAACCAAGTGTTGATACACAACAATGATCCAAAATCTCTACGGTTGAAGAGGACAGTACCCAAGATGACCCTGAAACTAGTCCTCTGTGGAGTCTGTACTTTGACGGGTCATGCGCTAGAAGCAATGCTAGTGCAGGTGTTTGGATTTGTAACATTGAAAACAACCACATAGAGAGCATTTCCTGTAGATTACACTTTTAGTGTTTGAATAACATAGTGGAATATGAATCCCTACTTTTAGGCTTACATCTATTGAAAAAGTTAGGAGCCAAAAGAATCAAAGTGCATGGGGATTTGGAATTAATCATTAGGCAGGTCAACGGGGAATACAATGCTAATCACCCTAGACTTAGGGCCTATCGAAACGATGTCATGGATATTTTAAAAACTTTTGAGTCCCAGTTAATTTTTGTCCCAAGAAAAAGAAATATTGCGGCCCACAGCTTAGCTTTTGCAGCTAGAACATGCTTAACGCCACACGAAACCAAAGAATGCACAACTCAGATTAAATTTAGGCTAGCCATTCCTGATAACGAAAAATATTGGCAAGTTTTTGATGGAGACAAACAAATAGAAGACTTCATGCAATTCATAAATGAATTTGAACTACACAATTCATATTCCGAATATGAAACAGACTGCAATAATGAAGAAAATTTTCTTTTTGAAGAAGAATTGTCTCTTGAGGTTGCCAACATAAATCTACTGTCTAGAAAACTTGGAAATAAAACAAAATTGACTATAGAGTTAGAAATAGAGGAGTTAGAAACCCTGCAGTCTAAAGATCATAGTTTGCTAAAGGGTCTAGCCCCTTTAGAAGTGTTTTTTGATTTTAACGATGTGGCCAAGAAGCCAAAACTGGAGCCTGTAGAGACTAAAGTTGAGGAGTGCAGTATAGGTAGTGAACTAAAACCTATGATGATTAAACTGTCTAAGACTTTACCAGGTCACATTAAACTCAAATACATAGAGTTGTTTAAAGAATTTTTTGATGTCAATTGTGTGGAGTTACGAGGATCTTAAATCGTATGACACTGAAGTAATACAGCACAAAATCCCTCTCAAAGAAAACCAAAAGCCATTCAAATAGAAACTGTGTAGAATAAATCCTGTTCAACTACCTTTGGTTGAGAAGGAAATAAAGAAAATGTATGAAGCTGGTATTATTGTCCCTATTAGATATTCTGAGTGGGTGTCTAATTTGGTGTCAGTTAGGAAGAAAACAGCAGAGATTAAGCTTTGTATAGACTTTAGAGACCTAAACAAAGCTTCACTGAAGGATAAATACCCTTTACCCAAGATGGACCATATTTTACAAAGGGTGGTTGGTTCAAAAAGGATTTCTTTGCTTGATGGCTATTCAGGATACAATCAGATTTTAGTCCACCCTGATGATCAATTAAAGACAACTTTTACTACACCTTGGGGCACTTTCATGTAAGTGAAAATGCCCTTTAGTCTAATGAATTCTGGACCAACCTTTCAAAGAGCCATGGACATAGCATTCTTGGAAGAATTAGGCTACTTCATCATTATTTATCTAGATGATGTCACTATGTTTTCAAAGACAAATGAAGAGCACTTAGAACATTTGAGGAAAGTATTTGAGAAATGCAGAAAGTTTGGGATATCTTTAAACCCCAAGAAAACACTGTTCGGGCTCCAAGAAGGTAAACTTCTTGGGCACATTATTTCAGAAGAGGGTATTAAGATAGATCCAAAGAGGATTGAGGCCATATTGCAAATCTCTCATCCTCGAAACATCAAGGAACTGCAATCTTTCATCGGAAAGATCAATTTCTTGAGAAGGTTCATACCCAACTTAGTTTAGCTCCTTAGGAATATAAAAAACATTTTGAAGAAGGAGCAAGGGGTAAAATCGACCCTGGAAGCAAAAAATTCCTTTGAGCTTGTGAAGCAAGCATTAACCAAAACACCAGTTCTAATCAGTCCTGATTTTTCAAAAGATTTTTATATTTTTTTTATTTGCATCAGAACATATAATAGCTCTTGTAATTTTACAGAAAAATCCACAAGGACAAGAGCAGCCTATTGCATTCTTTAGCAAGACATTGAGGGATGCTCCTTTGAATTATAACATTATGGAAACGCAAGCTTTTGCTTTGGTTAAAGCTTTAAAAGACTTTATAGTATACATCCTTCACTCACACATCATTGCCTTTGTCCCAAATTCAGTTGTGAAAGACATTCTAACATAGGGCCCAGATGGCAAGAGAGGTAAGTGGATTGCGATTATTCTTGAATATGATTTAAAAATAAAGCCCACTAAACTCATTAAAGGCCAAGGTCTAGCTATATTGATGGTTGAATCAAATTTTGAAGTTCTTGATATTAATATGATAAATGCTTTAGATGACCAAGAAGAATTCTCAACTCCCATTGTTGAAGATCATTTTATGAATTCTTCTTCGTGTGCTGATATTATTTATGTTTTGTTTAATTTGAGCACACCTCCTGGTTTGACAAAAACAAAGGCAAGGTTTTTGAAGTTAAAAATTGTAAACTATTACATTATAGATAGATGTCTTTATTGGAAAAATGCAAGTGGTATATTGCTTAAATGTTTGTCTGAGTATGATGCAGAGAAGGTTAAGCACGAGTTCCATGAGGGAGAATGTGGAGGCCACCTCTACTGGAAGACAACAACCAACAAAATCCTAAGGGCTAGTTACCATTGGCCTACTCTCTTTCTTGATGTACAAAAAATGATCATAGCCTGTCATAAATGCCAACTTTTTGAAGGAAAAAGGAAACTTCTACCCTTACCTATGCATCCAATCACTGTTGAAGCCCCTTTTCAATAGTGGGGACTTGACTTCATAGGAGGAATCCATCCACCATCCTCTGCCCAACATAAATGGATTCTCACTGCCACAGACTACTTCACCAAATGGATAGAAGCCATCCCTTGTAGGCAAGCCAATGATTATGTCATTATAAAATTCATAGAGACTAATATTCTCTCTAGATTTGGCTGCCCTACCAAGATCATCACTGATAATGCAACAACATCTGGATCAAAGAAGATGGTTGAATTCTGTCACAGATATCAAATCACATTGGGTCATTCCACGACCTATTACCCTCAAGGTAATGGACTTGCAGAATCCTCAAACAAGAGTTTGGTGAACATAATCAAGAAGCTGTTGGAGGACAACAAGAAGTATTGGCCCACAAAGCTTGTTCATGTCCTTTGGGATGACAGATTAACATTGAATAAATCTATTGGTATGTCACCCTACCAGCTTGTGTATGGTACAAATGCAATTTTTCCAACCAGCCTTGGTGTACCAGTTATGAATTTGATCCAAGAGGTTCAGTTTGAAGAAAATGACATGATCAGAAGGATAAATCAGACTATTCACCTTCAGGAGACCAGAGAGGAGGTTTATAACAAAGCATTACAAAAGCAGGACAGCATCAAAAATATTTTTGACAGAAGAAAAAAGGCCAGCAATTTTAATGTTGGGGAAAAAGTGCTAAAGAGGGATTCAAGGAGGGAAGATAAGGGCAAGCATGGGAAATTTGACAACTTATGGCTTGGCCCTTATCTCATTCATTCTGCTGCTGGTAATAATGTCTTTTTCTTGTAGGATTTGAATGGAGCAGAACTATTTGGAGGTCCTATCAATGGTAGGATGCTTAAACATTACTTCTCTTGATCCTACCAATGTTCTAAAAGCCTTTTATCTTTTTTCTCATGATAAATATTTCACCCATCATTGCATTCAAAGTTAGAAAAATCAAAAATACAAAAATGGTGAAAGAAATAAAAGAGGGTAGATTGTAAAAAAAATAAAGGTATAGCCCCATACCAAAAGAGAGATAAATTCCGAAAGTGTGCAAGCTTAAATGCCACTCCCGAAAACACACTTCTGATTAGTCATACAGCCTAATCTTGACTAATTAGTTTTAAATTTACTGCTGATAGGTTAGTGAATTTGATTTTCCAAACAGTTTAATCTTGGCTTATCAGTAGGTAGATTATGCTAGAAAATAAAGGTTCAAACAAGCTCAAAATCTAAAACTAAGTGTCCAAAACAAGAATGAATCCAATATTTTTTAAGTTATGAGTCAAAACAGAGGTAAAACTGGTTCTAATCAGCTCAAAATCTAAACTAGAGAACAAGCAAGAACAACTCAAACAGAAGTAAAAATAGAGTTGAAAAAGATGATGAAAGTGCTTAGAACTTTCAAATCTTAAGCCTTCCATTTTGATTTAAATTTTTGCAAAATAATATCTATGTGCAACTTGTTTTTTATGCCATAGATCAACATCAAGTTAGACTGTTCAATCTTGACTTGAATTCTTTTAAATTTATGTTTTAGAAATTAGAGAATAAAATTTGTTAGACTGTTTAATCCTAACATATTGGTAGATTAGGTAGAGAAGCATATGGACTCAACTGTTTAATCTGGTTTCATGGAGAAATAAGAAGAAGAAATAGATTACATCTCTTGCTTTCAAAAGAATAAAATGTTGTAAAAAGAGTTTGCCAATCCAAGTGCACTCTAAAGAAGAAAAAATGTTAGATCAGTAGGATTGGGTAGGTAGAAAGCTTGTATTGATGAAAATTCATTATTTCTTCATGGCTGCTAATATTTTTCAGAGCAAAAGAAGATCATTCAAATGAAGAAAAGGCAGTCTAATGGATGAGGCACTAATCAGCATCTAGAGAATGTGAGTCTGAAGTTCTTGATGCCTTCAAGAAGGCGCCATCTCGAGGTGGAGCCACTGTTAGCCACCTATAAAATTTTTTATATCAAAAGGTGGCTAAATCATTTTTTGAGACTTCAAGAAACAATTTTATTGCTAAAAATGTTATCTCTTGAAGCCTCATGAAGACATCATGACCTATGTCTAATCGTCACTAGCATTTCCATTTCAAACTTTCAAATTCTATTGATTTCATAGAGAAAAGACTGCTGCAAAATCACGATTTTTCCCTTCCTTTCACTTCAAACTAACCTTCGTTTTTACCCCTTCTTTCCTCATGGAATTCCTCTATTTTCCATCTTTTCCCCTTTCCCCTTCATAAAATCCTCTTTACAAAGTTTAAAACTCCTTTTTTAACTTTGCCGAAACCCCCAAATCCATCAAAAACTGTGAAAAAATTCATAAAAAATAAAGTTTTTTAACTGTAGGCTTAATTCCCTTTGGCTCAGTCCTAACCACTTCCCCACCATATGACCCAGTGCTAGAATTGAGCACTAGACCCTTATGGCACTTATCACATCGGAGAAATCGGAGCACGCCAGTCTATTTTGTTATGTTGAAACCTCCGATGCGATAAGCCCTTATGTTTTTTAACCTCGCTCCTTTGTTGTTCATATAACCAAAAAGCCCTGCATATGGTGCTTAAACATTGAAATAAACCATTCTTGATGCTTATTTTCCTTTGTAAATTCATAAACCCACTTTTCCTAAGTTTCGGTCTAAACCCGCCAGGGCAATATTTTTTAACGTAAATGGGTAGATTGAAAAGCCCCGCATCTTCTTTCCGATGTGATTGAGTCCCATTGTATAAACCCTTGCCCTCTGCTTTACTCCATATAAACCTACACCTGGGACCAAGATTTAAAGTCCTAAAGTGCTAAATTGCATTGGAGAATTAAAATGGGTAGATTGAAAGACCAGCACTGAAGTTTTGATGCGACTGGCCCTTGTACATATTAAGCCCTGGGCCTATTACTTTTCGTATAGATCAATGGCCCTGCAGACAGGTGCTAATCCATTTCATATATATATTCCCTACCTGATACATAAACCTTTGTATTCGATTAAATTTTTTGGTTTTTGTATATTATAAGGGGTCCCGTCGTTCATTAATAAAACCCATTCTCGAACGTTGATCTAAAGCCGATCAATGATCATCACAACATCGCATCGTAGATTTTATCGGGCACATTTTTTCCCCCCTTCCGATTGGTCGCTTCTTCGATTCACTCCCCACAGTTGATCTGATCCACAGATCGACGACCAGTGCTCAACTGCATCAGCGCCATTCAAGTTCTTCCCCCCGCCGATCGCATGCCCCCAATTGAATCTAGGCCATCCACGTGTCCAGATCAGACGGTCCAGGTTGCATCTCCTGACTTTGGTTAAAATTCATGCGCCCTGCCTCATAATGTTTTTGGCCAAATCCCGGCCATTGATCTCTACAGATCAATGGTCCTCATTAACCCATTCTCCACCTTTGTATTATTTCGTTTATACCCAAGATCACATCTCGACCATTGATTTGTTTCATCTAATGGCTCATATTAAACCCAACAGGCCTGCCTCCTATGGGTCCTGTCTTCTTCAAAATTTGATCTTGGTCGTCCATTTCAGATCCAACGGTCCAAATTAAAACCACCCTCCCTCTTATCCCCCACACATCTAGTCAATTTCATGCTCACTCTCCACCGTTCGATCTGAGGGCACAGATCTAACGGTCGATGCGGAGTTTCGAGCAACTTTCAACTCAAAGGTTAATTTTCAAAAATTATGTGATATAGGCTATTTTCAAAAGACACGTGTCACTGCCTAACACATATCACGTTCAAAAATGAAATACTGCCTACCTGCCTTTTCATCGTGCAAAAACAGTCGTTTTTCCCTCTGAAACTGCCTTTCCCCATTTCTATTATGATTTGTCGCGTGTGCTCCCCGTCGTTGATCTCTGCAGATCAACGGCTCAGATCTAATCTGGCCATTCACTATCACCCTCCGCCTCTACCAAAGGTTCTCAACGTGAAATCTCCATCGTTGATCTCGTGGCGTGATCCCATTCGATGGCCCACAATCATCCTGAAACCCTAATTTCAATTCCTAACAAATTTCCTTTACCAAAGGGATTTTTCCCTTTTTCTTTGTATTTTCTCACATCTTACGCCCATATTATTATAAAGTGACTCATTCACTTTGTGTATTCACAACTAATCCCCATCATTGATCTTTGCTAGATCGACGGATCCAACTTAATCTCCACCATTTGCTCCTAACCACAGCCTCCTAAGCAGTTTTACCACATAAACATGGGATTTATTAATGTTTATTGTTTTATGCAGGTTTCTATGGTTTTTCCATTATATTAAAGGAAAACCAAAGGCTGGGGATGACGATCCCCCATGCCTTTGTGCATACAGGATCATTCCAAAGGGTTCAAAGTCAGGTTTCGTCAATGCTTCATGGAAATTGATGTCATATGAGCCCTTTGTGGCACCTACACATCAAAAAGACACATAAAATTAAATTGAATGAAGAGTATCAATGTTGAAGAACAAAACACAGAAAAGCAGAGGATTGAAGACTGTTTTCATAGTTTTGGAGGATTACGGCTAAGATCGAAAATTAAAAGCCTAATCCTCCGAATTAAAACACAATTAAAGGCAAGTCAAAGATTTATTAGTCAGAAAGAGCCTCCACTGCCACATCAGAGGCTAATTGGTTCCTCTCAGCTACCCAAAGCCACCTGTAGCCTCAAAGCATTCAACAGAAGTAGAGTTATGATCAGAAAAGAAGATATTTGCCTCAGTGTAGCCAAATAGTTAATTATGCCAAAGGAACTTAATTCAAAAATACCAGCAGAGTTATTACAACATGAAACAGAGCCTTAAAGTCAAAAAAATCTCTTACCAAGCTTAACTCTTAAATGAAAAACAAGTAATACAGACAGAACATCTGTAAACTTCTCCATCGAGCCCATCAAAGGCAGAGAGGTATTAAAGTTTGTATTAATTGACCCAGGAGATCTCTTATAAGATCCCACCTCCTCATTTCTTCTATAAATACTCCTGTAGAAGATGAGAAAATGTTGGTTGTTGAACTTTGAAATATACTTGTGCTCGAATTTTCTACTTGTAAATAGTGTTCTCCCTGTAGTTGGACTTTGCCAATCTTGCTAATTACAGGGAGCTAAAAAGGCACTGGTAGCTTATCTCTGAGAAGAGATGTGGTGGCTATATGCCTCAAAATTGTGTTACAATGAGGCTTGAGGGCCTATTTACTATTGATAAATGATGGAAAACCCTAAACATCCAAAAACCTAACCCTAGGAGATGAAGCGCCAAAACTATGGGACCCATTTGGGTAAATTGGTAGATCAACTTCCCGGCGATGTAACTTTAGCATATGATCTATGTTTGACACACATTATACCTCGTTTGAAAAATCTATCTGAGTGCTCCCATTTTTTCCAAAAAACATCGTTTAGGGCCTCAAATTGGCTTGAGAAGTTCATGACTCGAAAAACTACTAAAAATACTAAACTGTAATATAATTAAAGAAATTGAAAAATTAAAAGAGACAATGGTGTGGCCCCAAGTTGAATAGGCGGGTGGCCACCAATATCCACTTGGATCATTACTCCCCCATTAGGAAGCAATGGTCCCCATTGCATTGAGTTCCTCCATGAGATGAGGAAACTTCTGTTGAACTTGGTCGCAGGTGAACCACTTGCCTTGGTGCAGGAGTTGGCCATCTTAGATAACGCGATACAGTTGGATCTTTTGCTTGCGAGTGTTCTTGATTTTCATGTCCATTATAAAATATGTGGTGGCATGTTCCATGTAGTATAGGTTTAACTCTGTTGGTGTGAGTTGTTCTGTAATGTCAGAGGTGTCCAGTAGAGGTGGGAAGCAGGGTCGGAGGCGGTCCACATTGAATACTTGGTGCAAACCAAGGAATGGTGGAATACTGAGCTTGAAATAAATTCTCCCTACAGCCTTGGTGATGGTGTATTACCCATATTGGAGTGGGAAAAGCTTACGATGTGGTCCAGTGAGGTGCTCCTTTTGTAAATGTAGCCACACTTTGTTGCCCACCTAGAGGTTGTGTGGCACTCGATGTTGATCATGTCGTTGCTTGTACTTAGCATTGACTCTATCCAATATGTCATGAACCTATTGGAAGATGTGCTAAATGTGCTCTATGAAGGTGTTTACTTTGTTAGCTTCAAACTGGACATGAGCCAAATTAGCCTGAGTAGCTGCAAATGGAATGTCTACATCAGTGGGACATAGTGGCTGCAATCCCAAGCCCACTTGAAAAGGGCTATGGTCGTTTGAGCTATGGAGAGCCCGGTTATAACTGTGTTATACATAGGGGAGGCTCTTAGCCAATGTGTGTGGATGATTTGAATTGTACATGCACAGAATGTATACAATCATCCTGTTGACAACCTGTGTTTGGCCATCAGTTTGGGGATGGAAAGTTGTGGACTTGGTGAGCTTGGTGTCCAGCATTGACCAGAGGCTAGACCAAAATGTGTTGAGGAACCTGCTATCCCGATCTGAGATGATAGAATGTGGCATCCCAAAGTGCATCCACACTCGTTCAGGGAATATTTTAGCAGTGGCTTCTGCAGTGATATTCTTCTTGTAGGCCACCATAATCGCCATCTTTGAGAATTCATCCATGACCATGAAAACACAGTCATTTCCATGCTTAGTAGAATGAAGGCCCAACATGTAATCCATGGAGATGGATTCCCAAGGTCGACTACGGGTAGGTAGCGGGGTATAGAGGCCTTGATTCTTGATGGTAGGTTTTTCAATGGTGCAAGCAGTGAAATAGATGATGTACTTCCCGACATCCTGTCGAAGGTCTAGCCAATAGAAATATTTGGGCAGTGCTGTCGCTGTTTTCTCAACCTTGAAATGCCTAACAACTCCACTGTAGTGTGCTTCCAAAATCACCTTGGCATGCTTGCTTGAAGGAATATAAAGGTGTCCCAGGTGACATAGTAGTGCATCTTAGAGGTGAAAATTTGGAACTTGTGTTGTCAACAATTGTTTTCCCCCTAGAGACAGTCTAGAGTTGCCATAGACCAGTGCCTAGGACATCTTATCATAGCAGGGAGCATGAAATATATCTTGGGTGTCAATCTAAAAGCTCTTCTGCTATCTCCTGTAAAACAAGGAAATGGTTTTGAATGGGTCCAAACTCTATCAGAAGCTGATACAGAGATTAGAGAAATGTAGGAACAGCATGTAAAACTCCAGTATAAAAGCATTAGATAGTTAAGAGACAGTTTACTGCAAAGAGGGCCGATTCAAGTAATATGCCATAGAAATCAGGCATCAGATGGTGTATGCAGTGAAGAAACTATCAGGAAGATACTAGTTAATGTGAGGCTGATACCCAGATACACAACAAAACCACATATGGGCTTATCAATATAAGAATCCATACATGACAATGGCATTTTAAAAGCATCCTCCTCAAGCAACCAATATAGTAGAAATATGGATGAGATGAATATGAAACAGTATATCATGCCTGAGCCATTTTAAAGTGCTAGACTGATTCAAGTATGGGCATCAACTAGGATGAATCCTTACCTAAAGTCAGTGAGCTGCTCATATTCCAAGATCATGATACAAGAAGAAGATATGTGAAATGAAATATTGTATTAAGCACATAAAAGAAGTTTACATACTGTGAGATACCAAAGACCAGAATCCTCATTACAGATATAACTCCTCCTCACTGAGACCCTATGGGCTCTGAGCATTCATACAGAAGCTTTACAAGATGTATACAAGAGCTCTACATTGCATAGTTTGCTGATTGAAATCTGGAACCCTTATAATGCATTTCTTCTCGAGTTTTATAGAGAAAACAGAAAATTCTAGTAGATGAGGTAGGTGATGCTCATTTAATTAACTTAATTTAAAAAAAAAATGGCGGAAAACCTTCGCGCTCACACTACTAAATGACCATGCTGAGTTGGGTGTACTCTGCTGCTGCCCTATGGAGTAAATACTGTAGGTGCAGATTTCTCCAAAGATAAGATATGCGAAATAAAATATGTGACATTCTGTACTTCCCTGAGGGAAAAATCTGTTGGAGTAAAACCTGGAGGATATGATTTTTAAGCGCTTGTACTTTCTGCCTTCCATATTTTGAATTCACATCTAAGATCTTAAATGTCGGAGGCTAAATTTCTCTATCTCTCCCTGATATTTTGTTGTTGCTCAATTAATATCCCTGTCTGCAAAATCTTTACTTTAAAAGGCTTTGGAGGGCTTGATAGATTTCGAACCCAATCGTTTTAATGAGAGCTGTGTCGTGGCGGCCTTCCAGATCTTTCCTCATAAATTTTCTTCTGAAAAAAAAAATCATCCTCGGGAGCAACCTCGTCTTCTACAGTGGTGGTGTTAAGTAATAGCCATTTCTTCGTCGCTGAAGTCCTACAAAAACCCACAAACTTGTTAAAGAAAAACCAGGCGCAGAGATGGTTAACGTGGTGGGGTTGAATGAATATGGTGGTAAGAACGAGTGAAACAGCGAAACGATACAGGGAGGCGGTGTATAAGACAGTGGAACGACGATAAATGAACGGGATGAAGATAAATAACATAAACTAAGATATGACACATAAGTGAGACATGTGAATGGTGGGGAGGAACATAGATGACACATGGGCATACGAAAATTCAAGCGGGAGGGAAGACATGGAGGCGGACTTAGTCATCTGACACAACGTATAAATGATTTTGGACTGTGAGATTCACAAGTGAAATCAACGGTCGAAACTTAACCAGAGGGCGATGGGATGGCGGGCCCGGAGTACTGTGCACGGGGGTAAAGTTCGAGCAGCTTGGGAGATTGGCCACCGTCGGATGAAGAATCACAAATCTAACGGCCCACGTCGATTTCGCTGCACGTCTACGATCGAAGGATAATGTGCGAAATGGAGCGGTTTCGAAACAATGGCATGGGACACATGGTGATCAGCATATGGAATCGCTGGGATTTTGAGAATACCACCTGCTACTGAAAAGATGTGCAAAACAAACAGGCTGGTTTTAGGGGTAAGGCGCGGCAGGGACCACCGGACAGGGATAGGCTGTGGGCCGTCGATCTATGATTTGATCGTGTGGTTTAGAACATGCCCGATAGCCTCATACGATAAGCACTTCTTCGTTTGGGCACTTGGTTTAGTGATTGGGTCATGTGGAGAGATAATAGGGGGGCCAGGGCCGAAAGGTGCCAGACTTTTATATTATCAATTGCGGGTTTTGGCCGTTTGGAATACTATTTTTAGGATCGAAAGGTGGCAACAGTAGGAAGGAAATGAAGATCTTAGGCCCTGCAAGAGGATTTAAAAGGATTCAAATGGAACTGCTGGCCAAAAATTTGAATGGAAGGGCTAACGGCCAAATTTTTTTGATGGGGGACTGACATGGATAACATCGGCTCCAACTGGGGATGGCACGTTCATCCCTGGACGTGTCGAGAACTTGCAGACCACCTGATTATCATTTATGTAAACTCTGTTCTTCATCCCCTCTGCACTTTACTTCATAGTTTATTAGCACGTCCTCCTGGATCTAACCAAAACCGAAACAAAACTTATATACAATATGGTACATCAGGCTTGCTCTGCCTGAGTCAGAATTGGAAGTAGGGCTTGAGAAATTGTCCGTTTATAGGGGTATCCAACAAGTCACCCTGTAAATTCTCCAATAAAAACGTGTTATTACCTCTCTGCTCCACAATTTTAAATGGGCCAAACCACAATGAATCGAACTTGCCATGTTTTCCTTTTTCGGCCCTCCAGACATCCCATCTGAGAAATAGGTCTCCAATCTGCAATTTTCGATCCTTGGCATGGTGATCAAATATGTGTTTCATTCTCTCTTGATATTCTATTAATCTCTGATTCACCTGGTCTCGTGTTTCCTCTAATTCCACCAATTGATTGATTCTCCTGATCATATCATCAGGTTCTTCCTGGCCTTCTTGCATGAAACATGCCACTGGTAAGGCCAACTGCACAGGAAACACTGCTGCTCGTCCATATACCAATTCATAAGGAGACTTCCCAGTTGCTCGCTTACTAGTAATTCTATTAGCCCATAGAGCAAACTTCAATTGGGAATCCTAATTCCTCTGATTTTCATTGATAGTCTTTTTCAAGGCCCTCACCAGAGTTTTATTTGAAGACTCTGCCAAGCCATTCCCCTGTGGATAGTAAGTTGTGGAGTGATTCAATGTAATATTATATTCCTGGTAGAAATTTACAAATTTTGCAGATTTGAAGGCCTGTGCATTATCAGTCACTATCCTAGCAGGACAGCCAAACCTAGATATGATTTTTTCTTGCATAAATTTTATGATGACATTGTCAGTAGCATTCCTTGCAGGTATGGCTTCCACCCATTTTGTAAAATAATATGTGGCTGTTAATATCCATTTATGTTGTCCACTTGATGGGGGATGTATTTCTCCAATAAAATCTATTCCCCATTGTTGAAATGGCTCATTCACATGAACCAGAATCAAGGGTAGAGCTTCCAACTTCTGTCTTTCAGCAAAATTCTGACACTTATCACATGTTATGACCCAAGTAAAAACATCTCCAAATAATTTTGGCCAGTAGAAACTAGCCCTTAAGATTTTATGAGCTGTGGCTCTCCAGCTGTAATGGCCTCCACAAATTCCCTCATGAAATTCTATCATTATACCTTCTACTTCATCCTCTATGAGGCACAGGAGTAGAATGCCTAAGGGGTCCCTCCAATATAGCTGGCCATTGGCAACTATATACTTTTGTGCTTTTAGCCTCAATGCTTTGTATTTTTCCTTATCACAGCTGAGTGGATAGCTAAGTGTCAATAGATATTCTACTATTTCTTTGTACCAAGGACTGGTGAGAAACTTCATGTGTACTCTATGAGTAGGCATCTCGAGCCCTTGCTGCTCTTTTTCATTCTCATATTCTTCATTCGAAAGCATGGACAGGTTTATGCCCAGAGCCTGGTAGTTAGATTCTGATAACATTTTAGCAAGCCCCTGTCCTTTAATCAACTTAGTAGGTCTGATATCCAAATCATATTCATGTGTCTTTGCAATCCATCTCCCTCTTTTTCCTTCGCTGTCTCCCTGAATGAGAATGTCTTTCACAGCTGCTGTAGGGACATATGCAGTAATGTGAGATTGCAAAACATACGTTCTAAAGGCTTCGAGGGACTTTACTAGAGCATATGCTTGATTTTCTAATATATTGTATTTCAGTTCTGCATCATGGAGCACCTGGCTGAAAAAGGCAATAGGCTGCTCATATCCATCTTCATTTTTCTGCAACAAAACTCCAGCTATTGTATGAGGTGAAGCAAATGAAAGGATCATAAACGGTTTAGTATAATCTGGTCCAGCCAGCACAGGGGCTTCAGCGAATGCAGCTTTAATCTTAGCAAAGGCCTCCCATGACTCTGGTGACCATATCACCTCATTATTCTTTTTTAACATATCTATTATATGCCTAACTATCTCAACATAGTTAGGGATGAATCTTCTCAAGAAATTTATTCGTCCCAAAAACACTTGCACCTCTTTCTTATTTCTGGTGAGAGGGATGCTATTTATCGCCTCTACTCTTTTAGGATCTATCCTTACCCCATCTTTAGTTATAATATGCCCTAAAAGTTTGCCTTCCTCTAATGCAAATAAAGACTTTTGTGGATTGAGAGAAAGATTGTACCTTCTGCATTTTTCAAAAGTTCTTCGTAAATATTCAATGTGTTCAGCATCATTTTTTGAAAACACTGTAATATCATCAAGGTACACCACCATAAATTTATCTTGCTCCCCAACAAAATCTATGACCATGGCCCTCTGAAAGGGGGCCCCTGCATTAGTCAACCGAAAAGGCATCCGGGCATACATGAACGTACCCCATGGTGTAGTGAATGCAGTCTTCTTCTGATCATCTGGGAGTATAGCTACCTGATTATGACCAGAAAAACCATCCATCATTGACATTCTGGAAGCTCCAACTACTTTTTGCAGGATGTGGTCCATCTTGTGCAGTGGATAGTTGTCCTTTAAAGATGCTCTGTTTAAATTCCTGAAATCCACACATAGCCTTATTTCTCCGTTTTTCTTTCTGACAGGGACCAAGTTTGCAACCCATTCAGAGTACCTTAGTGGAACAATTATTTTGGCCTTCAACAGCTTTTTGACTTCTTTTTCAATGGAAGGAAGCAATAGAGGATTTATTTGTCTAAGTTTCTGCTTATATGGTTTTGCATCTTCCCTCAGAGGAATCTTATGCTGCATTATATTAATATCAAAAGTTTTAAGGTCCTGATAAGACCATGCAAATACATCTTTATAAGACTGAAATAATTTTAGGTATTTATGCTTGTATTCTTCTGGGATCTTCTTGGATAATTGTACAATTTTAGGGTTAGCATTGGTACCCAGATTTAGATCTTCTGCCTGATTCTCCTCTACCACTTTACTAGGCTACAATGAGACATCATTTTTATCAAATAATCTTTCTAGAGGCACCAACCCTCTAGGGATGACATTTCCTTTTAGCTGCAGCACTTTACTTCCTGCCATTTTCTCTTCCCACTTATTTTCTGAAAAATCCTCAGCCTTATCTTCTTCACAATCATCAATCTCCATATTAGAAAATTCTCCCACTGTTTCCAGGAATCTCTTCATCTATTCATCATCTTCAAATACCTTCCAGTGCTTGATATTATCTGGGATATATGGCCTATAACGTACCTCGATTTCATACTTCAAGAGGGGATTCTGAGGAGGACGAAATGTACTAGCAGCCACAGCAAGAGAATCTGCCATTCTATATCGTTCCTGGGGCATGAACTGGATATTAAAAGCTGAGAAGAAATTTTCCACCATGTCCCAAACTTTGTTTCTATAGGCTCTCAGCCGTGGATACTTAGTTTGACACTGATTTCTAATCTGACTGACCACCAGCTCAGAATCTCCCAGAGCTTTTAAACTCTGTATACCCATGCTCTTGGCTGTCTGTAATCCCAATAGTAGTGCTTCATATTCAGCTACATTATTAGTAGCTTCATATTCCAATTTAAAAGACAGTGGCACCCATTTTCCTGTAGGAGAGATTAATAATACTCCAACCCCCTTACCTTCTCTTGAATTTTCTCCATCGAAATGTAGAGTCCATACTCCTGCTTCATGGTCTTCTAAAAGCTGCTCAGTCTTGATTTGACAGAAGGAAGGTTCATGAGCAAGATTTTGATCTTCTTCTAACATCCAACATGAGAAATCTCCTTCCTTGCTGTAGACTGGTGAATTCTATGAGCTATCAGCCTTAGTCACCATCTTGAAAAATCTAGTTTCTTTGTATAACCTCCTCTCCTGGCCACCAAAAACAGGGACAGTGGCATATGTCAAGTCTAATCTGAGTGACCCACCGATTTTTGTCCCCCAGGACCTTGACAACAACATGCTAAAGCGGGTTGGGATATCAACCACCACAATGTCCATTAATACACTTTTTGCTAGAATTTGGGCCAGATTGACCACTAAATCTTTAATCATCCCCAAGAATTTAACTCTTTTGGAATCAAATGAATATAGATCTTTATATGGACGTGTGATTTGTAACCCTAGTTGCTCCATGACTGATAGAGGCATAAGATTATGGGAAGCTCCAGAATCTAACATACATATGTGTAATAGCGGGTCATGAATAACTAGAGACACATAGAAAGGAGGAGTAGAGGGGTCTATCTCCTCGATGTGTGGACCAAAAACTACCATGGGTCTTTCTTCTTGAATATTAAGACTATCTGGGATTGTTGGTGTTTCAGGAGGGAACATGAAAGAAGTAACTTGAGATTGGTATGCAGGTTGCTTCAATAATTCAGTCAAGGGGACTGGAATCTTGACTTTCACAAGTTCCTTTTGCAAATTGAAAGCAGGAGGGGACTTTTCTATTACAACCTCTTTTGACTCTTTACTTTCAGCTGAAGGTTTAACTTCTTTTGATATAGAATCAGCATTAGGAGGAGTGACTACTTTTGGGAAATAAGGAGTTTGATCATTAGACTGCAAAGGTTTGTTTAGAGGACTCTTATCTTTATCTGTTACTTTCTTCCTTGTTGACTCCTTTTGAGTGGATTCTTCCTTTTTAAGTGGCTCCTCTTCTTCATCTTGAGTCCGAGTTCTCTTCCTTGAATATCTGAGATCATATTTTCTGTTAAAATGTGCCTGCATGAAATCATTAAACTGCTTGCAATAATGATCAATTTCTGCTTCTTCTTCTTCCTGCAAAGGGCATTCCACTTCATCATTGTTTGAGAAGGCAAGATTTTCATCTTGCAGTTCATAGGCAGCATCTTCAGTGGAGTCATCTACTGGGCCTTCCAGGTACAATGGGTGTGGTACTTGATCTTGTTGCTCCTTTTCTTCTCTTGGCAGTATCTGCAGAGGTGGTTTCTTGTACTGGGGGTTGTATCCTCTATTAGGAGCATTGTAGAAATTCCTAGGGGCTGCATTTTTAGCCTCCAATTCAAGCTTGAACATCTTCTTAATCATTTTTCTTATTTCATCCATCTTATCTAAATCCTTGTCCTGGCTGGAGGTGGAAACTTCCTCTTTGCCCCTTCTTCTAGTATCTTGTTTAGCTTTTCCTTTCAATTTTCCAATGGAGGCGAAATTTGCTTCCAGCTCAAGAGCATCTGACTAAGCATCATCTAGGGTGGCAGGATTTCTTTCCCTGAGAGAGAAACCAAAATTTGAGTCAAAGGCTACTATGAATACAACTTTGGCATCATTCTGATGAGGCTTCATATTAGTAGGAAGATTTAGATATAACTTGTTAATTCTCTTGATAAAATCCGCTACCCCTTCATTATGCTTCTTCTTTAGAGTATTGAATTCAATAAGACAAAGCCCCTGATCTTTCTTTTCTCCCCATTTTATGAGAAAAGTATTTTCCATATCATCCCAAGTGGTTATGGAACGGTTTCCCAATGTATTGAACCATTTTTTGGCTTCACCATCCAGAGATTGCACAAACAATCTTAAGACCACATCTAGATGTTCAACATTAAAGTTTTCTACAAAAGAGAAAAAAGTCTCAAGATGTTTCTGAGCATCAATCTCATTTTCCCCAGTGAATCTGGGCAATATCTTTAAATAATCCTGGGGCATATCATTTAATACTTGAGGTAATGCCACGGGAGCATATTTATTTAGCAGGAAAGCTGGAACATTAGCCATTGGAGGAGGTGGGGGTTGTGCAACAATCTGGTGTAAAAATGGAGGAAAATGAGGAGGTGGAGTATGAATAACGATTGGAATATATTGTACAACCGCCTGAGGTTTAGATGGGAACAGTTCACAGTTAACAACAGCTAATTCGGTCACCTCTTTAACCTCTTCGACCTCAGGAGTAGGGTGAATATTAGCTTTAATTCTAGCACCTCCCCTGGGTGGGCTATCTAAGTAATAATTTGTGTCTCCCACAGTGGAGTCGGGATTTTCCACTTGAACTTCTTGAGAAGAAGAAGATGGATAATCTTCTACAGAATATTTAGGGATTTCAGCACGGGCTGATTTATTTTCTTTCCAAACTATTCTATGAATAATATTTTTTGGGTTAGACACTGAAGGAATCCTTGATTGTGATGTATTTGACCTCAAATGTGGCTTACGAGAAGCTAGGAATACCAATAGATTTATCAAATAAAAACAGTGGAGTCGCCAAGGTGAGAGATATGCAACTCTTCAACTCTCTGTGCTCACCTGATTAGAGAGTGAATATGATTTGTCAAGGCCCAGGGAAACTGATATTCTTAAATTTATTCCCAGGCAACGACGCCAAAAAGATGTTGTCTACAATTGTTGTCTCCCTAGAGACAGTCTAGAGTTGCTATAGATCAGTGCCTAGGACATCTTATCATAGCAGGGAGCATGAAATATATCTTGGGTGTCAATCCAAAAGCTCTTCTGCTATCTCTTGTAAAACAAGGAAACGGTTTTTAATGGGTCCATACTCTCTCAGAAGCTGATATAGAGATTAGAGAAATGTAGGAACAGCATGTAAAACTCCAGTATAAAAGCATCAGACAGTTAAGAGACAATTTACTGCAAAGAAGGCCGATTCAAGTAATATGCCACAGAAATTAGCCATCAGATGGTGTATGCAGTGAAGAAACTATCAGGAAGATACTAGTTAACGTGAGGCCGATACCTAGATACACAACAAAACCACATATGGGCTTATCAATCTAAGAATCCATACATGACAATGGCGTTTTAAAAGCATCCTCCTCAAGCAACTAGTATAGCAGAAATATGGATGAGATGAATATGAAACAGTATATCATGTCTAAGCCATTTTAAAGCGCTAGACTAATTCAAGTATGGGCATCAACTAGGATGAATCCTTACCTAAAGTCAGTGAGTCGCTCGCATTCCAGGATCATGATACAAGAAGAAGATATGTGAAATGAAATATTGCATTAAGCACATAAAAGAAGTTTACATACTGTGAGATAACAAAGACCAGAATCCTCATTACAGATATAACTCCTCCTCACTAAGACCCTATGGGCTCTAAGCATTCATACAGAAGCTTTACAAGATGTATACAAGAGCTCTACACTGCATAGTTTGCTGATTGAAATCTGGAACCCTTATAGTGCATTTCTTCTCGAGTTTTATAGAGAAAACAGAAAATTCTAGTAGATGAGGTAGGTGATGCTCATTTAATTAACTTAATTTAAAAAAAATGGCGGAAAACCTTCATGCTCACACTGCTAAATGACCATGCTAAGTTGTGTGTACTCTGTTGCTGCCCTATGGAGTAAATGTTATAGGTGAAGATTTCTCCAAAGATAAGATATGCGAAATAAAATATGTGACATTCTGTACTTCCCTGAGGGAAAAATATGTTGGAGTAAAACCTAGGGGATATGATTTTTAAGCGCTTGTACTTTCTGCCTTCCATCTTTTGAATTCACATCTAAGATATTAAATGCAGGAGGCTAAATTTCTCGATCTCTCCCTGATATTTTGTTGTTGCTCAATTAATATCCCTGTCTGCGAAATCTTTACTTTAAAAGGCTTTGGAGGGCTTGATAGATTTCGAACCCAATTGTTTTAATGAGAGTTGTGTCGTGACAGCCTTCCAGATCTTTCCTCATAAATTTTCTTCGAAAAAAAAAAATTCGTCCTCGGGAGCAACCTCGTCTTCTACAGTGGTGGTGTTAAGTAATAGCCATTTCTTCGTCGCTGCAGTCTTGCAAAAACCCACAAACTTGTTAAAGAAAAACCAGGTGCAGAGATGGTTAACGTGACGGGGTCGAATGAAGATGGTGGTAAGAACGAGTGAAACAGCAGAACGATACAGGGTGGCGGTGTATAAGACAGTGGAATGATGATAAATGAACGAGATGAAGATAAATAACATAAACACTGAGATATGACACATAAGTGAGACATGTGAATGGTGGGGAGGAACATAGATGACACATGGGCGTACGAAAATTCAAGCGGGAGGGAAGATGTGGAGGCGGACTTAGTCATCCGACAAAAAGTATAAATGATTTTGGACCGTGAGATTCACAAGTGAAATCAACGGTCGAAACTTAACCGGAGGGCAACGGGATGGCGGGCCCAGAGTACTGTGCACGGGGGTAAAGTTCGAGCAGCTTGGGATATTGGCCACCGTTGGATGAAGACTCACAAATCTAACGACCCACGTCGATTTCGCTGCGCGTCTACGACCGAAGGATAACGCGCGAAATGGAGCGGTTTCAGAACAGTGGCATGGGACACGCAGCGATCAACGTATGGAATCGTTGGGATTTTGAGAATACCGCTTGCTGCTGAAAAGCTGTGTGAAATAAACAGGTTGATTTTAGGGGTAAGGCGTGGCAGGGACCACCGGACAGGGATAGGCTGCGGGCTGTCGATCTATGATTTGATCAGGTGGTTGAGAACACGCCCGATAGCCTCATACGATAAGCGCTTCTTCGTTTTGGCACTTGGTTTAGTGATTGGGTCATGTGGAGAGATAATAGGGGGGCCAGGGCCGAAAGGTGCCAGACTTTTATATTATAAATTGCGGGTTTTGGCCATTTGGAATACTATTTCTAGGATCGAAAGGTGGCAATGGTAGAAAGGAAACGAAGATCTTAGGCCCTGCAAGAGGATTTAAAAGGATTCAAATGGAACTGCTGGCCAAAAATTTGAATGGAAGGGCTAACGGCCAAAATTTTTTGATGGGGGCTGACATGGATAACAACTTGCATACCTTCCAAAGGTGTCTTATATGCGTGGTCGAATTCTGGATCGCTCTTGTAGAGAAGCAGCCAATCAGCAATCTCATGCCCACAAGAGTTGAGAATGGTGGTTAGCACCATGAACGGTGGTCGGTTGAGGCAATCTGCAACATTATTGGTGCTACCCTTCTTGTATTTGATGTTCAAATGAAATTTTTGCATATATGTGGATCACTTCTCGTGGCGATTGTTCTGCAACTTCCCTTGTGTCTGTATGAACTGTAGGGGTTGGTGGTTTGTGTGGATGATTCTTTCCTTCCCCAAAATGTAATGCTTCCATTGGCAACAAGCCTGCACAATGGAATACATTTCTTTGTCATAAGTGGGATACTTGCGGATTGTGTCGGATAATGTCTCACTACAATATGCCAATGGATTCCCCTGTTGGCTAAGAACTTCCCCAATAGCATAGTTAGAGGCATCAATCTCGATCTCAAATGGTTGTTGCAAGTATAGTAATGTGAGAACTGGGTAGAATAGAAGCAATGTTTCAATTCTATGAATGCCTTCTATTAAGATTCTAACCAAAATAATTTGTCTTTCACTCCTCCCTTGTTGACTTAACTCAAGGGCCAAGTGATATGAGAGAATCCCAACACGAAAGTGCGGTAGAAATTAGCAAGACCCAGAAAGATATGAAGATTTGTTAGAGTGGTTGAGGCTAGACAATCTTGAATAACTTGGATCTTGGTTGGATCCACATCCACTCCCCTTTCATCAATAATGTATCCCAGATACTGAACCCAAGTAATGAAAAAAGTACACTTATCCAAATTAGCGCACAACTTTTGTTGTCCCAGTGTTTGGAGGACCTGTCGGATGTGGTGGAGCTGCTCTTCCCAAGTCTGGCTAAAGATCATAATGTCATCCAAGTACACCACTAAAAATGAGTTGGTGAATGGCCACAAGATGTCATCCATCAACCTCATGAAGGTTGCGGGAGCATTCGTCAACCTGAAAGGCATGACAAGCCATTCGAAAAGGACCTCCTTGGATTTGAAGGCAGTCTTCCACACATCAGACGATTCGATTGGTACCTGGTGATACCCATACTTCAAGTCGATCTTGCTGAAATATTTCACCCCTTTGAGTTGGTCGAGAAGGTCATCAATCCATGGGATCTGGTACCTATTCCAGATAGTGATCTTTTTTAGTGCCCAATAGTCAATACAAAGTCTCCAAGTCCCATCCTTCTTCTATACCGACATGATCGAGCTCCCACAGGGTGATGAACTCGGCTAGATGTGACCCTTTTGCAGCAGCTCTTGAATGTGTCTCTTGATTTCATCATTCTCTAGAACAGAGTAGTGATAGATCAGTTAATTGAGTAGCAACACACCTGGGGTCACATCAGTGGGGTTCTTGACTTGACAATGTAGAGGAACCCCTGTGGGTGAGGTGAAGATGTCCTTGTACTCCTCCACAACCTTGTCCATTTCTTTTATCATGTGGAGGAGCCCTGTCTAGAGGTTGTGGCCACAATATTCTTCTTTCCCTGGGAGCGGATCATCAGGAAAAAAAATTTCCCAATTTTGGAAATGACCTTACTGTGTTGTTTTACAGTAACCAAGGAGATAGCAATAGGTAGTGATACCTCTGATATCCTGTATAGCTTATTTCCCAAAGTAACAATAACAACACAATCCTGGGACTCGTACTCAGCATGTCACTTCCACGAGTATGGTTGGCCTAATAATACATCACAAACATCAATATGAGAAATGTCACATAATACCTCATCCGTGAATGGCTTGATGTTGTAGGGAAGGCGACACTGCTGGCTGACGTGGAGATCCCATCCTTGGAAAAGCCACCCTATAGTGTATAGCTGTGGGTGTGATGTGGTAGGCAAGCTCAACTGCTTCAAAATATCTACTGAAATGAGGTTCTTTTGGCTCCCACTGTCGACAATAAACTATAGTGGAGAACCTTTTACTCACATCTATGACTAGAAGATACACTCCTCCTCGTCTGGATCTTCTGATTCCTCCTTCTTGATCTTCGTAGTGGCAATGGTGGCATTGGCCTCTGCATCAATAATTTTCTTCCCTTTGTCATTCCCCTTGTTGGGTTTTGATTCATAGTCAAAGTATGCATTTGATCCAGAAGCCCTCATCTCGACCACTAGTGACTGCTTATCTCAACACTCATGTTCTGAGTGGAGCTCTTATGGAACTCACACTAATTTCTCGTGTCCTTCCTTGGCTTCGCGATGTTGTTCTTGGCTTGCAGCTTTGGCAGGTTGTCTTGGGCCACAATTCCTTGGCTTTGTCCTTTGTTCTGTGGTTTGGGGACACCTTTCCCTTGCTTTTGATTCACAGATCCAAAGTCTCACTTCTTCTCTTTGAATTTATGCTCAATATTGGAAGCATACCGTTAGCTCGTACCAAGCGAGGAGATGTCGAGGAACTCCATTTCCTCCTGAATTTATCTATGTAGACAACTATGATACTTTAGCACCAATTTTTTCTCCGAATCTTTGATACCCAACTTTGTGCATAGGGTATGGAACATATTCATTAGCTCATGCACATTTTGATCCCTTTGCTACCAAAGCGTGGTCCATTGTATGTACTCATCCTCATAGCTCCCCACAGGATAGTATTGTTCTTTGATGGTGTCTTGGAAATAATTCCATGTGGGTATGACCGAGAATAGAGAGGGTTCTGTCTCGTCCTTTTTCTCACAGTAGGTTTCCCACTAGTCCTTGACATGGGGGTAGCTTTGAGGAGTGAAAAAATAATCTTCTCCCAGTTGGAAAAGTCATGAACCAAGAAATATCCTTCTAATAGATTCAACCATCTATCTACGGCATCAACATCTATTTGGCCCTCAAATATGGGAATGTCAAAGTTTACTTGTACCTTAAAGGGAGTCGCGCCTCCAGAGTGGCTCTTGGATGGAGATGCGTCGCCAGTGTACAGTTGCTGAAGGATATGGGCAAAGTTATCCATCATCGCGTTCCTTTCTTTTTTGAGGGCCTCGTCGAGCAATATTTTGATAGGATCTCCTACTCCCTCATCTTTCTTTTTATCCCCCATGGGCAGTCGCCAGGGTTTGTGAGGCTGATCTTGCAAAGGTTCCACTAGATCGAGCCCTAAATCCTTATACCCTGACCTTGTTTGGGACATGCAAAGAAGGATTGACAAAAATAAGACCGCTCTGATACCACTGATCCAGATTTATGCAGGAACACAACAAAATACACATATAACCATAAATACAAAGATGCAGTGGAAATAACACTTCATGTCATTAATATGAAAGAACTGAAATATTCTTACGGATAGAATGGAAAAGCTTGAACATCCAAAAACCTAACAGTAGGAGATGAAGCACCAAAACTATGGGCCTCGTTCAGGTAAATTGGTACATCAACTTCCCAGGGACGTAACTTTGGCATATGATCTTCGTTTGATGCGCATCATACCTCGTTAGAAATATCTATCCTAGAACTAAAACTTTTGAGTGAGAAAAATTAGTCCATGGACCTATGTTGCTCCAATTCTTTCCAAAAAACATCATTTAGGGCCTCAAAATAGCTTTGAAAGTTCAAGATCCAAAAAATTGCTAAAAATAGTAAACTATGCTATAATTAAGGAAACTGAAAAAATGAAAGAGACAATGGTGGGGACCCAAGTGGAATAGGCAGGTGGCCACCAATATCCACCTAGATCAAGCCCATGGCTACAAAATCTGAAGTAAAACACACAAATTCCATGATATAGGTGCTCATATAAAATGGGGGAATTTTTTTGGAGGAAATGGAGCGATTTGTCCTATATTCCAAAATTTGAGTGGAAATATTATTAGACAGAATGTTTCCACAATCCATAACATAGGATTCTGAATCTGTTTCCATGAGAGGAACCCATTCTACTTAAAATTGAGTATTTTGAGGCTGACCAAAAATCCTAGACATTATCGCAGAGACATAACATTAGGGGCTTGTAGGGGAGTTAGTATAGTACATACCCTTTTCGTCATTATTTTACATATTTGGGTTATTTCTCCATTTCTTGATTGGATTTTATTTTAGCTCTTTCTCTTTGGAGAACTGTGCAATAAATTATTTATCATAAACCTTTTTAGGTTCAAGATATGGTACATCAGCTTTAGGTCTCTGGATTTGAAGGAACCAATCATTGTTCCTCTGCTAGTTAGAAATGTCCTATCCCCGATGTTGAGATTATCAATGATCCATCTTACCATGTCATTGTATGGTAATATTTTATATCGCATAGTAATTCGATGCAAGAAATAATTATCTACTTCTTCAATTGTAGCTTCTAAGGTATCAGGAGCATTATTAGTTGCCTTCCTTTAAACTTTGTGAGGTTTTTCATCCTCGAGCAGCTTGTACATGGATTCCCATGAGGAGTATCCACTTTCTGGTCTACATGTAGTATCCGTAAATAGGGGAAGCATCCCTATTCTCTCAGTTGTAGTGGGTGGATGGTTTATAGGGGCCATATGTTTCTTAGCTTTCTTAAGAGATTTAGAAATCTTCAGAGAATTCTGTTTATTTGGGCTCACCTGTAAATCAATGAGAAACGAAAAGCAGAAAGAGGGCACTTTTGATTTTACAAATTTAGAAGTACCATAGCCATAGAAATGTTTAAACGGATGAGACTTGGCATGTTGATAATATATGAATTCAATGCTTCTTACTGTAAAATCATTATCGAGGTATGGGCGACAAAACTATTAAGTTATGATATTAATGGTTGATATGGGTCATTGTGCCCATATGATCATGTCTGCATTAGAGCCAGATTTGTCATGTCACAGCATTGCTCATGCGTAAATATTTATTTAATATCGATCGACTTATTTTTTTATTGATTACGATATTGCAATCGCAATATCGGCGAAACTAGATGGAGTGCGAAGTATTTGAGTTGGCGAAAGTGCGATGTGCAATTTGCGATGGAATATATTGCATCAGTGAACATGGTCAGGGGAAGAAGAGTGATTATGTTTGCGGGAATGCGATACAATGGAGTATATTGCATCGAGGAAATATGGGGCATGATGATAATACCATTGGGGTATAATTTGCGAAATGCAAAATCCGATTTGTGATGGCTTATGTGGCAGAGGTGGGTCCCATAAGTTTTTCTTATAGAATTTTCTTGGAAAATTTCCTTTTCCCTTTATAAAAGCACTTTTTCTTATACATATCAAATCCCAAATTTTTTTAAGTGACCTTTTAGGAGTCATATGTGTTTCATTGTGGTATTGCGATTGTGATAATGTGATCTTTCTCTACTTAAGTGCTTTTAAGAAAAAAATTTAAGGTTTTATCCCTTTTTTATTCCTATTTCTATCTAATGAATCACTCTAAGGGTCTTATTTGTTTTAACTCTAAAAAATTAAAAAGGGTGCCCATTATTTTATAAGGTAGCTATTTCTAAAATAATGGGGGATGTCGATTAGCACGACAATTGGTGATTCAATGGAAGAACTACTTATCTCTGAAAAATAATTTCTTAGTATCTTTAAATAAGTAAAAATCACTTAAGGAAACAAGAGCTGTTTTCAAAATATCCAAATGAATAAAATTACTCTAAATATAAAAAACTCATCTCTATCATTAATATTTAAAAAACCTTTCATAAATAGATATCATCATTCCTCTATATTAATCATTATATAGTTTAAAATATAAAGTAAGTGTCTATGTGTAACTTAGCCTTTTTATTTTCTCCTTTTGTCATAGGTAGAGTCACTGCTTATAGTAAGCATTAATAGCTCATGAAAGGTTACCTTTTAACCATCATTTGTTTAGTATCCCATCCATCTATTGTTACAATTATTTGAGATAAATCTTTAATGATACAACTTTTTTTTTTCTTTTTCTTAAAAAGTCGTTATCCTGGCTCGATGACCAAAAAGTGACAATGCCATTCACTAGCTATAATTGAATTGAACAAGCTGCCTCGTGATGAGACCCCTTGTCTTATGATCTTAATAATCATGATCCCTTACCATGATTTCGTATGAAGTTTTGGTAATGTAAATTTATTATTTACCTATGATCATGCTAAGCAGGCTCGTAATGAGACCTCTTCTCCTTTTAAGTCTCTATATTTTTGAATTACACTCTAAAAAAGTATTTTCAATGGATGGGGAGAATCATTGAATCCTTAAGAGTTTTGGATGACAATTTAGAGTTAAAGATGCTTAGTCACAACAAGTATTTTCTTTGTAAAGATGAAACTTTTTCTAATTGATGCTAAAGTAAAAAGACGTTACAAATTCCAGGTTTATAAAATTTACAATTTTGATGGAAAAAGATTTCAGAGTTGTATAGTATTCATTCAATTTTATAGTTTGGTAATTATTTCCTCAAAAAATTCTATTCTTCAAAAATAAAAACATAAAATAATTCATAGCTGTTGTGAACAACCAAAAGTATATAATCAAACACTATTTTCCTAGAAAAATAAAAGTGTAGGTATAATACATCTACAAGAAAATTTTCTTCTAAGAAAATATTTTTTTCAAAATGAGCCCATTGAGAAGGAGAAATTCTTTTCTCCCTTGAAGATCTTGTAACATGAAGGTTGATGGGCCAATTTGTTCTATGATTTGAAATGGTCCAATCCACATTCTTTGTAATTTGGTTTTCTTACCTTTTTCCTCATGTTCCTTGTTCCACTTAAGTATGAGGTCTCTAAATTGGAATGTTTTTGGGGAAACAAAATTTGCATCAAAAGAAATTTTCACTATATGCTGGTGTCGAGCATGAGATAAATTGGAATTTTCTCTTTCCTCTTCTATTTTAAGGATCTAATACATTCTTAATTTTAGGGAAGAAGAAGGTAATTTGTCAATAAATTTAACTAGGGCTAATGAAGGAAGAGTTAAATTTGATGGAATTACAGCCTCTTTCCCATAAATTAGATTGAATGGAGAAGTTCCTATAAAGGCCTTCTGAGTAATCTTATCTTCCCATAGTGCGAATGTTAAAGACTTGTACCAATTTTGCTGATTATGATCAATTGTCCTTTTAATGATTCTTCTGAGATTTTATTTGTTGATTTTGCCAAACCATTCCGTTGGGGATAGTAGTTAGTAGAGTATTTAAGCTTAAAACTAGTTTTGAGAGAAAATTCAGTCATACTATTTCCCAAAAAATAGGATTCATTATCAAACATATGTGCATTGGGTAAGTCAAGTATGGTAATAATGAATTGATCAATAAATTCAATAATGGCTTCAGAGTTAGCTACCTTTAGTGGAACAACTTCCACCCACTTAGTAAAATAATTTGTTGTAGTGAGAATGTATTTATGCTGTTTGGATGAGTTAGGAACAATCTCACCTATGATATCCAATCCCAATTGCTCAAAAGGTTGTTCAATTTTGACTGGTTACAAAGGTAAGCCTGCTTTTCTTTGTCTTCTAGAAATAGTTTGGCATGTTCTACATTTTCCCACATATGCATGAGCATCTTCAAATAGATTGGGCCAGTAATATCTTGCATGAATGATATTATGTGCAGTGGTATCTCCATCGAAATGTCCACTTGCAAGTCCATCATGGAGCTCTTCCAAAACCCTCTGTGCTTCAAATTCAAGGCATCTTAGTAGTACAAAGTCATAGTTATTTCTAAACAAGACATTGTCTATGATCTGATATTAACTAGCTTTCAATCTTAAAGCTATTTTTCTTTTGAATTGAGTTCTGTAGGAGCATATCCATTTTTCAAATAAAATATTAAATAAGTATATTGTGATTCAGATTCATTCAGGCTTACCTCAACAATGTGTACAATGTTACTTGAGTCTTCATCATCTGATATGTTGGATGCTCTAGATAACAGTCTGCAAAGTCCTTGTCTTATGATGATTTTGGCTGATCTTATTTCAATGTCATATTCCTGCAGAGCAGTTACCCAATTCACTATCTTTCCTCCTAGTTCCTTTTGAATAAGTATTTTCCTTACATTCGAAAATGGAACTATTACCTTAGTGTGTGTTTTAAGGAGAGAAGGTCTAAAGTGCTTCAAAGATTTGTAAACAACAAATCCTTTTTTTCCAATTATGAATAATTTAGTTCAACACCTTGAATATTTGAACTAAAGAATGAATTGGGTGCTTAAATATTTTCATCATTCATTTTTGTTAACACAACAACATAAGATTTTTCAGATAGAAAAGTATATAAAATGAAATGATTAGAAAAATATGGGGTAGTCAGAGAAGGAGAATTGATGATAGCTTCCTTTATCAGATCAAAAGCTTATCTTTCATTATATACCCATTTGAAGAGTGCATTTTTCTTAATCATTACTTGAAATGGTAAAACAATTTGGAAAAAATTTGGAACAAATCTCTTGACAAAATTTATCTGTCCTAAAAAGGATTGCATAGATTTTTTTATGGGAATGGGGGAGTTCAAAAATTTCCTTTTATCCTTTCTAGATATATGCAAATTCCTTATTTTGAAACAATAAATCCTAAAATTTTACCTTCACTTAAAGCGAAATAAGACTTTTTGGGATTTAAAGAAATTCCATATTTCAAACAACGTTCCAGGATTTGTTTAAGATCATGATAGTGGTTGCTTCTTTTCTTGAAGTAAATGGTTATATCATCTATATCAACAACCACAGTTTTATTTATTAGTCCTCTAAAAGAAATATCCATTTCTCTTTGAAAAGTGCATTTTCTGATAGGCATAAGTACCCCATTTAGTTCTGAATGTAGTCCTTAATCTATCTTCAAGATGGACCGATACTTGATTGTAGCCTGAAAATCCATCAAGGAAACAAATTAATTCAAAAACAACAACTCATTACAAAATTTTTTCCATTAGTGTTAATGGGAAATTGCCTTTTAAGCAAGGTTTGTTTAAGTTCCTAAAATAAATACAAATACAGGTATCACCATTCTTTCTCTTAATAGGGACTAAGTTTGAGACCCTCTTTTAATGCCTAACAAGAAAGATAATCTTCGACTTAAGGAGTTTATTGAGTTCACTTTTGATTTGAATTTCAAGATCAGGGTGGATTCTCCTTAACTTTTGTTGTATAGGCTTTTCAGTGGATATTGTTGGGATAATATGCTGGATGATGGAATTATCATAAGTTTTGAGATCTTCATATTTCCATGCGAATAAATTTTTGTATTTATTTAATAAATGAATGAAGGTTAATCTTTCATCAGAGGAAAGACCAAGCACTAAGTTAATGTTCTGAGGGTTAAGAGATGTTCCAAAATTTACCAGTTCAAACCTCAAAGTTGAACTTTGAAGTTTAGAATTAGCAACCTTTTTGAATATATCTTTGAGATCATAAATATCATAAAGCTTAACCACAGACTTAGGTATGACTTTTTTTTCAGGTTTCTGTTTCAATTTCCTTTCATGCTCATCTTCATCAATTAATTGATCATCACATGATACTTCTGATGTAAGAAAAGTTATAACATCATCATCATCGTTGAATACTCTCCAATTAGTGATATTATCAGGAATATATGGGCGAAAAATCAACTCTATAGAAAATATATTTGGACTGTAATCTTCCAAAGTAGTAAGTCTGGATGGTACATTAGCTAGAAGGTAAGCACTTACATTATGAATTCTTGGAATAGGCAAGATATTGAATGCTAAAAAATGAGAGGTAAGAGATTGTACTAATGACTGGTAATGTTTAAGATGGCCTGAAATGAAGTGTATGGTATTTCTTCCCTGTTTGACAAATATTTCTAAATAACCATATACCTTGAGATACTTGACACCAATATATATTGCTTTGTATAAGCCTTGGACCAGTGCCTCATATTCCACGGTGTTATTTATGCATTCAAATTCAAGTTTGCATGCCAGCATTGTCTTTTCAGATTCTGGAATAATATACAACTAGCTCCTACACCTTCACCAGATTTTGATCCATCAAAGTATAATGTCCAGAAAAAAGTATTAATACAAGGTTTATTTATGATATTTACACACTTGAAAGAGTCTAATTGAGAAAAAATTTCGGTCGGAGAATTAATTGAGTTGGTGAGAAATGGAGATTTCTAAGCATTAAAATTCCCCAAAAAAGGATTAGTAGAGTAATTGTTGAGAATGTTATTAGTAAAATTCATGGGTTCATTCTCATCTTCAAATTCAGTTACTGATTATTTTAAGTGCTTTTCATGGTCTACTCGGATTTTATTTGGCTTACCATTATAAGGAAGGCACATATGAGACCAATCAGTAGCAAAATAGCCATGAATATTTTCTGAGTAATCTCTACTTAGGATTAGACCATAAAAGTCAGAAATATCAACAACTAATATATCAATTACTTGATGAAATTTTGGATTGGAAGCTAATCTGATAAGGACTGAATTTGTTTATCCTAATACCTTAACCTTTGTTTTGTCTAATTACACAATATGTAATACAAAATTTTAAGGAGCTATATTCAATTTTAGACAAACAGAATATGGCATGATGTTTGAGGATGCTCCAGAGTTGATTACACAATTATGCACATTTTTGTTGAATACTTCAAAAGTTAAAAGGAAAGGAGGAGTATGCGAATTAAATTTGTCACCAATTAAGATAGAATCACTTGCATCAATTTTATGATGTGAATCACTAGGAGTATTACCAACTCCTTTAGATGCTTTGAAAGTAATAGGAGAATGCAATGATGAAGCAGGGACTACATTCAATTCTTTGAGTAAAATTTTTTGTTGTTGTTTCAATTTGCTCAACTCATGTATGGAGATAATTTCTTTAATCTTCTTGATATCTCCCACTATATTATATTAAATAGTATCAGACACTACTAATGTCTTAGATGTAGATAGAAGAGTAGAAGAAGTTGGATTTGACTGAGGAGAAGAATTTTTCTTATTAATTAATTTTCCTTAGAAACAGAGGATGAGGACTTTTGCTTTTGAGTGACTGATGTAGGTCAGTGGAATTTTTACTTCTAGTGTAAACTGGAAGTGCCTCATTTTCATCTTCATCATCAGAAGTTGGAAGGATAAATCACCATAGTCAATGGAATTCAACCAATTATTCTTCTTGAGATTCTTCCGCGGATGATATTGTTTCATCATGATCTTCGTCTTGATCTGATTTAGCATTCAATATTACATTTGGAGGTTGGGAAGCTTGGTTTTTCTTAAAATATCTAAAAAATTTCTTCGAAGAAGACTTAGTTACTTGTTTCTTCATCTTAGCCATATCATTTGACATAGTTTTGTGAGATTTTTTAATCCCTCATGATCATAAGGATCTTTAGATGTTTTATCGTTAAATGAAACCTTCCTAGTTTTGATATCTTCTTGTGTAGTTTTCTTCTCTAAAGAAAGTATTATTTTTTCAACAGAAAGAGCTTCTTTCATGTTCTCTACCAATATATCCTTAATGGCTCTATCTACAAAAATAACAATATTATAAGGAAGAGAGGATATATACCATTCTATTTTCATGTCTACTGTAGGCTTAGATGTGGTTGGGATCTTATTGAGAAGTTTATTAAATATGGAGTTGAATTATTTGATCTTTTACCCTTTGTTTTCTTTAAGATTAGACATATCATGGATAAGGGTGGCGTTAGTGCAATCATCGCCAAATTTAGTAATAAATTGTTCTTCAAAAATATTCCAGCTAGTAATAGTGCTTGATGGTAGTGAGAAATGCCATGATCTAGTTGATCCTTGAAAATTATAGGGAAATAATATAATTACACAATATTCCTCAATGAATTCATTAAGATGAAAGACCAACATAAAATTATGGAGATGTTCTTCTATTGGTAATCCATCATCCAGGTTATACTCAGGAAACCATATTTTAGGATTCTTAGGTAAAGGATGAAGATGACTTGGTAATTGAACATATCCAGGATTTTTCCAAGGTTTGGCTGCCATTATGTGAAGTGGAGGATTAGTTTTCGTTGAAGGAGGATTTGGAGTAGAAGAAGTAGCTCCAGTAGTGGTTCACGGTGTAGAAGAAACAACTATAGAACTAATATTGCTTGAAGAAGTAGTTGTAGACTAAGAAGAAGAAGGAATATGAATTGATGAAGAATTTTTTTGAGAACACTTGAAATAAGGAGGAATAAATGATGTTGTTTGAGGGGTAGAACAGAATTGAATCTCGCTAGTTGATTATTCAGTTTCGAATATAGGAGATTTCCTATGATGATAATGGAGAGGAAATTAAAAAGGGATTACTCTAAGCTTTTTACTCTTAGAACATATTAATACACCTGTGCCTTCAAATATTGAAGTAACACTTCCTTTTGAGGCTTCAGAAAGTACATGTTTCTCTGCTGTAATTGAAATTTCTTCTGATTTATTTATTAATGTATGTACTTCAAGTGATTTTGGAGTATAATCTGAAGATAATTATTTATGAACAGAACTAAGATATTTTGGGGAAGATTGAACAACTTCTGATTTATGAATAGGAGATCTTGAAACAGGACTAGAAGTTGTGTACTTGGAGGGAGAATTACTCTTCTGATGGTCTTTTCTCTTTGCATTAAGCTTTTGTGCCATTCATAGTCATATGGACCTCCTTATAGCACCAAAAGTGTTGAGGCCCCGAAAATCACTGCAACAACATTAGGGAAACCACCCGGTCGGGGACTTAAAAACCATCCCTTTTCCGTTTAGAATGGTGGCTTTGACTGGATTTATGGGACCAGTTTCCCAGTTTAATATAATTGGGGTGAATGGATGGATTTATCACTATGTATAACTTGGTAGATGGAAATATTAGCAAGCTTGCAATAAATAATATATCTATATACTATGTATCCCGGGATGAAGTCTATTCTGTGTGCGATCTACAAAAATGACCTTTCAGTGGATCAAAATAAAGATCATACATTAACTTAGAGATATGAAAATGTTTAAGATAATTGATTTAATTAAATAGTTAATTAAATCAATTGGATAAAACTTATATCACAACTTCTAAATTCCTGTATTGCATATGTAGCAAGTGATAACAATATAACATGTTCAGAAGTGAGCTAATGCCAAACTGTATTCAAACAGATAAATGAATCGAACATCCTAAGATAAATAACCATATCTCATTTGAAGCAAAAATATAACACATAGGATAAAGATACCATGTATATGTTCACTCTTTTCATTTGAGAAAAATTACTTGGTCTAGCCCTTTCTATTCAAAAAAATTCAATGGTACAAAAATGCAACATCTGTAAAGTCTTCCTTTCAAAATTTTAGGACCCCTTCTTCAAAGACATGAAAGGGTTTAAATATAAAAATAAAAAGTCTTAAAATAGTTATTACAATAAAAAGTTGAGGTTTAAAACAACCCTCCTTAAAGTAAGTGGAATTTGAACAAAAACATAAATTAAAGGAGTGACTTGCTTGATGACTGTCTCGTTGTCTCCTTAGCCATTTTTTCCCTCAGCTAAAGGATGCTAAGCATAGGCTTAACCTATGGAATTTGTCTTGGCCTAATGCGTAATTGTCGAGTGAAAACTACATTAGAAAGTGGAGTAATCATATAGGGGGATGTATCTCTGAGATAGCGTAGCATAAGCCACTGGTTGTGAGGCTTTACTAAATATCTTTAATATTTCTCCCAATCTAGCTTTTACACTTCTTTATGTGTTCTTATTTTAGCTTTGACACTTCTTGCCACTGTCTTATCAAGTATTTCACTATAGGCAATGCATTGGGAGGACATTTTTCAGTAAGGTTTGCAACGATGAGATTTTTACTAACGTTTCCACAATGTTAGTAGCCACATCCTTTGTTCTAAAAATGGCTCTCTCTGCATGTTTCAACTGTATATCCCAGTCTGTAAAAAATATTTATTTCTTTGAGTCCCTGATCCTGGGTAGGTTGGCCTTTTGACCATAAGCATAATCCTACCAGGTGACAAACTGGGAAACATTATCATATGTTTCATCAAAACTAATCCTCATATCTAAAATGTGATTCATCAGTGAATCACTCTATTCACACAATTTAAGAATACTTGATAATTTCTAACAAAAAACAACATGTTTTTGTGCTAATAAAGTATTTAGTTCTAAGGCCTCTTTTATGAATTCATCAATCTTTGGGTTATCCTTTAATTACTCAATAGAGAGCTGCAATTGATGAATTAGAGTTTCCTTTGAACTAATCTCATTCTAGTGTTGAATCTTCAATTTGTCCATGCTTTCCTAGAGCTCTGTGATCTGTACCTATAACTATGGATTGACACTTTGTTTCTCTGCCTGTATTTCCAGTTCAAGTTGGATAATTTTATCATCCTTTTGTTTCAACAACCATTGAACTTCTGAGGCTTTATCAATAGTTTCTAAGGCATTGACTCCTGCGAACTGAGTTAGGAGAGTTAGATCCTATGAAGGATCTCTGTGTGTGTCTTTCTAAGCAATATCCATTGAGACATCCCTTGGACAAGGGGTGGCGATTTCTCAGATCTCCTTCTCTTATTTTGTCTACTCATAACCACCTTGTGTTTAGGACTGTAGAAAATGTCCAAAGGAGGAATTTCCTCAATGTTAAGAACAATTTTAGTGGTGGGGAAATCCATGATGAATTCCACTCTCCCTGTAGTTACTAATTTGTTAGAGGGCTCAACAGTGAAGAAGTCCCTACTTTTAGTTTGAGGTGTATGCACAATCTACTATTGATCAATAACTATGGCTCCTTGGTCTTCCTAGAGTTTTAGATTAAACTCCTTCCAAACATCACTCAGATTACTTGGAAAATCCAAATCCATTGTTTGAACTTCGGTTGATTTATCTTGGTCAGTTTTACTAAGGACTTCAGTATCCTTAGATGTCGGTTCATTTTCCTTTTCCTTCTGAGATAAGGGTTGTGAGACCTCCAACATTTTTAATGAAATTTCTTCCAATCTCTTATTCCTATATATTTTAAACTTTAGTAACTATTGTGGATCGAGGTATAGGGTTTCCATCTTCTGAACTGTAGAATAATTATCAACAGACTAAAATAGGTCATTGAAATCATCGTCTTCATGTACAAAATGTCTAATATTCACTTGGGTAGTGAAATTATTGGAGATTTTAATTGGGTTGTAGTGTCTATTTGGAATTGTGAATAACTTCAAACATTAAATTTGACCAATTTCTATAACAACATGCTTGTAATTATTCAGAGCATAAAAACCACAATTAATTGGAAAGGAGGACCATGATGCTTTCTTAGCCTCCTTCAGAAACTTGGTTAGTCTGTTTCCAACAGTCTTATATGCAAGTTCTGTTGCGAGAAGATTGTTAGGAAAATACAGGGGAAAAATGTGCAGTTGAGATAAGCTCTCAAATGCTCGGACATAGGTGAAAAACTCTTCTCCAAACCATTTTACTATAGAGGAAAAATCAGATTGGGCCTCTTTTGACAATGTGGGGGCTTTCTCATTAAAAGCAACTTGAAAAAGAGGGAGAATAACTCCATGGAAAATTTTATAAAAATAGCTCTCATACTTAGATTCCCATTACATACTATCAAATATATGAATAGCTACAGGGTCTTGGGTAGTCCATTTTTAGCACATTGCTGGAAAATCCAAAGTAAAACACACAACGTCCATGATATAGGTGCTCATATAAAACATAGGAAATTTTTTTGAGGAAATGGAGCGATTTTTCCTATATTCCAAAATTTGAGTGGCAATATTATTAGACAGAATATTTCCCCAATTCATAGCATAGGAGTCTGTAGATTCTTTCATGAGAGGAACCCATTCTACTAAAAATTGAGTAGTGTCAGGCTGACCAAAAAGCTTAGACATCATCGCAGAGACATAACAGTATGGGCTTGCGAGGGAGTTAGTAGAGTACATACCCTTTTCATCATTCTAGTGCTAATTAGGGTTTCTTCTCCATTGCTTGATTGGATTTTATTTGAGCTCATTCTGTTTGGTGAACTGTGCAAGAAATTCTTTATCATAGACCTTTTTAGGGCATGGGATATGGTAAATCAGCTTCAGGGCTTCAGCTTTGAAGGAAACAATCATTGTTCCTCTTCTAGTTAGAAATTTCCTATCCCCGATGTTGAGATTATCAATGATCCATCTTACCATATCAGTGTATGGTAATATTTTAGGTCACGCAGTAATTCGATGCAAGAAAGAATTAGCTACTTCTTCAATTGTAGCTTCTAAGGTATCAGGAGCATCATCCGTTGCCTTCCTTTGAAATTTGTGAGGATTTTCATCCTCGGGCAGCTTGTACATGGATTCCCATGACAAGGATCCACTTTTTTGTCCACATGTAGTATCCATAAATAGGGAAAGCATCTATGTTCTCTCGGTTGTAGCAGGTGCAGAGTTCATACGGGCCATATGCTTCGTAGCTTTCTTAAGAGCTTTAGACATCTCCGGGGAATTATGCTTATTTGGGCTTGCCTGCAAATAAATAAGAAAGGATAAGTGGAAAGACGAAATTTTTTATTTTACAAATGCACAAGTACCATAGATATATAAATGTTTAAAGGATGAGACTTGGCACGTTGATAAGATATGAATTCAATGATTCTTACAGTACAATCATTATGGAGTTATGGACGAAAAAACTGTTAAGTTATGACATTAATGGCTAATATGAGTTGTTATGCCCATATAATCATTTCCACATTAAAACCATATATGTCATGTCGCAACATTGCTCGTGTATAAATTTTAATTTAATATCGATCAGCTTAGGCTTTTTCCAATTGTGATATCGCAATCACAATATCGGTGAAAATAGATGGAATGTGAAGTGGTTGAGTTAGCGAAAGTGCGGTGTGCGATTTGTGATGGAATATATTACATCGGTGAACATGGTCGGGGGAAGAAGAGTGTTTATGTTTGCGACAATGCGATGCGATGGAGTATATCACATCAGGGAAATATGGGATGTGACAATAAGACCGTTGGGGAAAAATTTGTGAAATGTGAATTGTGATGGCTTGTGTGGTAGAAGTGGGTCCCATAAGTTTTCCTTAAAGAATTTTCTTGGAAAAAATCCTTTTCCCTTTATAAAAGAATTTTTTCTCATACATATCGAACCACAATTTGTTTTAAGTGACCTTTTAGGAGTCATATGTGCTTCCTTGCAGTATTGTGATTGCAATAATGCGATATTTCTCCACTTAAGTGATTTGAAGGACAAATTTTAAGGTTTTATTTATTTTTTATTCCTATTTCTATATAATTAATCAGTCTAAGGTTCTTATTTTTTTTAACTCTAAAAAATTAAAAAGGGTCCCCATTATTTTCTAAGGTAACTATTGCTAAAATAATGTGGGATGTTGATTAGCACAACACAATGAAATGAAGTATATTTTCTGCTGCATATCTACATTTATGTTTATTTTTATATTTTATTGCATTCCTACATAATTCCAGATCAATGGTATCAAATATGTCTCATCTTTCTTTATCTTTATTTGGATGTCCCCAACGAGATTGGGGTATAAGGACTTAGGGCTCGTTGTGGTTGAACCTTTGCAAGATCAACCTCGCAAACCCCGATGAGGCCCTCGAGAAAACATAGGAATGTGATGATGGATAACTTTTCCCAAATCCTTCAACAGCTACCCACCGACGACACATCTTCATCTGGCTGCCACTCCGAACGCGTTACTCCATTTAAGGTATAAGTTAACTTCAATATTCCCATATTTGAGGGACAAATATATGTAGATACCGTAGATAGATGGCTGAATCTATTAGAAGGAAATTTTTTAGTTCATGACTTTTCCAATCTAAAAAATATTTATTTTGCACTCCTTAAAGCCACCCCACATGTTAAGGACTAGTGAGAAACCCACTATGATAAAAAGGATGAGGGGGAATCCTCCCTATTCTTGGTCGTACTTGGAATTATTTCTGAGTCACCATGAAGGAACAATACTACCCCGTGGGGAGCTATGAGGAAAAATACATAATATGGACTATGTTGTGGTAGCAAAGGGATCAAGATGTGCATCAACTGAAGAATTTGTTCCATACCCTATGCACATAGTTGGGTATCAAAGATTCGAAGAAAAATTCGATGGTTAAGTACCATAGTTTTCTGCACAGATGCATCTAGGAAGAAATGGAGTTCCTCAACATCTCCTCGCTTGGTGCAGCATACCGGTATGATACCAGGATTGAGCATAAATTAAAGCAGAAGAGGAAAGGATTTGGATCTGCGAATAATAAGCAAGGGAAAGGCACCCCCAAACCATAGAAAAAATTACAAGGCCAAGGTGGCGGGATCACGGACAAACAGTGGAAGCTGCAAGCAAAGAAAAAAACCACGAATCTAAAGAAGGACACCAGGAAATTGTGTGAGTTCCATAAGAGCTCCACTCACAAAAAAAGTTGCCATTGGGTCAAGAAGCCACCAATGGCCAAGATTAAGGCTTCTGAATAAGATGCATGTTCTGACTCTGAGTTAGAATCTGACAAGGGGAATAAAGAAGGGAAGTAGATTATTGATGTGGAGCCTAGTGCCACTGCTGGCACCCCGAAGATCTAGATGTAAGAACCTGAATATCAAGAGGATGGGGAGCATCTTTTCCATTCAAAAATATGGATGAATGGTTCCCTACTGTAGTTCATTGTTGACAGTGGGAGTGTAATATCCTTTTTTCAAGATTGCTCATAAATCAAGCATAAAAAATGAATTTCCAGCAAAAAATGCAATAAAACAGTAAAATGAACTCTTGTATCCTATATATTAGTCAATATAAATTCTAAATCCAAGAATAAAGTTGAAACAAAGAAAACTAGGTGGGCTAAAGAGATCTCTCACACCTAGGATTGCCAAAAAGTGTTAAAACCCCAAGGCTGCAAAATGTCGGAGCAGCTGCTCAAGGGACTGTGTAGTCTAAGAGAGGTTTTACACATAAAATGATAATATAACAATAGATCTACTCATTTATTTATAAATAATTCTGAAGAACAGAGATCTAAGCTCCCTTTACAAAATACAAGAGAAACCGACAAGGGTTTCTTGTCAAACACTCTGCATACAAATGTGATCTTCAGAAAATAACTGAATAGTCACTACAAAAATGAAGTACATGAGTGTAGAAGCCTAAAAATATATCTAATATGATTTATAACCCTCAAGGGCTTCCTCCCATGAAAGGATGAACCTCTCAATCACAAGGAAACACTGTAATGGAGCCACCAAACCATGCAATGATCACTACCTCCAAAATAATGCACTATCTAGCAGAAAAAACGTTGGGAGGGTATGAGAAATGTGTAGTATAATACTACAGATCTGAAATAAGCTCTGGATCTCTCTAAAAATATCTCTCAAGTGAAGGAAAGTTTCCCCCAATGAGAAACTAGCTAAGAAGCCGGGATTCCAATTCCTTCCACTGCTGCACCCAACAACACTAAACAATCTCCGGAAAAGTTGTACCGAAGAATATGGCTGAAGCTTGGCTTGAAAACATAATTTGGAATGATGAATACAAAATCTCCCAATGAGCTCCTCAAAGGAAAGAGGTGGGATTCCCGCCCGGGAACACCCAGTACTAAACAACACTGTAGCTTTGCTAAGTAGCAAAGCAGCAACAATTCTTGGCAGCCAAGAATAATAATCTACAACATGATAAATAATGCTGCCATCCTCTTCCTTAAATAAGATGTGATTTTTCTCACCCTTGGCCCCACTCACTTAGGTTACATCTAACCCAAGTTACATTTCCCTCCAAAATTGCATTATCCATCCTAAGATTCCTCCTCCACTAAAACTATGTTGTTGACTTAGTCAAAGCAGCTTCAATTTAACCCTGTTCACACATGGAGGTGTCTTATTGAGCTAGAAAGAGTGTCTCCTTTCACACTTGGAGTGTTTTTATCCTCCTTAGGAGATTTATGGGATTTTATACCCATTTATTTACTGGCTACAGCTGCTGCTAACTCTAATGTTCCATTTAGCTTGGAAGTTAAAATTTTGGGAGCATTATAGTCCTCCACTCCAAAATATTTTCTTTTCCTCAAGAAAATGCATAAGGAGAGAAAACTATCTCCCCTCCTCATGTGGCCTCCCATCAATAGCCTCCATCATTGCATCAAGAGAATCTGCAAATATAATTTCATCCAATGCTCTCTCCCAAGTGTGAAAAAACCAAAGTGTCTGCATCAATCAAAGGTGGAAAGTGTGAATGGAAACCTACCAGCTATCTCATGGCCTCCACAAAGTAGGAGTGATGACCATCATGGTGAATGAGTGCCTCCCTCACCCATGCTATCATCCAAATGAAGTGATTCACCCTCCAACATGGTAACTCATGAAAAGTCTCCTCCACCTTGTGCTCCTGAAATGAAGGTGGGCTAAATGAATGTACATGATAGGCAAGAGGGCCTATCCCATGTTGTCCTCCTCTCCACTCATGATAAGTGTAGAGGGCATGCTAATCTTGGGTTGAAACATGATTTCCCTCCAATGGCAAGAATAATATTGAGCCTCCAAGGACTCTCCCCCCAAAATCATGAGTCATGCCAACCCAAACCATCCCATTCAAGATGAATGGCACATTATCACCACATGGAATCCAAATTAGAAAATGGCTGAAGGTTATGTGCAAGTTTGGATGATACATATGGTCTCTCTGGTGGATACAATGTAGTTCTCCCAACTGTTGATTGAGAATGTCATAAGGCAAGTGGTCCTACGACAAGTTACAAGTTGTTATAGTTCGTTCTCCCAACATGGGGAAGTAAGCATCAATGTAAATCAGCTATACATATATAAGATAAAAACACACTTGCCCAAAGTCATGTATATATGGGTTACTATCATCATAAACATTGGCCCTAAAGTGACCATCAAACCCAAAAATACTCTTGCTCTTTTGAGGAGCAATACACTATTCAAACATGGTGGGAAAGTACAAATACTCAATGAGTAATCAACAAGTACAGAAATGCATTCCCTACCATACATAGTGAGTTGTATGAAAGTGAGACCCTCCAATGAGTCCTCCCATGAGAATATCCTCATAATAATCTGCAAGAAGAAGGAATACCTCCTCTGCTTGGAATGTTTCATCCATGAGAACATGCTCCTATGTGACAACACTGTAGGCCTTTGTAATAAGGCTCCATGAATCCTCTCTTTGACATTCCATATGTTAAAGTCATCCACCATCATGCTGCTATGTGAGATTATCTAATTCCTATAGGGAAGTCTCTCATGATCCTCCAATGTTGAAGGGTAGCCTCCTTGCACCATGAATGCACCTTCCTTCTCTTTAGAAATCTCCTGAAAAGTATGGGAAGAATTTTTCCCATACTCTCCCAAGTGCAACCATAGTAACAACAACTTTTGCTACTGCTTTATCTCTCCCTCATACAAGCCATGAAGTGAGATCATGATGATCAGCTTGTATGATGCCCCATACCAACAAGTCTTCTGCTACTCTATCATATGGGGTGCCATGCCATCCAATTGGCTCCTCTCTCCCTATAAAGCTTCCCTTGAACAAAAACACATCAGAAATACATGGAAGCAAGATACAATAAAAATAAGTTTCCAAGTGACAACCAGAGAGTGAATCATGGTCCCTCTCATGGAACCAGTGCAATGCATCCTTGGCCTACATCAAAATAAGAAATAACAAGTGCTTTTCCAGCCACTTTCTTGCTACCATATTCATCTCATAAGATGAAAACACGAAGTCACAATATGGTGTCATTGGTGCACACCAAGAGACATATGGCTTCCCCCACAACTCATCAAAAAGATAGCCAAGATCAATGCTACAAGTAACTGCAAGTACATCATCATACAATATGCAAGAAGAGATAATTCTTCTCGTTACATGATTCTCTATCAAGCAAAAGAAGTACAATACAAATTGTGAAATTATAGCTCCTCCATCATGTACTTGAAGTCTTGAGCTGAAATGGCTCAACGGGAAATTCTCCCTCACTCCCAATGAGTAGGAAGGTGGCTGTGACATCCTCTCTATCGCCATTCGGGCTATGCATCTCTCCATATGTTGATATATGTCCTACTGGATGCTGCCAAGTGAACTCCTCCATCAAATGGAAATATGCATCAAAGTGCATCGAAGATAAGTCCTTATGTGTTGCATGTAGTAGCTTCTCCTTGAGACTAGAAGATCTAGTCAAGAAGATCCTGCCATAGAAATAGATGACCACATCATCCACCATGTATCTATCATCTCCATCTGGGTCATAAAGAATCATGCATGCACCAAGATCCTTGAAGCACTCTACCAAAAGCTGAGATCTTCAATAAGGATCAATCCTCCTCAGTGACAACGCTGGTAATCTGGCATGTGAAGTAACACTCATGCTGTTCCCTACTACTTTGACATCCCCCATGCCAAATTTCTCCTCCAAACTCTTCACCTCTCCAAAATCCCAGAGTGGTGAACTGAAAGACAAGATATATCTTATCAATTGCAGATCTAGTGGCCTCCCAGGTGGAATGCCTCCATGTAGTGAGACATCAATGTCAAGAGTAGACTATACATATGATTGGGAAACCTTGCCCTAGCTCTCACTATGCAAATCAGTTTGCCTCTTCCTTGCATTAGCTTTCTGAAATAGAGAAGGCTGTGTGCTTCTCATCAACTGATGCTCCTCTTCGTCCCTACCTTCTCCTTCTAGCTGCAATGCTGCATAATCATGCTGCTCACTGATTGTGCTTGGACCTCTACGTATGAGATATTGTGGAACTTCTTGCAAAGATACAAGAATCCCTCTTGTTGAAGCATGTGCTCCTCCTCCCTCTGCATGAGGCATTGGATGTGCTCTAGATGTGACAACGCTTGTTATCACTATTAAAATTTTCTAAACTTGGTCAGTTCATACTTGCTCCTAAGTCATGGTATTAGATAGGGTTTGAGTCATTTTTATGTCTTATAGGGTCTAAGCCATAGGTTACAAGTCTCATTTCATCACCAAAATAAAGTGCATAAACCTTGCTTTACTCTTCAAAAGCCTCATGCCATGTTTTGAAAACCATATTTTAAGTATTTTTATAAAAAAAAAAGAATAAGCCATGAAACCACATTTTTGTAGCGCACTGAGTGTAAAAAAATGCTTCTACGCTACAAAAATGCTAGTCTTTTCGTAGCGCAAAATCCTGAAATCACATTACCAACGCTACGAAATCGGGCATTCAATTTTTTTCGGTTTAGCTATCACATTCGTCAGTTTGGGTTAAATTTTCATGATTATGGTGTCAGTTCACGAACCCTCCCTCACGCATGCAACCATCCAAAGCATATATGAAATCATTATGGGATTCATTAGGGGTCATTTGTCACTGGTCCTTTGAAAATTTTAAAAGGGGATGGTTATCATTGATTTTATCTCATGCAAAGAAAAAATTGACTGCATATCTATTGTCGAAAGAGAAGCTCATGATAAGAAACCAGAGCTCTCCTCAAGTTTTCAAGTGAGGCATAATTTCAATCAAGCGAGGCTGAACCCAATTTTCAAGCGAGCTAGTTTATCCAAAAAGGAGCTTTATTACAGGTTTGCTAAAGACATAGGGTTTTCAGGAGGAAGATGATAGAAGAAAAGAGAAATCCCAGGTCTGGTCAGTGTCTGAGAATAGAACTTGAAGGTTTAGAAACTCTCACAAGAGATAAATCTGTTGAAGAAGCCTTCAAGAAGGTAGGGTGTTGGAGGTTCTGCGAAAAGCTTCAAGGAGGACATAATCAGGTTACCAAATAATTTTCTGTGAACTTCACAGGGTCAAACACAAAGGTTGGTTCCCTCAATTTACCAATTTCTCCTGAAGTTATATCAGAAGTCATAGAAATTCCAAGAGGGGAAGAGAAATGGTTCAAGAATTTTAGGTTTGAAATGCAACCTTGCAAAAAAAATTTGAAACCAGAGTTTATGGATACTGATTTGAACAAAGTTGTGCCAAGAAGTTATGTCAAGGATGCATTTTCCAATCTGCTTTACAACATCCAAAGGAACTTCACTTGTGAAGGGAGATACCACAAGGTGTAGACTTATCACTTTAAACTCTTATTGCATTTCACAGGAATAATCTCTCTAGACTTACCTTTCTTTCTATTTCAAAGTCTGGCCAAGATGGAAAAAAAAGTACAGATGAAAACTTAGGCATGTGAAACCTCATTATTTCATCATTTTCTAGTCAAGTTAATAGTTTTTCATGAGCTCCAGAAAGTGAATAGAGAATGGTCTGCATTTCTCTTTTTGAGTGGAATAGGAGTTGAAGGAACAGGTGCTAGCCCTCAAGTCAAGGAAACATCTTCATCAAAGACTACTAAACCTGCAGAAACAAAATCAAGGAGGTTTTTCAAGCTTAAGCCCATGAAACAGGTTAAGGAACCAATGATAAACACATAACTGAATATCCAAAGGAATCCTGAATCTACACAGAAGAAGAGAACTCATCTCAAAGAGACAATTCAGAAACAGGCAACTAGTAAAATAGCTCAGAAGAAGTTGACTAGGAGTTAGAGGTCAAAGGAGAAGGGTAAGGCTGTGGTCACAGATGAAAACTTGGAATTAAGAGGTGACTTGAATGATATATTACAAGCTATTGACATTGAATATTATCCCCTGGTTCAAGCAGATTTTGTAAAACTGGATACAGGTGGTAAATTAAAGAAATTGAGAACATCCAAAAAATTAGATTTTGAGGATTAAGTGTCATAGTTTGTCTTTAAACCTAGAAAACCCTTGACTAGGTAGTCTAAGAAAGTGCAGCATCTAGAGATGGTGATAGTCCAAATAGGAGGTGAGGATACAAATATTTTTGAAGAACCCATAAATATATCATCTCAAATGCTTGAAGAAGACAGAAACAAATATTTTAATACTCAGAGAGAAAAGAGTACTTATGAGGAGGTTAAAGACAAACTCAGACTTGAAAACATTGAAATTGATAAATTGAAGAAGAAAGTTAGAATGCATGTTGTAGAGAGGTCAAACTTTGAGAGGATGAAAAGTCTGTGGGAGCTAGAAAATGTTTCAAACATTGAGTCAATCAGCAGTCATGATCAATTCTTCATATGGACCGTCCCTGCAATCAAGGAAGCAAAGTTTATAAGGATGGTTAATACCAAATTAAGAGCTAATAATAGAAGGCTTCAAAGGTAGGTTGAAGATCTTGAGATACAGCTAACAAAGCCTGAAGATCAACCACAACCAAAATGAGTGTAAATAGTAAGTGACATCTCCTAACACATTTTTGAAGTTATGTGGAAAGATTTCATTTTTTAAAATATTTCAGTTGGTTTTTGTTGATTATGAGAGCTTATATATAAACGAGAGGGTGGCAGTAAAGGTTGGAAAATCAAATTTTTGGAAAAAATCTATGAAAAGATAGACAAAGTAGTTTCGTAGCACACTACGAAACTACTGTAGGTGTCATGCACAACAGTTTTGTAGTGTGCTACGAAACTACTATAGGATGAATTTTGAACAATTTTATGAAGTTTCAAAGGGATAAAGGGTTTGTTTTTTAAACCTTGATGCTGTTGAAGAATGTATAAAGATCACAAGTGAAGATCCAATGGAAAAACATAGAAAATTGAAGGTTTCAAATGAAGTTTTCAAAGGTGAAGTTCTGCACTACGAAAATAGCAGACGGTTTCGTAGCGTAGCAATGTTAACAGTTTTGACACTCCTTCAAAGGCTTGGATTGGGCACAACTGGAACTCTGAAGTCAGATGAGTTTAATAAGACTTTTCCACATGTTTTGAGCACAATTAGGTCAGTAGATGGTTTGAAGAAACATAAATGAAGCATTATAGCTATTTTGCAGGGAGCATGTTCCTATCTTTCAGGGCAGATAAGAGGAAAATCAATACAGTCAAACAACAAAGAGATGGACATCATCAAGGTCAAATTTTAGGAGGAGCAACTTTCAGATAGAAGATTTAATATTTGGATAATTTTGTTAAGTTATAATAAGAGTTTTAATCCTAGTTGTATTAGGACTCTAGAACAGACAGTTTAACTGTCAGATGTAATTAAAAGTTTGTTTTAGCAGTTGATAAGTGTAAAGCTAGCAAATTCTAATCTTTCTCAAGTGATTGGAGAGAATCCAAGAATGCAATGAAGATTTTATAAAAGACAAGAAGTCGAATTGCATAGGGTTGGCAATTTTCATTAACAAGCATACTATTTTGTTGTAGAAAAGACTGTGTTTTTATTATTAATATAGAGATATTGGTTTCATCACTCATGATTCAGAAAGGGTTATTGATGTTTGATATTATCCTTGTGTTCCTCTTTCAATTACTTGCAGTGACATGAATGTATGTTACTTAGAATTCACTGAAGGTGCTCTAACTTCCTTCATATGTTCATGAACTGTGTTTATTTTCTGTCCTACTGTTCTATTGATGCCTTTAAACCCTGAAATGCCCTGACTTCCATATGAAGCTTATATTCATGTTTTGTGAAAACACATTTGACTCCATAAGCCCAGTAGATGTTTGTTGATTAGTAGTACAACCAATTATCCATTTTTATCCATTTTACTCATAGAGTTAGCCATCTAATGTTTATTTGAAAATCTTAAGCCTATTGAGAGAGCCCTCTCAGGTTGAGGAGGCTAAGCCTCAACTAAAAGTCTGGTTTGAAATAGTTACACTGAGGTAGCCTGACCAGTAGCCTATCAGGACCTATTTTGGTGATAACATTTTGGTGCATTTTTCGGGAGCCTGAAGATTAATCATTCTTGAAATCAAGAAAGCTGAACTTTTGAAGGTAGCAGGAGCTCAAAAGGTTTTTCAAGGCTACAATCTACCTTGGTGACTCCATACATTTTTCAAAGTTTAAAGGTGGCTTCGAGAAGGAGATACACACAGAGCAATCCTGATCCCAATCCACCTACCGTTGTGTACAATCCAAACACTATTTCAAAAAGTCAAAGAATTTCAGAAATTTTAGGTACTCCATCTCATTCGAAATCTTTGTCCTATGAAATATTAAGAAGTCCTGAAGATTAGAAAGTTGATGAAAAGATTCATGAAGTGTTGTTTAGATCAGAAAGTGAAAAATAACTCATTGATATTATCTTAGACTTGCAAAAAAGAGGAATTGACACTTTAGCCTTAGTGAAACAAGAAGACAAGGAAGAGTTTTGGGAAGTTGTTACCTCTGAACTACTACTAGAAAAAGAGTCTTTAGATAATAGAGAACTTGATCCTTTCGAAGTTTTGCTGAAATCCGAAGCTGGTTTACCCCTTCCAAATTGGAGTTCTATTTTCAGTGGCTTACAAAAACCAACCAGTCCTCCTCGTATCATTTCTTCATCTTCTTTTTCTGCCCCTTCTAAAACTATTTTTCATCCTCTAGTCATGGCTTCTCCTGCTAGGTATGCACCACTTGTACTTCTTGATGTTTTGCATGACCTTCCTAGTAAATATGCTGCTAGGATTCCTACTTCGGGTAGTGATGACGAAATTTCAGCAGAGGAATTTGTAGACAGATTTAATGATTTCATAGATAGGGAAGAAGTTGATGATCGAGATGTGAAGCTTATGTTATTTGCACAAAGTTTTAATGGTGAAGTTAGAAAATGGTTTAAAGCCCTTGCACTCGGAAGCATTAGAACTTGGAATGATTTTGAAGATAAATTCTTAAGAAAATGGGGTAATAGAACCAATCCAGTCCAAGCACTCATTGAATACAACAGCCATAGAAGGGTAGTTGATGAATCTGTCCAAAACTTTTCAAAAAGATTCAATAAAGTTTTTGACTCAATTCCAACCCATTTGAAACCTCTGGAAGCCTTAGAATAAATGAGATATGCTAAAGCATTTGATTATGACTTTTCTATATTGTTTAGAGAAAGAGAATCACCTTCACTTGTTGAAATGAAAAGTGATGCAGTTAAGGTTGAGGTAAACATGATAGCTACTAAAAATTCAAAAATGGGAAAAACTAAACTGAAAGAAGAAGAAAAACCATCCACCTCAACTTCTGAAGACAAATTTGATTCAATGATGAGAACCATGGAGAAGTTGACGAATAGGTTAGCTCTCGGTAACACTTCTGCTCCTCCTATGCAACATGAACCTCAATTCAGAAATCCACAATTTAGGAGACCTCAAAATCAGCAAAGGCCAAGAGAGAACAGAAATCAGCAAGCTAACCCTCTAGTGAGAGCACATTTTTAGCAAAATTTGGTAGATGAAGAAGATGAGCCTGATATTCCTGAAGAATCCATCCATTGTCTTGACGAAGAAATTTCAAGAATCTTCTTGACTAAAGAAGAGCATGATGAGTTAGATTTGGCTAATCAAGGAGAAGAACCATTAGATTATTTTAAAGGGTATCAACATGCTATTTTCGAGATGCAAAAGCAATATAATCTCTAAAATAGAAACGTGCCTATCATTGCAAACAAAGTGTAGCCCAAGAAAGATGTTCCAAAGGATGCTGAAGCTAAGAATGATACCTCAAAGATGGTTGAAGGTAAAAAGGATACTCCACTTGGTAAGAAAGACACTCAACTTCCTCCCCTCGTCAAAGAAGCTGAAAAATCTGTTTCTGTTCTCAACCTTGAGAATGAAGTTTCAAAGATTAAAATATCAGTGCCTTTCAATGAGATTCTCAAGGTGAATGAATATAGAAGCAAGATAGTTATGATGTTGAATTCACAACCAGGGGCTACTAATATCTTGAATGTCCAAGAAGATAATCCTACTATATATTTTGGTCCAAGGTTAGAAGTTGATCAAAATGAAGAGTTTCCTCCTTTTTATGTAAGCATTAGTATTCATGATATGACTTTACATAATGCTATGCTAGATTTCGAGACTTCACATAACCTTATGCCCAAAGTAATCATGGAAAGGATGGGATTACAAATCACAAGATCATATAAGGATTTGTTTTCTTTTGATTCAAAGAGAGTTCAATGTATTGGTCTAATCAAAGATGTTGTTGTTGGTCTAATGCAAATCCCAGCAAAGACAGTTGTTATGGAAATTTTTGTGGTTGATGTTCCTCCAAAATTTGGTATGCTATTTTCAAGATCATGGGCAGTGAAAATCAAAGGCACAATGCAGATGGATCTTACCTATGCTACTCTTCCAGTTTTTGGTGGACAAAGGAGATTGTATCGGGAGACTAGAATGGCTTATATGGTAAGTAGCAAAGATAAGGCTCAGAATTTTCCTATTTATGCCTTTGATACTAAACTTGGATCTGTCATTCTTTTCAATGAATTAGCTGATAGTGTTGAGGAAGAAATAAGAGTAGAAAATCAGCATTCATAAAATCAGCACTCAGAAAATTAGCATGCAGAAAATCGACAAGTAGATGACAAAGAGATGGAGGAATGGTGGTCATTGTACTTTGATGGATCAACAGGAAAAGAAGGGGCAGGATCATTGATTTTGATTACGAATCCAAATGATGAGAGTAATTTTTACTCTTACAAACTGAATTTTGATTGCACAAACAACATGGCTAAATATGAATCTTTGATTTTGGGTCTAGATGTTTTGAAAAAGATGAAGGCTCGAAATATTTCTGTTTTTGGAGATTCTGAATTGGTTATTAGAAAAGTTGAAGGTGTGTATGAAAGGAAGGATGTAAGAATGAGGGCTGTTAGCATGAATCTTTCGTCGTAAAAATTCACTTTAACTACGCATATCAATTAGCCCTAACATTCAGTATGGCTGCAAAATATCTTAAAATCTGTAATAAGCTGCATACATCTAGATCTAAACATGAAAGATATTAAGCAGATAAAGTAAAGTATAAGAATCCAATGGACAAGACAAGAACAAATGTGTTTAAAAGAATATTTTATTATATCAAAGAATGGGGCACCTAAGAGGAAAACAAGAAAGGTGTTTTCTGGTTCTCCTCAGTGGGCTAGGTTCTTGGAAGTCCTCAGTGATTCAGATTTATGGTTCCTCTCTCTTACTAATGTGGAAAACCCTATCAAACATGGAACTCAATGGGAGTTCAAAATGCAAACAAATGAAAATGGTGACCAAGAGTAGATCTAGTGTGATCTAATGCAATGGAGGTGACTAATGAATGGGGAAAACCCTTCTATTTATAACAAAATATTGGGGTGTTCTAGAACTTGGTGCATGAATAAAATATTATTAATCACATTCTGGAATCACCCTTTAGGTATATTTTATTATATTTGTTGGAGGGAAAAGGGTTTTTGACTTGGGTCAATTCCTTTATTTATAAATAACAAATAAATAAGTGATTTTTTTATTATTTAAGAGAAATGAGGGGAATATAATTAAATAAATAATTATTTATTTAATTATTTAAAAATGATTTAGTCAAACTTAACTAGGAATAGTATTTAAATAATGATTTAAATAACTTATTCTTAGGAAATAATTAAATAAATAATGATTTATTTAATTGATTACCTTGTTTTGGGTTAAGTATGACCAGGAAACGTAAAAAAATGTGGTGAAAACAATTTTACTTGGGGTAAAATTGGTCTTACATGGTGTACTTTGGTTCATCTAATGATAATGGGTTAGATGACCAAAAAAATGGTGTAACAGATTGCCCCCCAATGTACGAGTGTTAGGAGCAGATCGTATGACCGAAGTACGTTGTAAGAACTGAAGCACTAGACAGTAAGATAGAAATGAAAGAGAGGAATGTAAGGTAATCTAAAGTGGTGGAGGACTAGACCCAGAGGAGACGAGACTTACAGGTGCAACCATTCTCAAGTGTATGGGGTGGTACCAAAGTGAAAGGCGGTGGGGGAGGCATAACTATTCTCGTCGAGACAATAGTACAAAGAATAAGGCACCCGAAAAACCACGAAACGCAATAGTAAAACCAGTGCTGGCCTAAACACGAGCCAGAAAACAAGAATGATGAATCCCACATACATGTTATGCCTGGAATAATCGTCAGGAATTATACAATAGTTTTGTAGTACATGATATATAAATACACCCAAATGCCAGCTACACAGGGGGGAAGGGCTCGCGAAATCAGACCGACACGTGAAAATCGAAAAGGTGCTGCAAGCGAGGGAGGTTGATATCATCAAATGAGAGGAGATGAATCAAGGGCTGGAATGAAGAAGTCATCCGGGTATGTGGGGGGCTACCTGCAGGGCCACCCCCTCATGAGGGCTGAGACATCTCACACACACTCAGGTATCATCGATAGCTGCTGCTGCATCACTGAACCATCAAGTGTATAGATCACAATCAGGTGGAAAAGAGCTCGAACCAAGGTACACTACCCCCCTAAACCAGACTTCTAGAGTAAATGAGCTGATGTCGACAAAAGTAGGTCCGCCATAGGTGAGGGAATAAGGGAATCTCGATGAAGGCATGGGAGAAAATAGTGGAACGATGTATAGACGTATACTAAGGATGATGATGAAATGAGGGATGGTGCCAATGGGGACCGTAAAAATCATGAGGAAAAACTGGTATCTCATGATGGAAATTATCACGAACAGAAATGAGTGTGGGGCCAAAGTGGTGCCCCCACTGAAATGTGGTGTAAGTGAGAAAATCCGATTTGTAAGGAGACGTGAAGGAAGACTTTGTGGACAGCAGGTGTCCTGGTGAAGTAGAGAAATGGGAAATCAAACATATGTTGGCTCTCTACAAGAAAATAAAACATGCATTTCGAGCGGGAAATGCTAAGGGTAATATTTCTTAAGATAGAGTGCATTGCGAGGATTAGGAAGGAGGTGGCCTTCAAAGTCCTCTAAAAGATATGCCCCCTTCTCGAGATGTTTACTGATGATGTAAGGACCTAGCCATAATGAGTCAAACTTCCCATGACCGAGAGTATCATGGGCTTGGTCGTATACTAGAACAAGGTCACCATCGTGAAAGGTGCGAGGGTGGACTTTGCGGTCATACTGAGCTTTGGTGCGCTTTTTGGCTGCTTCAAGGGTTTGTAATGCCATACGGCAGTCTTTAGAGGCGTGCTCCAACATGATAAGTCGTTGTTCTAGAGGTTGGGTATCAGGGAGAAGTTTGACGGCCAAGTGAAGGGAAGGGATTTCACACTCGATTGGTAAGACTACCTCCTCACCAAAGACAAGGTGGAAAGGAGTGAAACCGGTGGTAGTTTTAACAAAATACGATAGGCCCACAAAGCAGGGAAGAGCATGAGGTGCCAATTGTTTTTGTGTTTATTCACCGTTCTTTGAAGCATGGTCTTAAGAATTTTTTTGACTGCTTCAACTTGGCCATTACCTTGGGGGTAATAGGAAGATGAATATTGGTGTTCAAAACCTAAGAGAGAGGATAGCTCATGCCAGATTTCATCTTCGAAATGTCGGCCATGATCAGAGACTAATTTTTTTGGAACTCAGAAGCGAGCGATGACATGGTTGAAGAAAAAGAGGGCGGCGGTGGCTGCCGTAGTATTGAATGTTGGCATAGCTTCGGCCCATTTGGTGAAATAGTCAACTGCCATGATGATATATTTGTGATTACTGGTGGATGGGGGTCGACATTCCATAAAGTCAATGGCCCATTTGCAAAAATGGCTAGCTGTGATGAAAGGATGGAGGGGAGCGGGTGGAGTTCGTGCCTTGGGGGAAAAATGTTGGCAATTGGAATAGTGTTTGACTACTTCGATGCAATCACTAAAGAGAGAAGGCCAAAAATACCCCGTGCGCATGATTTTTTGGGCAGTGGCGAGGCCAGAGAGGTGGTCGCTACAAGCGCCGCTATGACATGCATTGAGGACTTGTTCAGCTTCATCATGTGTAAGGAAACGACGAAGGATGGTATCTACTCCACGACGATAAAGATCGTCGCCGATTAGAAGGTAGCGAGAGGCTTGGTGTCGGATACGCCGGCGAGCATCATGATCAAGGTGAAGGGCGAACTTTTGGGTTCACAAGTAAGGATATCACTATACCAGGGATCGTCGGTGGTGATGGTGAATAAATTTTCATCGGGGAGAGCCTCATTAATTGGAGCGTCTTGCGTCCCAGTAGGGAGATTGAAAATGAGTTCAATGAGGGCTAAAGCTTTCTTACTTTTTGGGGTGACAAACTCAAGGTCGAATTCTTGGAGAATAACGACCCAGCGAGCGTATTTCCCACTGAGGATGCGTTGACTCAATAGGAAAGCCCTTGGGATGGAATCAGTCACCACCTTGGTGGAACACAAGAGGATATAATGACGTAGCTTTTGGACCGAGAACACAACAACGAGTGCTAATTTTTCTTCATGTGAGTAGGACACAGGTGGACCAGCAAGTTTTTTACTGACATAATAAATTACATGCTCAATGCCATTATCATCCTCTTGGATAAGGACACCAGTGACCAAATGGGTGGAAGCAGAGATGTAAAGTATGAAGTCTCAGTTAAAGTTAGGATGACGAATCAAAGGGGCAGAGGTGAGAGCATGTTTGAGGGCATCAAAATATTGTTGAGCGTAGGTATCCTAGACAAAAGAGGTGTGAGAGTGAAGAAGTCGAAGGAAACCATGCGCGGTAGTAGCATAGTCGGGAATGAATGGGCGAAGAAAATTAGCTTTACCCTGGAGACTTTGCAGCTGTCGTAAGGTATGAGGGATGGGGAGGTCAAGAATGGCTTGAACTTTCAAAGGGTCAAGAATGATCCCGTCTTTAGAAACTATGAAGCCAAGGAGGCGGCTTGCGGGAACACAGAAGACACACTTTAAAGGGTTAAGACAGATGTTATACTTGCGACAACGGAGGAAAATAGTGCGCAGATCATGCAGGTGTTGGGCCCGATGTTTAGAACGTGCAGTAAGGTCGTTTAAATAGGCAAGGATAATATGAGCTAAGTCATGGAAACAATAAGACGTGGCTCGTTGAAAAGTGGTACCAGTGTTTTTAAGACCAAATGGCATGACTCGGTAGGCAAAAGTGCCCCAGGGACTAATGAAGGTGGTTTTGAGTTGATCAGCATGACGGATAACAATTTGGTTATACCTTGAGAAACCATCCATGAAGGATAAAACTTTGTGCCCTGCACACTCATCAATGATTTGGTCGATAAAGGGTGTGGGGAAGTTATCTTTGGGACAAGCTTTGTTCAAATCGCGAAAGTATGTGCAAACACGAATGGTGCCTTGTTTTTTGAGAAAGGGAATGGGGTTGGACACCCAAGTGGTGCATTCAATGGGGTAAATGAAACCAGCATGCCGGAGCTTATCGATTTCAGCTTTGATGGCTTCGCGTCTCGATGGATGAATGGGTCTCAACTTTTGACGGACCGAAGTGGCGTCAGGCCTTGTGTCGATGTGGTGTTTGACGATGGCCGGATCGAGTCCGGGCATTTCTGACTAGGACTAGGCGAAAACATCATGGAATTCTTTGAAGAGTTTGGTGTAGGATTCAATTTCATTTGGAGTGCATTGGGCGCCCAGAGTGAGGTGTTCTTCGATACCCGGTTTGACAGAATTGTTGATTTTGATGGTGGGAGAGATATTAGCCATATTTCCTTCTTTGAAAGTGTCAGGGGCAGGGATGGGGTTTTTGAACCAATAAAATTTGTTGGGAATGAAATCTTTAGTTTCGATCGCATATTGGTCATGTGATTGATGTGGTAGGAAGTATGCATGATGGTGCATATCGTCCCATGGAAAGTCAGGTTTGGTCATGGATTCCATGATGTCTTCATCGGACTGGAAGATGGCAAAAGAGGATGGTATAGGATGACCTGAAGAGGTAGAAGTATGAAAAACCTAATTTTGAGGGGAGGGGGTTATAGTGGGGTCATGATGAGTGGTGTCAGCGAGGTCAGAGACTAAGGGGTCGGTGGTTGGGAAACACGGTGAGGAGTAAAGGTAGGAAATAGTGGCGGAAGGTTCGGTCATGTCAGTATCAAACTAAGAAATGGTAATAGGGGTAGACGTGTGGTCAGGGGTTAAAAAAGGAGGACGAGCAAGCTTGGCTTCGAATTGGCAGTATGCAGCCAAGGAAGCGCGATACTCATCAAGGCAGGGGCAAAGGTGGGTATAATGCCCATGGAAATTGCATAAAGAACAAGGGTGATTGGTGCGGAAGTTTTTAAGTTTTGGAAGGGAAGCAGGGAGGGGGACAGATACCACGGGGATATCGGATTCAGGGAACGTTTCATTAACCATGGTTTTGAGGGACGGAAATTCGGGACAAGTATGGGTGGCATGGCCAACGACATCGCACAAGGCACACTGGATGGGATGCTTTGGAATGCGAGGAGGGGTCGAGTTTGTTAGAGCAGTCGTGTCCTTTGGTGCCTCCCTGCGGGGTTTGCTATGGTTACCTGACATGGTTGTAACAGGAGTAGGCATGGGATGCGGTGACTGAGGTGTCGGAGTAGTGGTAGAGGTGACGGGTATTGGTTGAACCGGGGTCAAGGCAAGATACGGCTTGAGTTGACCACGCAAGGTGGGGGTAGGGGAGTTTAGGTACCAAACGGGTATACCCAGGGTCAAATTGGGTAGGGAGAGGATAGCCAATATAGGGACAGAAGAAGCTCCGTGAGGGGGAGCGAGAAACGGAATTTGACCAGCAGGAAAATGGCCAGGAGGAATGGGGCCGAGGGGGTTAAAATCAGGCGAAATTGACCCAGTAGGGTAGAGGGGTATGTGAGGATTATTTGAGGAAGGAGATTCCGAAGGGAAAAGGTTGGCTAGTGGGGACGAAGGGCTAGGAGCCGGTGGAGTGGCAGAGGGTTGAGATTGTTGACTAGCCAAAGTGGGTTGTGTAAGGTTAGCCCAAGATGATTGCATCATGCAAACGTGCGCCAGGATAGGATCAGATAAGGTAGGGGAGGCTAGACAGGTTCTAAGCGGGGAGGAGTCTTCAGAGACGCCAGGAGAAACACTATGCAAAGTATGAGGGATCGCAGAAATAGAGGGCTCAGGGAAGGGCTGAGATTTGGGTTCATGATATGTTAACTAGTCGATGGTGACTATTTTTCTGTTATGGGGGAAAAACATCTTGCAGTGGATGGAGAATGGTACGGCAGACATGGCATAGGTGTAACTACATCCCAAAAGGATGTTGTAGTCAAGAGGTGCATCGATAACTTCAACGTCAATGAAAACAGTCTTGCAGGCAATGGTAATAGGACAGTTGGGGAATAGGCCAATGGGTTGGGAGGCATGGCCATCCCATGCACGAAGGGTGATTGTGGAAGGGCCAGTTCGGGAGATTCAAGTTGCCGCCAAACCGAAGTGGACATTACATAGGTAGATGCCCCCTCGTCAAGAACGCATCGAGCGATGGTGGCAGTTCGGATGTTGACCGAGATTTGGAAAGGAACAGACACAAGAAGAGGGGGATGTTCTAGTTGACGGGCATCAAAAACAATTAACTGGTCATTAGCAGGGTTGACAGCTTTCATGGCAGATAATAGAGGCTTTGTAGGAGTTGATGAGGGAAACGCGGGGATAGGAAGATTGAGAGGGTTGGCATACTAACTAGACCGAGTGTGAAGGTGAAGATCAGTTGTGAGGGGTTTGGCAGAGGCCAGCATGAGAATCTGGTGATCAGAGGAACCAGAATGAGAAGGTTGAGTGGGTACCGGGTCCTGAAGTGATTGAGTAACTATGAGGTGTTGTTGAGGGAGATGAATGGTAGCCACAGTGGGTTGAGAGGTGTCTCTATGAGGAAGGAGAGTGGGAGAAGATGGTTGTCTCAGCATAGTGGTCTGAGACTCCCATAGCTACCTCATTGGTGGTAATCGGGGACAAGTATGAGTGGAATGACCGTAACCATCACAACACGAACAAGGCTTGTGAGTGTGAAATGGCCTATTCGGTGGGGGCTGAGAGCCTTGGAGTTGGGTGATAGTGGGATAATCAATGTAGGAATGGTTTGGTCTACAATTAACAGAGGTGTAGGGATGGCCTTTCCTCTTTCGTTGAGAAGGAAGAGGAGGAGTTGCATCTGGAGGTGAAAATGTTGGCCCTGGAGGGGGGAGTACATGTGGTCCAAATGCTGAAGGCACTGGGACAGTAGGATGTGGGTACGGATAAGGTGGAGGATAGGCAAAAGGAGGACGTGTGCCAAATCCTGAATACAGGTTACTGGGAGAGGCAAAAGTGCCAGAGGGGAAAGTTGTTCCTGGAGGGAAACCATAGCCCAGAAGAGGTTGAGCAGAGGTATACATGGCAAAAGTAACAGGGGGAGAACCTGAACAAGCAGAGGAAGATTCGGAGTGCGGACTCGGGGGAGGACTTACTCGATGATGACAGGAAGGAGGAAGTCAACCAACCAGAAACTGAGGGTGAAGGCCAAGAAGTCTTCGGGACAAGCGCCTTGGGGGCGCAATGATGACGGGAAGAAGAAAGACTGACAAGGGCAAAAGGGCAAGAAAGCAAGAGGTGACAAGGGAAGGAGGGTGCAATGTCAATTAATTTTAGAGTCTTTGCCAGCCGGTGTTAACCAGGATCTTCTTCACTTAGGGTCAGTGTGTGGCATGCGTTAATTTTAATTGATTAAACCCAAACGTTTTGAGAGTAAAAGAAAAAAGTGTGCTGCGTAATGGAAAAGAAATCTACAGTAAATAAGACTGAAAGAACAGAAAATGAACAACTAACAAGGCAGCAATTGAACCCAAGGAGGCGGGTCTCTCAAAACTAGTATATCAGAGGGAAAATCTAGGCGAAGCATGCTGAAAAGAGACCAATAGATCTAGGGTCCGGAGGGACTGGGATCTAAAGGGTAAATCTGTTGAAAATGGTGCAGAGAGTAGCAAAAAGTAGAGGCAAGGTTGCTGCTAAAAAAGGAGGAGATCAACTAAAAGTAGAAAAGACAAGGCGATGGCCTTAGAAATGAACCCAAACAAAGTGAAGGGCGGTGTTTAGAAATGGAAGAAAATCTGACCTGTGGGGATCTAAACAAGAGGTATCAGATCTGAAGTAAGGCTGAAACTTCTGAAAATTCAGACGTCTGAAAACAACAACAAGCTCTCCCACAAAAAGTGGAGGGAACTAGAGCCCTAAGGGGCAAGAGTCCAACTTAGGTGAGTGAAATAGATCAGCAACAAGTTTGAACATGTGGAGACAGAGGCTGGAACACCCTGACAGAAGCTTCAGTAAAACCCAGAAAAAGTGCTGGAAATTTGCAGAAAAAAGTGTAGGTCGTAGGTTTGGGCCTGTTTTCAGGCCAGGTCATAGATTTTGGGCAGAAAAGTGCGACCTCAAGGCCAAGTTGCACTTTTTGGGCCGATAAGTGCGACCTGCAGATCTGGGTCTGGCGGTGGCATATTTCAGAAAATTTTGTCGTCTCAGCTACGGCTGATGTCGGTCACCTGCGCAACAAGGCCAGAAACACGTGGAAGTTAGGAATTTGAAAGTTTGAGGGTTTTGGAGGTAAAAACTAGCATAAAAATAGGAAAAATAGAAAATGGAGGAGAAACCCTAGGGTCTGAAATAGCTAGATATGCAGGAATATAGAAAACGACAGTAGTCGCAAAAGAAAACCCGTGTGGAGTCGCCAATTGTTAGCATGAATCTTTCGTCGTAAAAATTCACTTTAGCTATGCATATTAAGTAGCCCTAACATTCATTATGGCTGCAAAATATGTTAAAATCTGTAATAAGCTGCATACATCTAGATCTAAACATGAAAGATATTAAGCAGATAAAGTAAAGTATAAGCATCCAATGGACAAGACAAGAACAAATGTGTTTAAAAGAATCTTTTATTATATCAAAGAATGAGGCACCTGAGAGGAAAACAAGAAAGGTGTTTTCTGGTTCTCCTCAATGTGCTGGGTTCTTGGAAGTCCTCAGTGATTCAGATTTATGGTTCCTCTCTCTTACTAATGTGGAAAACCCTATCGAACATGGAACTCAATGGGAGTTCAAGATGCAAACAAATGAAAATGGTGACCAAGAGTAGATCTAGTGTGATCTAATGCAATGGAGGTGACTAATGAATGGGAAAAACCCTTCTGTTTATAACAAAATATTGGGGTGTTCTAGAACTTGGTGCATGAATAAAATATTATTAATCACATTCTGGAATCACCCTTTAGGAATATTTTATTTTATTTGTTGGAGGGAAAAGGGTTTTTGACTTGGGTCAATTCCTTTATTTATAAATAACAAATAAATAAATGATTTATTTAATTTATTACCTTGTTTTGGGTTAAGTATGACCAGGGAACGTAAACAAGTGTGGTGAAAACAATTTTACTTGGGGTAAAATTGGTCTTACATGGTGTACTTGGGTTCATCTAACGATAATGGGTTAGATGACCAAAAAATGGTGTAACAAGGGCTTACATAAATTTAGTCCTAGACATGTTGGAAAAATTTCAGTCTTATTCCTTCATAGTCAAAACTAGAGATCAAAATTCTATTGTTGATTCCCTCACTGTCTCCGTAAGTCTTTTCATCATTCCTATGCATTCAAATGAAAATATCAGATTGAAGTTTGTCATAGGCCAGCTATATCGGACAATATCATAAACTGGAAAGTTTTTGAAGATGATCAAGAGGTAAATAATTTTATTGAGCTAAAAGAAGAATTTGAAAATACACATGTAGATCGGCAAAATATGTTTGTTGAGTCTAAAGGAAATTTTTAAGTTTTGCAATTGAAAAATAATGCAATAGAAAAGGGTTTTATTCCTCTTGAGAAGATTTTTGATCATAATGATGTTTTTAAAGCACCAAAATTACAAGCTGATGAAGAGGAAGTAGAGAGTTGTAATCTTGGTACATTAGCTTTGCCTAAAATGATAAAAATTTCAAAGTTTCTTTCAGCTGATGTGAAATTCAAATATATTGAGATGATGAGAAGGTTTATGGATGTTTTTGCTTGGATTTATGCTGATTTAAAGCAATATGAGCCTTCCATTATTCAGCATATTATTCCTATCAAGGAAAATGAGAATCCTTTCAAGCAGAAATTGAGGAGAATTAATCCTCTTCTCATGCCATTGATTGAAAAGGAGGTTAAGAAACTCTTTGATGCAAAGATCATTGTTCCAATCAGATTTTCAAATTGGCTTGCAAACTTAGTTTTGGTAAGGAAGAAGAGTGGAGAAATCAGAATTAGTATTGACTTCAGAAATTTGAATAAGGCTTCACTGAAGGATAACTATCCTTTTCCTAAGATGGATTTAATTCTGCAAAATATTGTTGGTTCACAAAGGATGTCTATGCTTCATGGTTTTTCAGGTTATAATCAGATTCTTGTGCACCCAGATGATCAAGAAAAAACAGCCTTCACAACACCATGGGGTACATTCATGTATGCTAAAATGCCTTTTGGTCTCATGAATGTGGGAGCCACTTTCCAAAGAGCAATGGACATTTCTTTTTCTGAAGAAAAGGATAAGTCGGTAGTTGTTTATCTTGATGATATCACAGTCTATTCAAAGAAAGAAGAAGATCATTTGAAACACCTAGAAAAAATTCTGCTGAAATGTAGAAGGTTTGGTATCTCTCTTAATCCTACTAAAAGCATCATTTCTTTAACTTCAGGTAAATCACTTAGTCATATCATTTCTGAAGATGGAATTAGGATTGATCCTATTAGAGTTAATGCAATTCAAAAGGTAGATTTTCCAAGAAGTAGGAAAGAGATTCAATGTTTTCTTGAGAAAGTGAATTTTGTTAGGCGTTTCATTCCTAACATTGTGGATATTGTCAAAGATATAAAAATGATGTTAAAGAAAGGAGTTAACATTAAATGGATAGCTGAGGAAAATTAATCTTTTGAAGAAATCAAGAGGGCACTCACACAAGCACCGGTACTCATCAGTCTAGATTTTTCCAAAGAATTTCTAGTTTTTACATTTGCTTTCGAAAACACAATTGCTGGAGTTTTTCTACAAAAAGGAAAGCAAGGTATTGAACAACCTATTTATTTCTTTATTAGGACATTAGCAAATGCTGAAATGAAGTATAATATTCTAGAGAAGCAGGCCTATGCTTTGGTGAAAGCTATAAAAGATTTCAGAATTTATATTTTGCATTCACACATCATAGCATATGTTCCAAGTGTTGTGATAAAAGACATTCTAACTCAAGCATATCTGGATGGAAAGAGGGGAAAATGGATCACCAAATTGCTGGAATATGATATAGACATCAAACCAATGAAGTTGGTGAAGGGACAAGGTTTGGCAAAACTAATGACTCAATCAAATCTGGACTGTTTTGACATAAATCTGAATGCAGAAAGATTAGAAATTTCTAAAAATGAAGAAGAATTGGTCCAAATTGATGAGAAATTTCTTACTTTAGAGAGGTATAAGGACGTGGTTTTTGTCCTACAACATAATAAAGCTCCTGCTGATCTATCAAACCAAAGCAAGGTTTGTTAATTTGAAATCATTGCAATATTTTGTTTATGACAGAAATCTATTTTGGAAAGATGCAGGAGGAATTTTACTGAATTGTCTACTTGAAAAAGAGGCTGAAAAGATCATTGAAGAATTCCATAAAGGTGATTGCGGAGGACATAATTATTGGAAAGCTACAACAAATAAGATCCTAAGAGCTAGATATTTTTGGCCAACAATGTTTAAAGACATTTATAAAAATATCGTTGCATGTCATGAGTGCCAAATTTTTGAAGAAAGAAGAAAAATTGTACCTCTACCTTTGGTTCCTATCTATGTTAAAGCTCCTTTTCAGCAATGGGGGTTAGACTTTATTGGAGAGATACATCCATCTTCATCAGGGCAGTATCACTAGATTCTTACGGCAACGGACTACTTCACCAAATGGATAGAGGTGATACCAACAAGGAAAGCTAATGATTCTGTTATTATTTCTTTTTTAGAGACTAATATATTGTCAAGATTTAGCTGTCCCATGAAGATTATAACAGATAATGCTCAAGCATTTATGTCTGAGAAGATGACAAATTTCTACCATAAATATCACATCACTCTTGGACACTCTACAACATACTATCAGCAAGGTAATGGTCTTGTTGAATCATCAAAAAAGAGCATTGTAAGAATCATAAAAAGGGTACTGCAAGAGAACAAGAAAGCTTGGCATTTAAAGCTGAAGTACGCCTTATGGGCTGATAGAATTTCTACAAAGAGATCAATTGGAACTTCGCCATACGAATTATTCTATGGGGCTGAAGTTGTTTTCCCAACATCACTCGGGGTGCCGGTTATGAAGTTAATTCAAGGACTTGAAGAAGAACCAAATGCCATCCAAAGGAGGATAAACTAGCTGATAGCCTTGCAAGAAAAGAGAAATGAATTTTCAGATTCATTTCAGATTCATTGATAGGAAGATCAAAGAGGGCAGTTTTCAGATTCATGACAAAGTGCTAAAATGGGAAGCCAAAATTGAGGAAAAAGGAAAGCATGGTAAGTTTGAGAATTTATGGAAGGCTCCTTTTCAGATTGTTGGTTTTCATGGGAACAACACTTACATATTGTAGGAAATTGATGGAGGATCATATGCTGGAGGACCTGTTAATGGCAGGTTCCTAAAGCATTATGTTTGTTGAAGTATTATAAATCACTCATGACACTGTATATATTCATATTTGTCACTTTTTGCTAATAAATGTCAAGCTGAAATATAATTCTTAAGCCCGAGGTGAAGGCCCATCAGTTTGAAGAAGATGCTTGTCAACAAAATTTCTGTTTTTATCAAAAAATGGATAGCACTGGAGCTGCGAGTTCTTAATGTACCACAGGGGCACACTATCCTAGGTGGATCCATTGCTATCACTATTAAAATTTTCTAAACTTGGTCAGTTTATACTTGCTCCTAAGTCATGGTATTAGATAGGGTTTGAGTCATTTTGATGTCTTATAGGGTCTAAGCCATAAGTTACAACTCTCATTTCATCACCTAATAAAATGCATAAACCTTGCTTTACTCTTCAGAAGTCTCATGCCACGTTTTGAAAACCATATTTTAAGTATTTTTCAAAAAAAATTTGAATAAGCCACGAAACCGTGTTTTCGTAGCGCGCTCAGTGTAAAACACTTCTTCTATGCTATGAAAACGTTGGTCTTTTCGTAGCGCAAAATCCTGAAATCACATTACTAGCGTTACAAAATCGAGGATTCAAACATTTTCAGTTTAACTGTCACATCCGTTAGTTTGGGTTAAATTTTCATGATTATGGTGTCAGTTCATGAATCCTCCCTCACGCATGCAACCATCCAAAGCAGTTATGAAATCATTATGGGATTCGTTAGGGGTCATTTGTGATTGGTCCTTTGCAAATTTGAAAATGGGTTGGTTATCATTGACTTTATCTCATGCAAAGAAAACATTGCATGCATATCTATTGTCAAAAGAGAAGCTCATGATAAGAAACAAGAGCTCTCCTTAAGTTTTCAAGCGAGGAAGAATTTCAATCAAGCAAGGCTGAACCCAATTTTCAAGCGAGCCGATTTATCCAACAAGGAGGTTTATTATAGGTTTGCTGAAGACATAGGGTTTTCAGGAGGAATATGATAGAAGAAAAGAGAAATCATAGGTCTGGTCACTGTCTGACAATAGAACCTGAAGGTTTAGAAACTCTCACAAGAGATAAATCTATTGAAGAAGCCTTCAAGAAGGTAGGGTGCTGGAGGTTCTACGAAAATCTTCAAGGATGACATAATCAGGTTACCAAATAATTTGCTATGAACTTCACAGGGTCAAACACAAAGGTTGGTTTCCTCAATTTACTAATTTCTACTGAAGTTATATCAGAAGTCACAGAAATTCCAAGAGGGGAAAATAGATGGTTCAAAAATTTTAGGTTTGAAATGCAACCCTGTAAAATCTTTTTGAAACCAGAGTTTATGGATACTGATTTGAACAAAGTTTTTCCAATCTTCTTTACAACATCCAAAGGTACTTCACTTGTGAAGGGAGATACCACAAGGTGTACACTTATCACTTTAAAATCTTATTCCATTTCACAGGAATAATCTCTCTAGACTTACCTTTCTTTCTATTTCGAAGTCTGGCTAAGATGGCATAAAAAGTACAGATGAAAACTCAGGCATGTGAAACCTCATTATTTCATCATGGTCTAGTCAAGTTAATAGTTTTGCATGAGCTTCAGAAAGTGAATAGAGAATGGTCTGAATTTCTCTTTTTGAGTGGAATAGGAGTTGAAGGAACAGGTGCTAGCCCTCAAGTCAAAGAAACATCTTCATCAAAGACTACTGAACCTGTAGAAACAAAATCAAGGAGTTTTGTCAAGCTTAAGCCCAGGAAATAGGCTAAGGAACCAATGATAAAAACATCACTGAATTTCTAAAGGACTTCTCAATCTGCACAAAAGAAGAGAACTCATGTCAAAGAGACAATTCAGAAACAGTCAACTAGTAAAACAGCTCAGAAGAAGTTGACAAGGAGTCAGAGGTCAAACGAGAAGGGTAAGGTTGTGGTCACAGATGAAAAATTGGAATTAAGAGGTGACTTGAATGATATATTACAAGCTATTGACATTGAAGAGTCTCCCCTGGTTCAAGCAGATTTCATCAAACTGGATACAGGTGGAAAATCAAAGAAATTGAGAACATCTAAAAAATTAGATTTTGAGGATGAAGTGTGAGAGTTTTTCTTTAAACCTAGAAAACCCTTGACTAGGCAGTCTAAGAAAGTGCAGTAGCCAAACATGGAGATATTCCAAACAGGAGGTGAGGATACAAATGTTTTTGAAGAACCCATAAATATATCATCTTAAATGCTTGAAGAAGACATAAACAAAGTTTTTAATACTCAGAGAGAAAAGAGTAGTTATGAGGAGGTTAAAGACAAACTCAAACTTGCAAACATTGAAATTGATAAATTGAAGAAGAAAGTGAGAATGCATGCTGTAGAAAGGTCAAACTTTGAGAGGATGAAAGGTCTATGGGAGCTAGAAAAGGTTTCAAACATTAAGTCAATCAGTAGTCAGGATCAATTCTTCATATGGACCGTCCCTGCAATCAAGGAAGCAAAGTTTATAAGGATGGTTAATACCAAATTAAGAGCTAATAATAGAAGGCTTAAAAGGCAGGTTGAAGATCTTGAGATATAGCTAGCAAGGCCTGAAGATCAACCACAACCAAAATGAGTGTAAATAGTAAGTGACATCTCCTAACACATTTTTGAAGTTATGTGGAAATATTTCTTTTTTTAAAACAAGTCAGATTTGGCTTTTGTTGATTATGATAGATTATATATAAATGAGAGGGTGGCAGTAAAGGTTGGAAACTCAAATTTTTGGAAAACAACTATGAAAATATAGACACAACAGTTTCGTAGTGCGCTACGGAACTACTATAGGTGTCATACATAGCAGTTTTGTACCGCGCTACGAAACTCCTGTAGGGTGCATTTTGAACAATTTTCCAAAGTTTCAAAGGGAGAAAGGGTTTGTTTTCTAAACCTTGATGTTGTTGAAGAATGTATAAAGATCACAAGTGAAGATGCAATTGCAAAACATAGAAAATTGAAGGTTTCAAATGAATTTTTCAAAGGTGAAGTTCTGCGCTACGAAAACAACAGACAATTTCGTAGCACAGCAATGTTAACAGTTTTGACACTGCTTCAAAGGCTTGGTTTGGGCACAGCTGGAAGTGCGAAGTCACATGAGTTTAATAAAACTTTGCCACATGTTTTGAGCACAATTTGGTAAGCAGATGGTTTGAAGAAACATAAATGAAGCATTATAGCTATTTTGCAGGGAGCATGTTCCTATCTTTCAGGGCAGATAAGAGGCAAATTAATACAATCAAACAGCAAGGAGATGGACGTCATCAAGTTCGAAGTTTAGGAGGAGCAGCTGTTAGATGGAAGATTTAATATTTGGATAAGGTTGTTAAGTTATAATAATAGTTTTAATCCTAGTTGTATTAGGACTCCAGAATAGACAGTATAACTGTCAGATGTAATTAAAAGTTTGTTTTAGCAGTTGATAGGTGTGAAGATAGCAAATTCGAATTTTTCTCAAGTGATTGGAGAGAATCCAAGAAAGTAATGATGACTTTATAAAAGACAAGAAGTCGAATTGCATAGGGTTGGAAATTTTCATTAACAAGCATACTGTTTTGTTGTAGAAAAGACTGTGTTTTTATTATTAATATAGATATATTGGTTTCATCACTCAGGATTCAGAAAGGGTTATTTATCTTTGATATTCTCATGGTGTTTCTCTTTCAATTACTTGCAGTGGCAGGAATGTATGTTACTTATAATTCACTGAAGGTGCTCTAACTTCCTTCATATGTTCATGAACTGTGTTTATTTTCTGTCCTACTGTTCTGTTGATGCATCTAAACCCTAAAATGCCCTGACTTCCATATGAAGTTGATATTCATGTTTTGTGAAAACACATTTGACTCCATAATCCCAATAGATGTTTGTTGATTAGTATTACAACAAATTATCCATTTTTATCCATTTTACTCATAGAGTTAGCCATTTAATCCTTATTTGAAAATCATAAACCTATTGAGAGAGCCCTCTCGGATTGAGTAGGTGAAGCCTCAACTAAAAGTCTGGTTTGAAATAGTTACACTGAGGTAGCCTGACCAATAGCCTATCAGGACCTATTTTGGTGATAACATCATTGTTGCCCCTTTCTTCTTCATCAAGGTGTGTAGGCAACATCTCAATAATTGGATCCCTTTGTGAAAAAGTGATCCCCATGCCCTCTGGTTCAAGAATATGAACTAGAAGTGTTTCTTTCGGAAATATGTAATGCAAGACATCAGCTCCTCCCATGGTTTCCTGAAATGGATTTTCCTCCATCACATGCAAGGGTTTTGTTTTCTCCTGTTTTCCTTGCTCATGTGTCTTAGAAAGTTTTTCACCAAACCTTTCCATAAATGCTTTTATGAATCTTGCATAAGAGAAAGTATTGACATTTTTTAAGGAACAAGATTCAAAAATCCACCATGCATGAGCCTTACCTCTGAAATGTAGCGCTGCAACTCTGATAGCTTCATCTCCGGAAATATGGTGCAGCTGCAAATAGGAGTTTAGCTCCTTCACCCAAGCTCCAACTGAACATGTAGGTGATCCGAAAAAAGTAGATAGAAGAAATCTATTTGCATCATGCTGCTGGCTCTTCTCCATTTAAATCTTTCAAAACTCTTGGAAATCTGTATGATCTCTAAACCTCTCAGTTTGAGATTCATATTCCCACAACAAATCACTAAGAGTCATTCTCCTAGGCACTCTTCCTCCTCTCATCCATCTCAGGATAGCTCTGGGCATTTGACTGTGTTGTGCATCATGGAGTGCAGCTGCATGCTCACACTCACCATGTGAAAATCTAGATTCAGCTCTATAATCAACCTGATTTGGAGATTTCATCTCCAATATTATTTTCTTCATCTCTCCTTGAAAGCTCTTCATAGATTTTGGAAGAAGCTTTGCAAGATTTTCTTCCTTCCTTCCTGCACATACTGAAGCTTCCTGGCTTTTGTCCACATTTACTTCTTTTGATAGATGTATCTCACAGGCTGGGCCAGAGATCATGCTTTGATACCACTGTAATATCCCTTTTTCAGGATTGCTCATAAATCAAGCATCAAAAATGCATTTTCAACAACAAATGAAATAAAATAGTAAAATGGACTCTTTGATCCTATATATTATTCAATATAAATTTTAAATTCAAGAATAGAGCTAAAACAAAGCAAACTAGGTGGGTTAAATAGATTTCCCACACCTAGGATTACCAAAAAGTGTTAAAACCCCAAGGCTGCAAAATGTCGGAGCAGCTGCTCAAGGGACTGCGCAGTCTAAGAGAGGTTTTACACATAAAATGATAAGAGAACAATATATCTACTCATGTATTGATAAATAATGCTGAAGAATAGAGATCTAAGCTCCCCTTACAAAATACAAGAGAAACCAGCAAGGGTTTCTTGTCAAACACTCTGCATAGAAATGTGATCTTCATAAAATAACTGAATGATCATTGAAACAATGAAGTACATGAGTGTAGAAGCCTATAAAGATATCTGATGTGATGTAGAACCCTCAAGGGATTCCTCCCATGAAAGGATGAACCTCTCAATCAGAAGGAAACACTACAACGGAGCCACCAAACCATGCAATGATCACTGCCTCCAAAATAACGCACTCCCTAGAAGAAACAGTGTTGGGAGGGTATGAGAAATGTGTGGTCTGATACCACAGATCTAAAATAAGCTCTGGAGCTCTCCAAACAGATCTCTCAAGTGAAGGAAAGTTCCCCCCAATGAGAAACTAGCTCAGAAGCCGGGATTCCAATCCCTTCCACTGTTGCACCAAGCAACACTACACAATCTCCGGCATAGTTGTGCTAATGAAGATGGATGAAGCTTGGCTTGAAAACCTGATGTGGAATGATGAATAAAAACTCTCCCAATGAACTCCTCAAAGGAAAGAGGTGGGATTTCTGCCTGGGAACACCCAGTGCTAAACAACACTGCAACTTTGCTAAGCAGCAAAGCAGCAACAATTCTTGGCAGCCAAGAATTATAATAGACAACATGATCAATAATGCTGCCATCCCCTTCATTAAATAAGATGTGATTTTGCTTTCCCTTGGCCCCACTCACTTAGGTTACTTCTAACCCAAGTTACATTTCCCTCCAAGATTGTGTTATCCATCCTAGGATTCCTCCTCCACTAAAACTGCATTGTTGACTTAGTCAAAGTAACTTCAATTTAACCCTGTTCACACATGGAGGTGTCTTATTGAGCTAGAAAGAGTGTCTCCTTTCAGACTTGGACTATTTTTATCCTCCTTAGGAGACTTATGGGCTTTTCTAACCATTTATTTACTAGCTATAGCTGCTACTAACTCTAATGTTCCATTTAGCTTGGAAGCTAAAATTTTGGGAACATTACAGGGAGCCAAAAAAAACTCATTTCAGCAGAGATCATGAAGTAGCTCGGCCTGCCAATAAAAATGCACCCACAACCATACACCATCAAGTGTCTTCACCAAGGACAATATATCTGCGTTAGCTAGCAATTTCGCCTTCCCTATAGAATCAAGCCCTTCACGGATGTGGTATTATGTAATGTTTCTCATCCTAAAGTTTGTGATGCAATATTAGTCCAACCATACTTGTGGAAGTGACATGTTGTGTATGAATCTCAAACTCACATTATTATTGTTACTTTGCGTAATAAGTTGTACAACATACCAGAGGTAGCATCGCCTACCGCTATCTCTTTGATCATTGTGAAGAAATCCAGTAAGCTCATTTCCTAAAGTAGGAAATTTGTTTTCCTTATGACCTGGCCTTAAGGAAAGAATAAGAATGTGGCGATGGCCTCTAGACAAGGCTCCTCCGCATGAAAATAATAGAGTTACAAGGTCGTGGAGGAGTATGGGAACATAGTCACCTCACCGACAAGGGTGCCTCTACACTGTCAAGTCAAGTACTCCATCGATCTGACCCTAGGAACGCCCCTATCCAATTGACCAATCTATCAATGCTTTGTTTTGGAGAACGATGAAATAAAGATGTAGATTCAAGGGTTGTTGTAGAAAGGTCACATACAGCCGATTTCATCATCTTGTGGGAGCCCGATCATGTTGGTGCAGAAGAAGGGTGGGACTTGGAGACTCTATACTGACTGTCGAGCGCTAAACAATATCACTTTTCATAATAGGTATTTAATCCCATGGACTGATGACCTTCTCGAGAACCTCAAGGGTGCCAAATATTTTAGCAAGATTAACTTGAAGTCTGAGTATCACTAGGTACCAATCAAACCCTTCGATGTGTGGAAGACTACCTTTAAATCAGAGGAGAGAATTTTTGAATGGCTAGTCAAGCCTTTCAGGTTGGCGAATGCTCCTGCAACATTCATGAGGCTAATGGATGACATCTTGCAACCATTAACTAACTAATTCATGGTGGTGTGTTTGAATTAAATCCTGATCTTCAGCCATAGTTGCGAAGAGAACCACCACCACATTTGACATGTCCTCCAAGCACTACGGTGACGCAAGTTGTGTGCCAATTTGGAGAAATGTAGTTTTGGAATGACAAGGTTTTAATATCTGGGATACATTATGATGAGTGGGGGTTGAATGTGGACACAAACAAGGTCTAGGTCATTTGGGATTAGACATCTACAACAACTCTAACAGAGCTCTACAACTTTCTGTGTCTTTCCAATTTCTACCGAAGGTTTGTGTTGTAGTTCTCTCATATCACTTGGCCTTTGAGTCAAGTCACCAAGGGAGGAGCACAAGAAAAAATATTTTGGTATGAAAATCAATAGAAGGCATTCACAGAGTTAAATCATCACCTCTCCTCTGCAACAGTGCTCACATTATGAGACTTGCGGCAACCATTTGAGATCAAGACATATGCCTTTGACTATGCTATTGGGGTAGTACTTACTCAACAGGGGAATCTGGTGGCATATCATAGTGATATTCTTTCAGAAACAGTATGAAAGTAACCCACCTATGAAAAAGGGATGTATTCCATTATGCAAGCCTATTTATAATGGAAGAATTACATTGTGGGGAAGGAAACAGTCATCCACAAAGATCGTCGACCTCTGCAGCTCATACATACACAAGAGAAGCTACAGAATGATCGCCATCATAAATGTTCAACATACCCACACCGGTTCCATTTCAACATCAAGTACAAGAAGGGGAGCACCAATAATTTTGTAGACTTCCTCAACTGACCACCAATCATGGCACTAACCACTGTGCTCGACCCTTGTGGGTGCGAGACTTCAGGTTGGCTACATCTCTACAAAAGTGATCCAGAATTCGACAACACATACCAGATGCTCCTGTAGGGTAAGAAATTTCTAGATTTTCACCTCCAGTATGCACTGTTATCCAACCTCATACACCTCCATGTTCCTTCAACCGTGTGTGTCAAGATTATTTTGAAGTCACACTACAATCGAGTCAGTGGACATTTCGAGGTCGAGAAAACAATGGAAATACTACAAAAGTATTTATATTGGTTGAACCTTTGACATGATGTTAGGAAGTACATCAAATCCTACAATATCTGTGCCATTTACAAATTTACCATCAAGAAGCAAGGTATACATACTCCATTTCCTACCCCTATTCTATCGTGGGAATCCATCTTGATGGATTATGGTGAGCCCTAGTATTGCACAAAGAGTGTTGCAACTCCTAGAGGCTACTCAACTTTACTTTATCAACTTGGGGTTCATACAAACTTGGAGGTGACAGTGCTATATACACAACATATGAGCTCTACTCATGCCATCCTCATATTAGTTCTACAATGTGGTGCTACTGTTAGGGTTACTTCTAGGAAATCAAGTCTATCACACTTATAAATGTAATCTAAGACTGGAAATAGATCATAACAGTTACTCTATCAACAAGGAAGTAAAATACTCTAGATCACACTGATTCATCTAACCATTTCCAAGAAAGAAAGATTCACACTTATGCTAATGCAAGAAATGAAATTACACTAAGTGGCATTCATAATTTAGATTTATTAAATGAATTGCAGGAAAGGAAACTAATCTAGAGCACACATATTGAATAAATGAATAATTAAGTCTTATCTAACTCATGCTTAACTATTTTGTTTAATGATGCATCTAGTAATGATATAATCACACTTGAAAATGACTATGTATTGCAGCAAAATAAGGAGGCACCGAGGTGTTCTAAGCGGGTCCCTAGACCAAAGGTTCAAAGATAAAGGTATATTGGTGGCTTGGATGGGCTTATATGATGTGGAAGAATGATTTAGGGCTGAAGAAGAGAGTGTTTGGCACTGCTACAAGAAGGTGCTACAAGATTTCCTATAGTGCTACAGGATATCTTGAACAACTATTAGAAATAGGCCGAGTGGATTTTGAGGCTAGAAATGGTGAGAAAAAGTTTAGGAGAGGTAGGATAAAGGTGGATCTTGGTAGATGAAGGGTATCAAACCCCTTGTACAAGCTCAAAACTCTTCACAAATAATTTATTGCACCCTCAATATTTCTCTCGATGATGTGGTGGTGACTTCGAAAATAGGCTTGTAGGTGACTTGGATAGAAGGTGGTTGATGAAGGGTGAAGACTGAAGATGATGGTGTTGAAGGGGATTTCCTCTACTACTCTAATCAAACCTAACATCAAGATACCTATTCATGCATTCATCATTGAAAAATTTATCCTAAAAATGGTGGAAAATATTAGTTGAATTTAAATAAACCTACCTATGTAATTGAAACATAAATCTATCTCTGTACCTACAACATGTTCATGATAAGAAAATTAAAATTGTTTAACTTTTCTAAGAAATCATAAACTGAAAATATATTTGGTCTATGGTGGAATACCTTCCTCCTAAAGCTCCAATGGAAGAGGTGAGGGAGGGAGGCTTAGCACATAGTTTTGATGTTTTATATGCTACCAAACATGAAATGAAAGAAATCAACTACTGTAACATAAAAGAAAACACAAGTACATAAGAGAGACTGAGGCCAATGGATTGGGCCCTAACCCACAAGCTTAGCTCCTTTAAACTAACTTAGTGGAGAAGAAACCGAATTCTCATCTTATTTTAGAACCAGTCTTTTACGTGAAACATGAAAATCATAAATGTCTAACACAAAATCTAGGAGTGCTCTAGCTACATCCCGAAATTTGAATCCTAGTGAGCTCTTTATTTGGCCTATTTATGCTAAAGGGTAGCTACCAACATCTGCCTAAAAAGTAGGTAATTGTTCCCTTGGAACTCGAGAGAAGTGGAGCTTGGATCCCTTTAATCATTGACTTGCTTGGCTTCCTCTGATTTCAAGCTGTTGTAGGAGAATCTTGAGGAGATATTGGTTTCCTTTAGGAGTTAGGAAGGTGGTAAACCCTCTTAAAATCTCTCCTTGTTCTCTACTATGAGTCTTGATTATGAAATCATTCTAAAAAATGGCATTATTCCCTTGTTTTTCCTGCATTTAAACCACATTATACCTTGAATCATGACAACCCTTAATACATCATTCTCACTAAGCAAAATATGACAAAATGCAATTAAATGTGTGAGAGAGAGAATAATTAAGTGAAAAAGGTGAAAATTAACCCCTTATAATGTACCTAATGATGGTGGTCATCATCACCCCCTACCAAATGGTTGGTCGTCCTCTGAGCAACTCAATCCTTTTTCTTGATTTCTTTTAGAGTGTAATATTCCCAATTAGTCCTAAGCTAATTGGAATATTCATTTTCGTTTTATTTTTTTGTTTGTAGAATAAAAGAGAAAAGGAGGTGCATAATACTTCTGGATGATGAATAAATTAATGCTGAATGTAAAAAGGCTAAATCTTGGTTGTTAAAACAAGCACCCTTATGTGTGAAAGGGGCTAGATATTTTGACCAGATCTACAGCGCTGTCTTGGAGGAGTGGCCATCAATGAGGCACAATGCAGTTTTAGATGGAGATGGCTTGTGAGAAAGGAGTGATTTCATTGAAGGTGGTTTAGGGTTTAAAAGCTCCTAACTTATAAAAGGAAGAGGATGGCAGTATGAGAAGGTTGTTGAATGGTATTATATTTTGATATATTGTATGTTTAGACATATAGCTTTCTTTGGTTGTTTAGCCTAGATTGAAAATGTTGTTTAGCATTGGGTGTTCATGATCGGGAATCCCACCTCTTCCCATTGAGTAGCTCTTGGGAGAGTCTTGTATTTCATAGTCCACTACCTGGATAAAGGCCAAGCTTCTTTTTCCAACTACAACGCAGATCCTACTGTGGTTTTGGTTGTCTTTGCAAGCTGCAGTAAGTGGAGGCTAGATCTACTCAGATCTAGACCATTTCAGTGCTCCTTTTTAGTAGGGAAGGCTTCTAATCCATTGGGAGGAGAGTATTGAAAATCTTGAGCTTCATTTTCTGATCTTGGCATGTGGAGAAACATATTCTAAGCCCTACAGTGTAGTTTTACTTCCAGATCTACGTTATTCCTATAGGTGTTGTTGCAGGGTCTTTTGGCATACCATCTGGAGAGTTTTTTTTCAAGTGTTGGGTATATGCCCTTCACTTTGGAGATCCATTGGAGGGGATCATTCTCTTGTTCATATCAGATCAGATCCAGTTCCAGATCTGCAGAATTATATCTCAGATCTACTTCATGTACATGGCGTAATGCTGAAAACCCCAAGGGGATTTTGAAGAGGATCCTATATAGTGTATGGATCTGTTACAGATCTGACATTTTATGTACTTATTTTCTCTAGATCTAATGTGTAATCTAAAACATGTTGCAATCAATAAAATAACACTGTAAAGAAATTTCCAATCTATATACATGGTTGCAGCACCTATTTTTTAGGATTTTCTTCTATTGGTGACTTGTATTTCTAGTTATGAATCTCATGGGCCACATTGTACATATATTTTTCTACTGTAAATACATTTTAAAGGTCTCTATATTGGCCTCCTACTTTGTCTTAGATGAATTGCAATATTTTTCTGCATATATATATATATTGTATTGTTGCATTCCCCATTTGGGAATATTACATAGAGCCCTTTTGGCCTCTTCGACATCCCATGGTATCATGGAAGGAGTCCCTTTAGGAGGGTGAAACCTTGCATTCCTTTATGCTTCCTCCCATTCATTTTCCTCAATTTTATCTTTTCCTTCCCTCAGTCCGAACAAAAAAGGACGATTGATTTTCAACCCAAGCCACTTGATCTTCATTGTTTGCATGGACCTTTTGTACAAGATTTCTCTTTCTATGATAACTATGAATCTGTCTAGAGCATGATACTCTAGGTTTCTTAGGCTACGTGGGAGGCCATTCTATATTCTATGACATGCCATCACACACTCTTCTCCTAGTCTTCTAGAGATGTCATCATAATGTGAAATTACCTATTCTTGAGTGTTGAGATATTTGTCTACAAGGTTGACATCATTGGTTATCATTTGGTGGTTTTTTATGACCCCTCTAGGGCTTATTAGCTCTACCCTTATTTCAAGAGGCTCTTTTCCTTCTCTCTTCATAACCTTTTTGACCTCTTCTTCCCTGGCTTCTTCATTGATCATCCAAGAGGCTAGGGCCATTAGTTGCATATCCCCCAACTTAGATTTTGGGTCCCAAATGTTCATATCAGTTAGGACAAGAATATGGATGTAAAACTCTACCTATTTGGGCCTATATTCTATGTTGGACTAACTACAAAAATCATTAAATTTCTTATAATTCTAGAAAGGAAATGACCCATGTGATGTTGAAGTTTTGATCTGGAACTACAACCACTACTCTTTCAGGTAAATTTCATAATAATTTTAGCTTGTGTTGTATTTCCTCCATACACAGGTCTACCATGGTGTAAATATGTTTGTATTTTTTCTACAATTTCGCATTCAATCATGCTTTATCTGCTTATGGCTCTTGTAGCTACTCTTTCAACACTGCCTCCCTAAGTATGGAATTAGCTAAATCTCTCCCCATATCTGTTAGGTTCTCTTCTATGATCCCCACATCTTCCAAATTCCTAGCTTTGGTAATTTTCATCTAGTGGTGGGTGCACCCTCTCTCTTTTTCTAGCTCATAGAATAGGGGAATGGAGATATTTTTAGGAATCAGCCTCAATCCTTAAATGAATGTGTCATAGGAGCTTAAGTTTAGTTTTTAGATAGGATGTTGAATTACTGTAATGTCTTTTGGGAAAGTTTTGTAGATTATGGTTCCTCATTTGGTTCCTCCAATTTTTTTTCTTGTTTATCAACTTTGTCATCCTGGCCCTTAGCCTTCGCCTCCTTTTCATCACCTTGGGCATCCTGCCCTACTAATGGTGCCTTGTTATCTTCTCCCTTGACATTTTTCTCTTCTTGTACCAAATTTTGAGTTTCCTATAGCATTGTTCTAGTTTCCTGTAGTATACCCTATTTTTCATGTTGCACCTTGTTTTCTTCCTCTTGGAGGTCTGTGGGTGATTGTGCTTGTTTGAGGGATGCTAGAATTGAGGAGTGCATTCTTGTATAGGTAATAGGTGTCTTTTTGGGTGAAGTGACCTCTTAATATTTCCCTCCTCTTGCCCTATTTCTCCTTTCCAATTTGGTTATTCCTAAATTATGGTGGGGCTCTTGGTTGGAGTTTGAGGCATTCCTTGTCTCACCCTAATTCTCTTCCTGATCTTGAAGTACATGTGGGTCTGCCTCTTTCTCTTTTATTTTACAGGGTTGCTTAGAGTGGCTAAAGTGGCATCCAATTCCTTTTAAATGGCCCTTCATGAAAGGCTGGTTTTTTGAGGGGATATATCAGTGGTAAGCTTGGGGTCTAGTTTTCCTTCTTCCTCTTCTATTTCCTCCTCCTTTTGTTTCCATTTTCTCTTCCTCCTCTTCACTTTACTTCTCTTCTCCTAAATGTTCTGTGGATTCTAAATCTATTTCCATTTACTCTTCTTGCTCATATTCTTCTTCTTCTTCTTCCTATTCTTTTGTTGGTGCTTTAATGCCCCTTTCTCCAAGGCTAGAGGCAAGGGTCTCTCAAGTAGACATGGTTTGTGTCCCAATAAATGCTTCTTTATTCCTATCAATGAAAATGGACCAAGGTACAAGGATTTTAATTCTTTTGAAAGCATCTCCCATTATGAGTTTAATGAGGCCATCATGATCTAGGTGTTGATATTTCCTGTCCCTTACCCTTTGACTCATATCGCTGACTGAATCAAGGAGGAAAAATGGGATATTTAGTCTCTCATCTAAGGTAATATCCCCTTTGAACCTAATTTCATGAAATAATATAAAATGTTATACATAGACCACACTTAGTCTTCCCTCACAGGAGATATACTGCATGATATGGTAAGCTACCTCATCCTATGGGTAATGTTGAACCCCAAAGATGTCCTTCTCTTTCACCACATTTCACTTCATTTCCTTTGTCCCTTATCAATTACAGGCTTAAATTATCAATAGGATTGATTAAAGTCACTTTAGGAATGTATACAATGACTGACTTGCTATATTTCTGTGATTTTGTTGTTGTATTAATTTTTGACTAGACTCAGCTACAGAATGCGGTCATTCTGTAGCCAGTCGCCTATTCCGCAGATATCTTCATGTTCACGCAGGTTCTAGGTGTCACCTCAAGGAAAAACACATATGTTAATATTCCACAACACTCCCCCATCATTTCTTGCTCTCCACAAAGTCTGAGCTAGAATCTACAGGTCGTTATGCATGTGGAAGAGATCAAAATTAAGAAGCAAATTCCTACTAGGACAAGGACTGTACAGGTGTCCTTAAGCCCAGTACAAGGTTTTCACCAGAGTCCTAATTTGATTTTAATTTGGAGATACACTTATCCCTATGTTATCTCAAAGACAGTTATGTAATTTTATTATAAGAATGGCTTGGGAGACCGAGAGATGGCTAGCTAGATTTTGTTTTGTTGCTAGATCTCAGAAGACCGTAATACTCTGTTTTTGAGGTATTTTTCTCTTTTAATGAAAGAAGCATCACTTTATTGCAAGAGATGAGTCAATATTGAGTAGATTTGCATGCTAATCTGGTGGTAGAGGGCCCCTACTGCCCGAGAAGCTTTGTTCATATGGTTTAGATAAGTAACTTTAGCCTTGTTTCATTCCTAGCTTAAGCAATTTTCTGAACTTTGTGTTTTTATATTAATTTGCACTGGATGCTACAGTCAGTCTTATTCTTACGAATTGTTCCAAAATACCACTAACATTGGATGAGATATAACTGTAGTATTTTAGGAATTAGTTTCATTTTTCCAAACTTTATGTTTTATGCTCATTTGCATTGAATGATACAGCCAGACTTGTTTTTACAAACTATTCCAAAATATCACTCATATTGAACAAGATAGGGATGTAGTATTTTAGAGATTAGTTGCATTGTAGTTTAGTTGTAATACTCCAGAGATTAATGGTGCTTTAGTTCACTATATTTCCAGTTAGATTAGTGGCACTCTAGTTCAGTTCCAGTTCACTGTATTTCAAGTTAAGTTAATGGCATTCTAGTTCAGTGTTATCCATTGCATTTTAAGTTTTATTAGTTGTCAAAATTAGACTTCACGGCCTTCATTATTTACAAACTACTCTTGTTCTAAATTTCTATTAATACATCATCATATGGACAGGAATTAGTGATATCAGTTTAAGGCCTTGACTATTCGGCAATCTCTTGCAATGTTACAAGTAGCCTTTTTCCCAAAACTATTCTAGAAGTTCTCTAACTTTCGAATGAGGCCTAGTAGTGACAAGTTGAGTTGCAGAATGGATTAATCTCAGCATCATAAGTTAATTTAGAATAGAAATCTTACATTGCTACAAATAATCCTTTCCAATTGTGTTCCAATAAACTTCTAACCATGGATGAGATTTTTGTAATATTGTAAGTTGTTGTTTACTTAGGAGAACCTCATTTCATTAAAATTATCCTTTTCTCAAGCTATTCCAACATATTTCTAATGAATGAATTGGAATGAGTTCATGTCATGAGTTATTGAGTTCATGTTATGAGTCATTATCAAGCTTTATATTCTCTGTTCTTTAGTGCCATACATAGTTTAGAATAGGTTTTGCTCTGTTTTAGTGTGACCAACAATTTATCTTTACCAACACTTAGTTATTTTTTTCTTTTTAACACAAAACCATAAAACCAAAAACATCAGAAAAACACTAAACACAACGTAGTAAGAAACAGATACCTAGGCACATATAGTGCACCTCACTTCAGCAGTTTACTAGCCCTGGTTGACAATTTATGACATCAATTTTGGAACACTAAGTTGACCAAAAATTTTGGCGCCGTTGTCGGGGAAGTGAAAACTAGGTAGCTTTGTTTCTTACCTCCCAAAAACAATGATATGCATAGAGAAAGAGAATCAAGGGGTAGATTCATAAGAGGCAGAAGCTCAATTCCTAGAACATCACTTGTTTCACCAAGATCAAGAGGTAGCACACCTCCAACTCAAACCCACATTCCATCCTCCACTGATCCTAGACTTCCAGAGGACTTAAGATCAGACATTCCATCAGAAATACCTTCCACTTCATCCATTGAAGTTGTCTTAGAGGAACATTCAAGGACCCCTTCCACAAACATAAACTTCTCCACTTCTACAAGAGGATCAACCATGGCAGAAGAAGGGGGAGGAGGAGTCTTTAGTGGAGAAAACATACGATTTGGAGGGGGTAGAGGTAGAGGTAGAGGAGAAGGAGGTAGAGGTGCAGAAGGAGAAGGAGGCAAAGGAAGAGGTAGAAGAGAAATGGGAAGCTTTTTTGGGTTTCCTATAGTAGATGAAGAAACCAATGCAACTATGAAAAAAATTTCACCCTCTGTCCTTCCAAACTTTTATGGACTTAAAACTGAAGATCCTGAAACCTTCCTATTTGAATTTGAAGTCCTATGTAGAACCTATGACTACTTACAAGATGCTCAAAAACTTAAACTATTCCCTTCAACATTGAAAGGAGCAGCATTAAAATGGTTCATGAGTTTGATCAAAAGTTCTATTAGGACATGGGAAGACATGAAACAAACATTTCTAGAGAGGTATTTGGATTACTGTATGCCAGTCAACCATAAGGAGGAAGTGTTTAAAATTCTACAAAAAGAAGATGAAAATTTGGAAGATTTGTTGGAGAGATTTAACTACAACTTAGGTCTCCAAATAGTATGTTTTCTCTCCAAATAGTATGTTTTCTCCACCTTTGGAGTCTTTAGTGGAGAAAACATAAAGACACCTATTTGGACACCAAATACCTAGACCAAGACACCTTGAAAGCTCTCTTGTTGAAGACAATTAGGGATGAATGGTTAGATATCCTTAACATGATGGGAAAAGGGGATATATCTCAGCTTACATTACCTGAAATAGCTGAACTATGTATCAACCTTTCAAGAGGGAAATCTAAAACTGTAAAAGGACCAAGAGACCCTGCTCTTGCAAGGGCTATTAAGTCTACTTCTGGGACAGTAAGTAGGGTAGAAATAGGAAATATGCTTTATGAATTCAAATATGACATTTTAGGGAGTCTTAGTGAGCAAATAGACACCCTTAAACTACAAAACAAGCAAAAAGCTGAATCTGATGCCTTAGCAATATTTTGTCCCAAATGTAGGAAAAATCATGCCTTAAGAGAGTGCCTTTTGGATGCAAAAGTCGTAGAGACTTGTGTAATTTGTTCTAGAAACATGAGACCAAGAGTTTTCCTTCACTTCCTAGTCTTAAAGCTGTCTTTCAAGAAGAAACTCCTACAAATTCCACAGAATCTCTCAATTTTGTTTCTAGAAGGCCCTGGCAAGGACCTCAAACACAAAGATTCCATGATCAACTGTATAATCAACCCCCACCAAATTGGAATTCTTGGCAGCAACCTTGGCCCCAATTTCAAAATCAATCTCAAGCTTGGGCACAAGGAGCACAAAATCCTTATGGAAGATACTCTCAATACTGTCAATATCCACCATATCCACATTTCTCTCCTCAACAAAATATTCAACAAAATCCTCGAAACCCACAACATCAAAATCCACCACTTCCATTACCATTTCCTCAGAAAACAAATCAGTTACCTACCCAACCCATACCAAACCCCAACAATAAAAATCCTCAGAACACATACATGATAGAAGGCCAACAATTTCCAACTTATTTGATTAATCCTTTAGACATTAGTGATGTTCAACTTAGGTCTGGAAGAATACTTGAAAAGAGGAAACCTTCTGTAATCATACAAGAGCAAGACAATTCTGAGGAACATTGTCTATGGATGAATAAAAGTCTTGAAGAGAATATACCTTCCCAAGACCCAAACTTTGAAAAATCAAAACAGAAGGAACCAATAATTTCAACTCCTATATTAGAGTAGCGATCAACATCCACCTCTACACCTCCCTTTCTTGAAAGATTACAAATTGATAGGGGTGTAGAAAAACAAATTATGGTGCCTAATTATGATTTCAAAGGAGTTGATAAATGTTTTTATTTAGATCCCATTATTGCAAGCTATCAAGGAAATTCCAATCTTAGCAAAGACAAGAAAGGAGTTGAGCATGAAGAAAACAGGAAAAAGAAAAAGAAAAACAAAGAAAATTCAACTAGCAGGAAAAACAACAGATCTTATGATGGGTAAGATTGGTATTCCAAAGTATCTAGACCCAGGAAATCCAGTTGTTAAAATTCACATCAATGGAACAGAGATCCCAAACACACTTATTGATTTAGGAGCAGCAATCAATATCATGAGTAGACAAATCATGGATAAACTGAAACTTCCTAATCTTCTTTTTACACCCACATTATTACAATTAGCAGACAGATCTATGATCAAACCTGATGGGGTAATAGAAGACATTCCTGTATCCCTAGATTCTTGGGAGTATCCTGTGGATTTTATGATCCTAACTCCTAAGAATAATCTAGGAGGGCATCCTGTTATATTAGGAAGACCTTGGTTAGCTACAATTGATGCTTTCATTAGTTGTAGATCCAGTGATATGTACATCTCTAATGGTATTTCAACCAAGAAATTTACCTTGTATCCTCCAGCAAAAAAAATTACAGAATTAGATGATACTCAATGGATAGAGGATGAAGAAGACTTACAACCTCTCTTCACAGTTTCAGAAATTAGTGAAGATAGCCAGATTCTGAATACCTTAGAAAAAATTGAATCCTCTTCGGAATATAAACATGAACAATTTCAAGAAGAATCCAACATTGAGTTTTTATCATCAAGATAGATGTCTCTTTACTCCATGGATAAATTTCGTAGCTCTGCAATTGAGATATTTCCAGGCAAAACTTTAAACATAAACAAGAACCTAGAGAAATCTCAACAAGAAGAGCTAGTCAACATATTAGAGAGACATTCTTCTGCATATGCATGGGAGTACACTGACATGAAAGGGATAAGCCTTACTGACATGAAAGGGATAAGCCCTAAGATTTGCACTCATCACATCTACATAGAGGAAAATTGTAAACCAATCAAACAACCTCAGAGAAGGATGAATCCAAATCTTAGGGAGATTGTTAAAGAATAATTGCAGAAATTGTTAAATGTCAACTTTATCTATCCCATTTCAAATAGTCAGTGGGTTTCTCCTTTGGTAATTGTGCTAAAGAAAAATGGTAAATGGAGGGTATGTATTGACTACTGGGAATTAAACAAAGCTACTCTTAAAGATCATTTTCCCTTACCTTTCATAGATCAGGTGTTAGATAAATTAGCTGAAAAAAAGTACTTTTTATTTCTAGATGGGTTTAGTGGTTATAACCAAATTCAAGTAGCACTTGAAGATCAAGACAAAACCACATTTACCTGTCCTTGGGGTACCTATTCTTACCGAGTATTGCCATTTGGACTATGCAATGCACCCGCAACATTTCAAAGGGAAGTAATAGGAATATTTTCAGATCTAATACATGATTGTGTAGAGGTATATATGGATGATTTCACAGTTTATGGAAACAAATTTGAAGAAGCCTTAGCAAACTTGGAAAAAGTTCTAAAGAGATGTAAAGAAGAAAATATTTCGCTAAGTCATGAGAAGTGTTTTATGATGTTTACTGAAGGAATTGTTTTAGGACATCACATCTCAGGGGATGGGATTAGAGTCGATGAGTCAAAAGTTGAAGTCATCTCTAACTTATCTATTCCAAGTTTCCAAAAAGATGTTAGGAGTTTTCTAGGATTTACAGGATATTATCAAAGGTTTATAGAAAAATTCACCAAGATAGCATCTCAACTTTTCAAATTACTTACCAAAGATTGTGAATTCAAGTGGAATCCTGATTTCCAGTTAGCCTTTGAGACCCTAAAAACAAAAATCTCTGAAGCACCTATTTTAAGGGGACCTAACTGGAAGTTACATTTTCATATTTCAACAGATGCCTCGGATACAACTCTAGGAGCAGTATTGGGACAAAAAGACCTGATTCCTTATGCCATCTACTATACCAGTAAAAATTTGACTCCTTCAGAGTGAAACTATACTGTAACTGAAAAAGAGTTTTTAGCTGTTGTTCATGCCATAAAAAAATTCAGACACTATATAATAGGCTATGAAACTTTTGTTCACACAGATCACTCTACAATTATATATTTAATGAACAAATCAATTACTAATGGCAGAGTCATAAGATGGTTATTGATTTTACAGGAATTCAACATTACCATTCTAGATAGGTCTGGAAAACAAAACACAGTCGTTGATTTCCTATCTAGACTCCAAAACATCAAAGACAATACTCCAATTGAAGATCAATTCCCTGATGAATATCTTTTTGCAATTTCTACCCAAACTCCTTGGTTTGCTGACATTGCTAATTATTTTGTTTCAGGGAAATTTCCTTCAATAATGAATACAAGAGACAAAAGAAAGATCATTTATGACAGTGCAAAATATGCATGGGTTGCTAATGAGTTATACAAAACAGGTCTAGATTTTATCATTAGGAGATGTGTTCGAGAAGATGATATGTCTGAGATCCTCAAAGCATGTCATGATGAACCTTGTGGCGGACACTTTGTTGATAAAAGGACAGCCTATAAGGTCCTTCATTTAGGATACTATTGGCCATCCCTTTTTAAAGATGCTAAAGAGTATGTCAAAAGGTGTGACAATTGCCAAAGGGTAGGGAAACCTTATCCTTCAGGTGAGATGTCATTGCAGCCTCAGGTACATATAGAAACTTTTGAAAAATGGGCTTTAGATTTTGTAGGACCTATTAGTCTTCCATCCAGACAAAAGAAATATATATTAGTTTGCATTGATTATGTTACCAAATGGGTAGAGGCCAAGCCATTACTTTCTGCTACTGAAGCATCTGTAGTTAATTTTTTTTTTGAGGATATTTTTACTCGTTTTGGTGTCCCAAGGGAGATTGTTATAAATCAAGGAGCTCAATTCACATCAAGGCTAGTGGAACAAATGATGGAGAGGTACAAAATCAGACACAGAAAATCTACTCCTTATCATCCACAAGAAAATGGTCAAGTGGAATCTACTAATAAGGTCATTGAAGGGATCCTAACAAAGACTTTTCATTTACATAGAAGAGATTAGGCAGACAGGCTTCCTGAAGCTTTGTGGGCCTATAGAACTACATGGAGAAATACAATAGGTCATACTCCTTATGAACTTGTTTATGTAAAACAAGTTTTGTTTCCCATAGAGTTTCAGATCCAAACTTTTAAAATGGCAGTCCAGCTAGGACTTGATCTAACAGAGGCACAAAAACACAGATTGGAGAAGATTAATGAATTGGATGAGATCAGACAGGATGTAGTCCAGAGAAAAACTATAGTCCAGCAGCAAAGAACTAAATGACATGATAAGTACATCAAGGAAAATAAGTTCAAAGAAGGTGACTGGGCCCTCTTGTTTGATTCAAAGTTCAAAGATTTTCAAGGTAAATTCCAAACACATTGGCTTGGGCCATATGAAGTTATGAAATTTTTTGGCAATGGAGCAATAAAAATCAGGACAATAGATGAAGAAAAGGTCACTTTTCTTGTAAATGGTCATAGATTGAAGCTGTATCATAAGCCACTTTCAAGAGAATAATTTGTCAAGAGAAAACAGTGATGTGAAGTTAATGAAGAAGAATTTTTCTTCTTCATCAACTTAATTGAATTTTTTGAAGTCAGATATTTGAAAAAAAAAAATGTATAAACATGAAAACTAATCTTTGATTAGCATGTTTATACAGAAAAGATAGAGTTAAAATCATAATCTTTCGAACACTTTAGCTTTTCAAATTTGTTCTTTTTCTGCAAGCAGCTATCATAAAATCATAAGTGTTCACATTCCACTTATGATCCATTTCACTCCATTCATTCATATCTTATTCATTTCATTCATCCATACTTCATTCATTTCATTCCATGGTCCACCTCATTTCCATCTCAGAGTTTTAAGATTGATCTCTTTCTGTAACTGAATAATACAAATCATAAGTTGCAGGCCACTTTCCATATTTCACTCCACTTTACATTAATGATCCATTTCATTCCCTTACATTCCACTTCACCCATACTCCATTACACCATATTTCATGATCCATTTCATACAACATTCCATTCATGCTTCAAACCATTTCATTTCATATTTTCTACAAGTCTGTTAGACATTCTGCAGCCAGTCAGACACTCTGTAGCCAATCAAACATTCTGCAGCCAGTCAGACATTCTGCAGCTAGAGATCCTAAAGGCAACTATCCAGTAATCATTTGACCAACAAAAAATTGATCCTGCACTAACAAAAAGCAAAATCAAAGGGATTTCAAAGGAGGATAGAGCATGTTAAAGCCACAAAAAAAATTAAAGGAAAGGCAAAGGTAAAGTTATGAAATTATTATAATGACAGATTATGAAAATTTTAGTATAGTTAAGTCATGTATGATTCAAAAAGTTATTTTGGTTAGTCGTGTTGATCATGCCTATTAAACCTATCATAAAAACTTTAGACAAAATCCCTTCCATCTTTCCATATCTAATCATCATTTAAAACTTAACGGTTAAGTACTGAGGTGACCTATTCGGTCACATCACCAGCCCGAAGCACTTAGTGATGATTTTGAAATTAACACGAGAATTTTACACGGTCATTTCTTCCATGATGGCCTTCAAACTCATTAATCCGTGTGAATCACCCGCACCATATTTCACTCATTCTACAACCACTTCCTATCATCCTTCTGTAGCTAATTCCCACTGCATAAACAGAGAAGGCACCTTTGGGGTAAAAACGACTCTCCACAGTCATTTTCACCGTGAATAGAAGAGCAAAAAAATTGAAGGTTGAGAAAAAAAAAGCTATGGGCCTCATAGTAAGATCCGAACCAGTCGGAACAAAATACTTAGAGGTATACCCACAGCTAAGAGAAATGCTTCAGCAGGTAGGGTGGTTACAATTCTTGGAAAAATTCAATGGTTTCCATAAAGAGGTAACTAAAACATTTGCACGGTCCTCCAATGGAGAAAAGGTTGAATTAGGAGATGTTAAATTCACTATTACAGAAGCTTTCATTGCAGAAGTAGCAGAATTACCCAGGTAAGGAGAAAGGTGGTTAAAAAATAGGGAATTTCATAATGAGGCATAGAGACAAATGCTCAAAACACCAGGTATGGATATTTCCATTTTTAAGAAGGGCATTCCTAGCTCAGCACTGAAGAATAAATGGAGGAATATGTTGTTCATTTTGAAAAAATTCATAGCTTGTGAAGGAAGATTTTTTACCCTCTATGTTTATCATATTTGGTTAATGATGCATTTCTTAGATGAAGAAATCAATTTACCCTTCTTCTTACTTCATAGCTTAAAGAGAATGGCCTCTAATGTTCAAAAGAGAGTTCAATTCCTGGAAACCACTTTGTATCACCATGGTTTAGTCAAAATCCTAATTGAACATCATTTGAGGAAAATGGGAGACAATTGGGATGAGTTCCTAGTGAGGAATCACTTTGAAGAACCCAAGGAATCTCCATCTGAAGGCAAACCTACAGGAAGAAGCAGGAGAAGAGAAAATTTCCAAAGCTGGTGAGATCGAAACTGGTAAGTCTACACAAGAGTACAGTGAGGAAATGATTTCTGAAAAACTGGCTAAAATTAAGAAACAGCTCAAAAGGGAGAAAATGATAAGAAGGCATGCCAAGGAGAGAGGTGAAGGACCATCCTAGCCAAGACGGAGCCACAGACTTAAAGGTATATTGAAGAAAACAGAGGTTAGAAAAATGGGAATCATAAAAATTGAGGATGAAGAAACACCAACTGCTATATCACCTGAGTATCAGTATGAAGAGGACCTTGATGAAGAAGCTCCAGAGTTAGACCCAACATAACAACAAATCTACAATTATGTTGAAGCATTAGAGACGAGAGCCTCAGAAAGTAGAGAAAGAACTCCCAGCCCACCAGAATCTAGAATTGATGTACTAAGAAGAGACAAATATGAGTTAGAAGTACTCAATAGGCACATAAAGAATGAAAATGACATTTTAAAGGAGTAGGTTAAGCTGAAAAGAGATATGAATGCAACTCTCTCTCTAAAAATGGATAAATTGCATAGGACTAAAGAGAAATTGAAGAAGAAAAACAAAAAGTTGAGCAGGGCACTCATAAGTTTGAGATTCAAGTTAATCATAGGAAAGCCTAGAAGGCCATTAAGCATCAGAAAAATTAGAAGAAGGAGGTTAGATGTCCTAGAAGAGGTCTCAGAGTACATGAATTAATTGCATGAGGACATGCAAAAGCCTTACAGTGGGGGTATGTTGAGCCCCAAAGATGTCCTTCTCTTTCACCACATTTCACTTCATTTGCTTTGTCCCTTATCAATTACAGGCTTAAATGATCAATAGGATTGATTAAAGTCACTTTAGGAATGTATACAATGACTGACTTGCTATATTTTCGTGATTTTGTTGTTGTAGTAATTTTTGACTAGACTCAGCTACAGAATGCAGTCATTCTGTAGCCAGTCGCCTATTCTGTAGCTATCTTCATGTTCACACAGGTTCCAGGTGTCACCTCAAGTAAAAACACATATGGTCATATTCCACAACACTCCCCCATCATTTCTTGCTCTCCACGAAGTCTGAGCTAGAATCTACAGGTGGTTATGCACGTGGAAGAGATCAAAATTAAGAAGCAGATTCCTACTAGGACAAGGACTGTACAGATGTCCTTAAGCCCAGTACGAGGTTTTCACCAGAGTCCTAATTTGATTTTAGTTTGGAAAGACACTTATCCCTATGTTATCTCAAAGACAGTTATGTAATTTTATTATAAGAATGGCTCGGGATACCTAGAGACGGCTAGCTAGATTTTGTTTTGTTGCTAGATCTCAGAAGACGGTAATACTCTATTTTTGAAGTATTTTTCTCTTTTAATGAAAGAAGCATCACTTTATTACAAGAGATGAGTCAATCTTGAGTATATTTTCATGCTAATCTAGTGGTAGAGGGCCCCTACTTCCCGAGAAGCTTTGTTCATATGGTTTAGATAAGTAACTTTAGCCTTGTTTCATTCCTAGCTTAAGCAATTTTCTGAACTTTGTGTTTTTATATTCATTTGCAGTGGATGCTACAGTCAGTATTATTCTTATGAATTGTTCCAAAATACCACTAACATTGGATGAGATATAACTGTAGTATTTTAGGAATTAGTTGCATTTTTCCGAACTTTATGTTTTATGCTCATATGCATTGAATGATACAACCAAACTTGTTTTTACAAACTATTCCAAAATATCACTCATATTAAACGAGATAAGGTTGTAGTATTTTAGAGATTAGTTTCATTGTAGTTTAGTTGTAATACTATGGAGATTAATGGAACTTTAGTCCACTGTATTTCCAGTTATATTAGTGGCACTCTAGTTTAGTTCCAGTTCACTGTATTTGAAGTTAAGTTAATGGCATTCTAGTTCAGTGTTATCCATTGCGTTTTAAGTTTTATTAGCTGTCAAAATTAGACTTCAGGGCCTTCATTATTTACAAACTACTCTTGTTCTGAATTTCTATTAATACGTCATCATATGGAGAGGAATTAGTGATATCAGTTTAAGGCCTTGACTGTTTGGCAATCTCTTGCAATGTTACAAATAGCCTTTGTCCCAAAACTATTCTAGAAGATCTCTAACTTTCGAATGAGGTCTAGTAGTGACAAATTGAGTTGCAGAATGGATTAATCTCAACATCATAAGTTAATTTAGAATAGAAATATTATTGTGCTACAAATAATATTTTCCAATTGTGTTCCAATAAACTTCTAACCATGGATGAGATTTTTGTAATATTGTAAGTTGTTGTTTACTTAGGATAACCTCATCTCATTAAACTTATCCTTTTCTCAAGCTATTCCAACATATTTCTAATGAATGAATTGGAATGAGTTCATGTCATGAGTTATTGAGTTCATGTTATGAGTCATTATCAAGCTTTATATTCTCTGTTCTTTAGTGCCATACATAGTTTAGAATAGGTTTCGCTCTGTTTTAGTGTGATCAACAATTTCTCTTTACCAACACTTAGTTCTTTTTTCCTTTTTAACAAAAAACCATAAAACCAAAAACATCATAAAAACACTAAACACAACGTAGTAGGAAACAGATACCTAAGCACATATAGTGCACCTCACTTCAGCAGTTTACTAGCCCTGGTTGACAATTTATGACATCAATCTAGGAACACTAAGTCGACCAAACAGGTAAGTCATAATTTCCCTTCTTATCCCATTCTCATATTCAATGTATTCCTCATTGGGAAAGAAGAAAATCTTCTTTGAGGTACTACTACAAACTTTGTCCTCTTTGTTCCATTTAATTCCTAGAGGTAAGGTTGTGACTCTGCTAATGAGCTCAGGGTTTATGGTGATTGCTAACACTCTTACCACTGTAGTGGCCCTATCATATTCTTGAGAGTGAAATTCTATTGCAAATTCATGACACAATTCATGATCATATCTCTTGAGGAGCTCAAAGAACTTCAGTCACTGGTGATTTCTAAAGATTTCAACCACAAGAGGGTGTAGTCTAATTCCTTTTTTTGTTTGTGCACTCCCTTCTATTGAAACCTCCCCCCATCTTGTGAATGTATTAGAGAGGTGGTTGTATGTAGCTTTTTTCCTAAAGAACTGTGATATTGGACCCCAAAGATTTCAAATTTACAAAAAATTTGGTTTTCTTATCCCCTATTCCTTTGAACAACCCTTTAGTTTACTAAATTATGGCTTGAATGTGTGTAAATTACCATGAAAATTCTTGCAACTTGATGGGGTGATGGCCACTTACCTCTGTAATTCTGATGTCTCTGAATTGAAGGATGGTATTGGGATATCAATATACTCTGATGGTGGCTTTCATGACACTTTCTAACACTTTTTGGCCTCCCTGGAAACTTCCTATATCAGTAGAAGAGTTTTCTATAGAAAATGTATTTATGCAAAGATAGACTATGGATCAAAGATCCTGGGTGTCTCCTACCTTTTTCCTTCTGTAAATGATCTCAAAATGCACAATAGAATGAGGGGAAATGAGACAAAGTACACTTTTTATTCTAAATGGAGTGGGCTTGGACTGTATTGGTGATGTGAATTTGGCACGAGGTTTCCATATTTGGACCGTTGGTCCCACTCGACCCTAGCATTCCCTTTTTCCTCGTAATCAACTCCCACTCATTTTTATCCTCCCCCAAACTGATGTGATAGCTCCATGTGGCATGCAAACTCCACTAACTTTTCACTTCAATTATTCAAGGGTGGCCAAGTTAACTCGCCACCTTTTTTCCTATTAAACTCTCTTTCCTCGACATTTACTCATTTAGTGAAATGATGCATAGTGAGAGGGTGAGGGATACATACCTGAGCCTACCTTATTGCTAATTAGTGGAAGGATACTTTGGTGCAAGGAGATGGAGAACTATGATGGTCACAAGTAATTTTTTTAATTGCTATGTTTTTTTTATTTTCTAAGTGTGGTGCTTATTTTTTGAGTGGGGTGCCTATTGCTTTTACTTGTTGATTCTTCTACAGGTACCGCATGGAGACCCTAAGATGTTTCTGCTGGTGTAGCTTCCCTTATGGAGTCCTTTAGTGATCTGCATGATCAATCTTCATCATTCATGTCATGCGTTTTTGATGTCCTAGATGCATGCATATATGTGCTAGAGGAAGTGATCATCTTCCTGTAGTAGTTTTCTTGTTATAGTTTTGGATCTCAATTATCTTGAAGAAGGAAGAAAAAGAGTGTAAGGATATTAGGGGTTGTGTTAGGATGTGGGTGGAGTGGTGTAGTGGAGGAGAACATGAGAGAAGAGGCCATGTGTGTGGTTTTAACCAAACTAACTCACAGTAGAAAAATAGAGGGTTTGATGAGTAAATCTTAATGCATGGAATGGAGTGATAGTTAGGGATGATAGACATAGGTAGAAAAATATGTTTTCATGTATTTTTTAGGGTTAGGTAGCCTTGGGTGAGCTTATTAGGCCTTGTGTAACTATCTTGTAGCATTATAGGGTTTCATGTAGCACTACGGGAAATCATGTAGCAGGATATGACATCGTGTAGCACTACAAATAATATGAAAAAATTGGAATTTTTTCTCACCTGATGGAATAAATGGATGAAGGAATGAATGTTGGGGTTGGACATGAAGTGGATAGGTAGAGGAGAGAGATATAGATAGAAGTAATGTTGCTCCCTTTGTACAAATTATACTTGATCAACAACCTATAAAACAGAAGTAGGTTGGTGCATAGGTGCCAATTCATCTTTTTGGATTTTTTTCTCTTTTTCCCTTTTTTTCTCTTTTTTTTTTTTTGAAGACAGATAGGCTTCCTCAGCAAAGGTTTTAACCCCACAAGCTTTCCATAGGCTCCTAAAAGAGGTTTTAACCCAAGGATATTTTATTTCTCATTTGTTTTTTTTTTATCCTTTTTTTTTTAATCTAGGATTGCCTCACAGAGGTTTTCAACCCAGGAGTTGGCCTTGGATGGCTCAGAAAGGTTTTCACTTATGCCTCTTTATTTTTCTCTTTTTTTCCTTTTTCTAGGAAGCTGAGGGGCTGGAAACTATGGAGCTTCCAATTACATTAACCTCCATGTTCATTATTTTGATAAACTTGGTCTTAGTCATGGGCTTCTTGTACATATTTCTCCTCTAACCATTCAAAAGCAGAGGGATCCCCTCCTCATTTATGGTTATGATCTGAACAGCTCCAATTTCATGGAATTTCTCCACTTTATAAGGTCCTATCCATCAGGTCATTAAATTTCCCTTGAAGTCCTTGAATATGGATTCATAGAGAAAAGCCCAATCTCCTTCCTGGAATGTCTTCTCTTTGATGTGATTTTCATTCCAAACTTTTCTTTATAGTTGGATTTTACTTATGTGCGAAGGAGGGTCTGCATTCTAAATTCATGCAAACCATTCAGCTGTAGCAACCTTTCTTTTTGTGATTTTTTGATGTCCAAGTCCAAATGAGCTTCCATTCTAAGGGTTTTCTTTCTAAAACTAAATTAAAAACAAAGCTTTTTTCCCATAAACTAGATCATATGGAGTAAACCCTATTGTTGTCTTCGAGGTGGTATTCTAAGCCCAAGTGGCCTCCACCAATCTATCTAACCAATATTTCCTATTGTTTCTCACAAATTTGGTGAGTACGTTCTCCATGGCTCTATTTGTCACTTCCACCTAGCCATTTACTTGAGGATGATATGCAGTGGAAGTCTTATGCTTTATTTTGTGCTGCCTCATGATGTTCTCAATGAGATGAGATGTAAATTGAGACCCCTGGTCAGTGACTACCTCTCTGGGGTATCCAAACTTGTATAACACATTCTCTCTCAAAAACTCAACCACCTTATCTTATGTTGTTGCCTTTATAGCCCTTTTTTTAGCCCACTTAGTCAAGTAATCGGTGCATACAATAATATATTTGTTCTGCCTGGATGGTGGATCAATGTGTTCAATGAAGTCCATTCCCCACTTTTCAAATGGATCTAAAGCCACTTGACGTTGTAAAGGAATTGAATACCTTAGTGTAGGTCTCCCAATCCTCTGACACTGATCACATATATTGGTGTATCCCTTGTCATCCTGGTGAAGGATAGGCCAATAATAGCCTTCTTGCAAGGCTTTGAAGGTTTTACTCTTATCAATAAAATGGCCCCCACAGGGACTATCATGATGTGCTGAGAGGATTTCAAAAGCCTCGTCTTCCCTCATACATCTTCTGAGAATTTGGTCCAGACCGAATTTGAAGAGATTGCCACCAATCCAAGTGAAAGGGGTGTGTTTTGTTATAATTCTTCTCTTTTATTTGGATGAAAGGTTTGGAGAAAAAATCTCAACAACCAAGTAGTGGCTATGTCAGCAAACAAAGGAGAGAGCATTGAGCTAAAAAATAGATGTTCATATAGAAGATGATCAACAACAATCCCTTCCTCATCTGCAAATAAAGTTAGCCTAGATAAGAAATCCGCAACAACATTTTACTTTCCTAGTTTATCAAAAAATTTCAAATCAAATTTTTGCAACAACAACAACCATATAATGATTCTAGCATTCAATTCAGGTTTATTCATTAAGTGCTTGATTGTTGCATGGTCAGTATGTAAAAAATTATGATAACTAGTAATATAGTGCCTAAATATTTTCAGGGAATGGACAATAGCTAAAAGCTAATTTTTAGTTACAATATAGTTAAGGTCATCTTTGAACATATTATTTCCAATGAAATAGATGGCATAGGGTAATTTATCTTCCAATTTTCCCAAGGCTGCCCCCACAACTTTATTTGATGCATTTGTATGAATGTGGAAGGGCAGAGCACAATTGGGACTTCGAAGAATAGGGGCAGTGGTTAGCTTTTCCTTGATGAGATCACCAGAAAAAACTCAGAATCCTTGGTTAGAAAAACTCAAAATCCTTGGCTAAAAATCCAAATAATGGTGCAGAAAATTTGTTGAAGTCCTTAATGAACCTCCTATAGTAGCGAACAAAACCTAGGAAAATTCTGACATCTCTCTACTTTTGAGGAATAGGAACCATTTTTATGATGGTGATTTTTTTTTGTTCTACCTGTATTCCTGCTTGTGATGTGGAGTGGCCTAGGACTATCCCTTCCCTTTTTAAAAATCCACACTTTTTAGGACTCAAGGAGAGATGCATTTCACTGCACTTCCTCAACACTTTTTCTATATTGGAGAGAGCCTCCTAGAAATAATACCCATAAGGTGTGAAATCATATATGTAGATATATACAGAATCATGGACTAGTTAAAGAAAAATTCTTAGGATTTTTCTATGGAAACTAGTAGGGGCATTACATAGGCCAAAGGGAAGGGTTCTCTAAGCTAAAGTTCCCCAGGGACATGTGAAATTGTTGTTGTACTAGTCCTCAGGGATGATCTAAATTTGGTTATACCCACTGAATCCATTCGGTAAAGAGAAGAACTTCTTTTCTGCAAGACCATTCAGGATTTGGTCAATGAATGGCGAAGGGAAATGGTCCATTTTAGTGGCTTTTTTAGTTCTCGATAATCAACAAAGATTCACCACTTCCCATTTTTCTTTGGGACTAAAAAAAGAAGAGACACTCGCTCACTTTTTGATATGGGATAGATGAAACCTCCATCGAAAAACTTCTATATTTCATCCTTGATTATGTATTTTAAGGTTGGGTTCATCCTCCTTTGGGGTTGGAGCAGAGGCTTGCATCCCTCTTTAATATAAATATGGTGTGTACACACTGAGGGATGCACCCATTTCATGTCCTTGAAGTCCCAATAAATAGCATCTATTTTTTCCTTTAGGAGCTGACACAATTTCTCTTCTTCTTTGGCCGAGAGGGATGAGTTAATATTTATGGATTTGGATGGGCCAAATTCCACAACCTTGGTGGCTTCAGAGGTCAAGTCAACTGATTGCAGCTCAATCTAAGGGTGGTTTTCATATTATTTCACTAGGTCATCAAGTGGAATGGAAGTGGGGGGCTTGCTTTGAATGATGTGGTAAATGAGATCATCCTCATCGGGTTGCCTCCACCTAAGAACAATATCTATGGTAAAAATGGGGTAGGGTGTGGTATTGTATACTTCATCTTCTTCTTCTTCATCCTCCAACCATAAGGGTAGGTCATGGTCAATGGGAGGTTGGGCAAGAGGATATAATGCTAGCTTTTTGGACAAGGGCCCATTCTTGATAGTCATGTTTCTGGCCCTACAATTGATATAAGAATCGATAGTGGCCAACCAAGGTCTTTCTATAATGACATGATATTCATTAAACTTGGTTTTTTGCTAGAGAACTAGGAAACCTGTGGGGTACTCCTAGGAGACAATCAAGACCAGAACATCCTCAAAAATTCCTTTTGGAGCTACTGTGGATCTGTTTTCATGTTGCAGAACAATGGTGGTCTTTCTCAAGGCTCCTTGGAGGTTGATTTTAAGCATGGTTTCCCTGGTAATCACAATGATGGCAACCCCAATATCAATTAGAGTGTGGGGAAATATGACACCATCGATTTGTACATATACTACTAGACTTCCAGGGTCTAGGTACTTCAGGAAGGTGACCATTCCCAACATTAAGTCACATATTTATCCTACAACATTTATGGTGGGGGTGTATTTCTTCTTTCTCCTAGTATTTTAAATCATTTTTATGTAATGATCCTATTGTAAATAGGGACATCCTTAATGGCCTGGAGAAGGGGTATTTTAACACACAAATTTTTCACTTCTCCCAAGAGTGCGGTCTCTTCTCAGGTGTGTTGACTAGGGTGGATTAGGTGCTTAGAAAAAGGAGGTTGATTCGTCTGAGGGTTGTTCTCTTCATTTTCCTCCTCAACCTCTGTAGGTGGATATGGAGGATGATTTTCTGGGAGTACTCTTATAGACTTGAGGTTAATATCATATATCTCCACACAATAAGCTAGATAGGATGCTTCCCCATTGTAAACCTATTGTGCATGCCTGTTGTTTGGGTTTAAATTGGGTTGGGGAGGCAGCTGAGGCAACTTAGGTGGAGTAGAATGAGTGAGTTGAGGTTGGAGTGGAGGTAGTAAAGTAGGTGGTTGGTTTGTGTTGGGGCCTCCACTCTTGTGATGGGTTGCTCCACTGAGGTGGTTGAGGAACATAATGTTGGAAGGGTTGGTTCACAAGTCGAGGGTTATATGGAGGGCCATAACGCCAAGTAGGAGGTGTAGGCCATAATTGATGAGTGGAATTTGTTGGGTAAAATTAATTACTTAATAAATAGAACTAATAACCTAGACATTAATTATCAACCAAGGAACATCTTTTTGTTTCAAGGAAATCAACAAAATATATGCAATAAAATACCAACAACTAACACTAGTTCTACATGATTATGTTCTACATTATCAAGTTCATTCAAAAAGAAATAAAATTTAAGACTTGGAAAACAATACTAAATCCCAAAAAGAGTTCAGGAATTTACAAGGAAAATATTACTGGGGTGTTCAATCTTTGTGTTACAAAACATTCCCCAGTATGGTCACCAGAAATTTTATCATCTAATTTGAACCTTAGGCTGAAGGAAGGCAAATCAGGGTAACCTTAAACCACGCTCAGCCTTGTAGCTATCCCTACAAGGTTAGGAGAGGGCTCTCTCCGTAAAAAAATAGTCAATGAAATGTAATTACAAACTGATTTTATGCTAGGTATAATGATGGGAAAATGGTTAAATGAATGGAGTTTCAGGGTTATATGGAAGAAATGGGGCAGTTTGAATTTGGGGAATTAAACCAGAGATACAGGGTATTTCGTGGGGCAAGGTAGGCAGGAATTTCACCAATTGAATTTAAATAATGATGGGATGGTAAGACTGGTGAGGAGCTGAAAAGGGCATAGGAGATGGATCCTTTTCAAATAGAAGAAAACATGGAGTATTGAATGATTTCCCAAGGGAGAGCATTAAAAATGGATTCTACCTATCTATCTTGAAAGCATTCAACCAGAAATGTTTATGAATATATGGTGAACATAACAAATTTACATATGAACACAAAGGAGAGAACAAATGCTAAAATTCATACCACATGGATCCCACAAATTAGAGCTACATTTCTTATTAATTCCATGTCAAACTGTTACAATGGGAGTGCAGAGCATCCTCCTTAGTTTACACACTATTCCCCTACTCACCGACTGATTCCAAATGACTGAAAATTACATTAAATAGACCAGAATTCTGAGGGAAGTAGATCCAAAGAAAGAGGAGTTGTTCTAGCAGCTAAGAAACTAAAATCCGATCATAGGAAAGAGACCAACCATCTGCCCATGAAAAAGATGAGAAACAATATATTTTTGGCCATCTGTTGATTTCACTGTTACACTGGATGAATGAAAAATAGGCAATCTGAAGAACAAATCCCTATTTTTCTGCTACTGTAGAAGTCTCTGTTTCACATTTAGCTCATGGCCTTTTAACTGTTTGTTTCTGTTATTACTCTCTGAAGAAAATCCAATTTTGAAGATAATTCCTTTGAAAAATGAAATTATGCCCTAAATGAAGTAAAGTATGCTTTTTTATGGAAAAAGACAAAGGAAAGTATGGTGGGACCCATACGCGATTGCAAATCGCAAATCGGAGGAAGGGGCGGGAAGTATCATGTAATGGAGAGATGCAATGGAAACCTGCAAATATGATTAGTGTATAAGGGAAAGAGGGAAATCACAATCGCAATCAGTGATCAGAGGGGGAGGGTACTTTGGAACAAGGCGACAGAACTTGCGATGCGATTGGAAAGATGTCATGGGGGGAAGTCCTTATAAAATAAAATGAATTTGTGCTTAACAAAAGGAAAAGGCCCTTTTATTTTGAATGGGCGGAAAAGGTTTTTGGTGGGACCAGGGACTAAATCGCAATTGTAATTGGAAGGGGGACAGTTTTAACACAGAGCGGCGGGGATGTGATTGCGACGGAGTGATAGAGTAATATACTAGGGTGGGGATAATAAAAAACAATGTCTGATGATAAAAATCCTTTGAAAACAAACAAAAATGATTTTTCATTTCTTTACAAAGGAAAAACCCACATTTGTTTGGGAAATTGACAGAATATTTTAAGGTGGGGCCCATGGGAATTGCAATCGGAAGATCAGGGAAGAGGGAAAGTGGGTTTAAGTGCTTGGGAAAAAAATTTGCGATTGCGATGATGCGACTGGTTGTGGGCTGTCCAATCAGATGGGCAGTTCGATGGTGCAAATGCAATCAGGGGAGGGTCAATTGGAGGTAGGAAATTGGAGTGGCTATTTGGATGCCGTGATCAATCAGAAGGAAAGGGTGCAATTGGATCAAGAAAGGGATTGGATCAGAGGGGATTTATAATAAAGAACTTTAAAATTTTAATATAAATTTTTAAGGGAAAATGAGGAAAAGGGTTTTATGTAATTGCATTGGATTTTATGGGTTTAAAAGACTAACAATGCGGTTTATGCAATTGGATAGGGGAAAAGGGGTTTTATAAAGGAAACATTAAAATTTTATGAAGTAAAGTTCAAGGGAGAAATGGGAAAAGGGGAAGGGTTAGGCTATAAGGGACCTTCTTTCACTTAGGCACAATTTTCGATCTAGGAGTCAGTTTTCAGAGTATAATATACCGTTGGAAAGCTCTTTCCGATCTCTTTCTGATGGACATACTTAGAACAAGATTTGACATTGAAAATGTTGTGGAAAACTTCCCTGAAGGGCGGGGTGATGACTTTGTAGAGATAGCAGCTTCTGAAGTGTGACTTATTACATATGATGACATAAAATTACATAATAGATGATAATAAAGGCAAAGTATCATGTTTTCACCTCAAAACATGGGTTTGAGGTGAAAATTACGTCAAGCTGACTAAAACATTTCTTTTATCTTCTCGGATGCTGTGACTTTGATTTTATTTGACCTCCTCATGATCTTGCTAATATTTATTGACACTTGACTCATTAATTTGACCATGATGAAACCCTAAAACCTAATGAGACCAACTCTATGACCTAATAATATGGATTTAGGAGTGAAAGTGAATCATGACTAAATACCATACAGAGGAGAGTCAACAAGTATTACATGAGGGAAAACTGATGAAATACCCCTACCATCAATGAATCCATGACCTAATGGAATGGTGAAAATTTATGGTATGGGACTCCTAATATGCAAATGCAAAAGGGAAATTTTGATCACTGATGGCAGTATGACTAGAATGACACTAACATTGGCTCCAATGGGGATGGTAGCTCCTTGGAGGTGCCAAGAACACCATAGACCAAGTAGCCTTATCCATTGGGCATGGAGTCAAAAAAATATTGAAAAAGGACACAATGCAAACTAACTCTGACTCAAGGCTAAGACTAAAAAGTAATATAGAATAGAACTTTACACATATCATTTAAGTTTTATAGCCTGCACCTCGCGCCCCAAACTTCAATGACTATGTACTTGAAATCTGACCAAAAAGAACATGGTATATACAATAATTGTGACATATTTTTTGATCCATTATCTTCAACAATGGTAGTGCTTCAAAAGCCTACCATTCATTACTCCTCCAGGGAAATCTTGGCCATCCAACTCTGAGAGCAAGAAAGATTTATGTCCCCTATATGCTGAAATATTGTATGGTCCTTTCCATAGGTTGTTGAACTTACCATGCTTCCCTTTGTCCTCATTTCGTGCATCCCATCTTAACACCACATCATCCAAATGAAAATTTTCTGCTTTGGTATTTCAGTCATAGATCTTCTTTATCTTCTCCTGCAACTGAATAGCGTTTTGAGACACTTCCTCCCTTGTTTGCTAAAGGTGGATCATTTGATTGATCCTTCGCTATTTATCATCTTCTTCACTGCTAGCCTCTTGCAATAAACTCATGACCAGAACTGTAAGTGATGTAGGAAAGACATCATTGGTACCATAAACCAATTCAAAAGGTCACATACCTATGGATTTCTTACTGCTGACTCTGTCTGCCCAAAATGCGTTGATGAGCTTTTGATGCCAGTTTCTTTTGTTTGCCTCCAACATTTTCTTTATTATGTTTATCAGAGATTTATTCGATGATTCTGCCAGGTTGTTGCCTTGTGGGTAGTATGCTGTTGAATGGCCCAACATGATGTTGTATTTGTTGCAAAAGTCCACCATCTTCTTAGATTTGAATGCTGCTGCATTATCTGTTATAATTTTGTGAGGGCAACCAAAACGAGACAAGATATTTGACTCTAAAAATTGAATAATTACCATATCTGTAGCCTGCCTTGCCGAAATGGCCTCGATCCATTTGGTGAAGTAATATGTACCTGTCAAGATCCATCGATGCTATGCTGATGATGCGAGATGGATTTCACCTATGAAATCAAGTCCCCACTGTCGAAAGGGAGCATTCACTGAAACTAGTTTTAAAGGAAGAGGAAGCAATTTCCTTTTCCCTTGGAAAATTTGACACTCATGGCAGCTCATTACTATTTTATACAAATCTGAAAAAAAAGTGGGCCAATAATATCCTGCTCTCAACAATTTGTTAGCTGTAGTTTTCCAAAACGAATGACCACCACAATCACCTTGGTGGAAATCGTGCATCACTTTCTACGCCTCATCTTCAACCAAAAAACTGACCAGAATACCTCCTGGATCTTTCCAAAAAAGAGCACTATTTAAAATACAATATTTAGAAGATTTAAGTTTCAATGATCTACCTTTTCTTTTAGACATTCCTGGAGGTGGTGAAAGATGTTGAAGAACATACACAATATAAGAATACCACGGGGATTGTAGAAAAATGTCTGAAACTGGAACAAGCAAACCTTCATCCTCATCCTCTGACATTGTTGTTATGAGATTTATATCCAGGGCATGTAGGATTGATTGAGCCATTAATTTTTCCAAGAATTTTCCTTTGATCAACTTCGTGGGTTTGATCTCCAAATCATATTCCAACATTGCTGCTATCCACATACCTCTTCGACCTTCTAGATTAGTTTGCATCGGGACATCTTTTACTGTTGCATTAGGAACATATGCTATAGTAAGCGAATGAAAAATGTATACTCTAAAATCATTCAGTGCCTTTATAAGAGCCAATGCTTGTTTTTCAATGATATTATACCGCAAGGCAACATCTCTAATAGTCCTGCTGAAAAAGGCAATTGGATTTTCAGTCTAATCTCTCTTTTGCATCAAAACAACAACCATAGTATGCTTTGATGCAAATGAAAATATAATGAAACCTTGAGTGTAGTCAGGACTAATCAAAACTAGGGCATTGGACAGAGCAAACTTTACCAGATTAAATGACTTGATGTCATCCTCACTCCATTTGACAGTGTTATCCTTCTTCAACATGTTAGTCATTTCCCTTAGATGTTCAGCCAAATTGGGTATAAATCTGCACAAGAAGTTCATCTTACCATTGAATGCTTGAATCTCCTGTTTATTTCGTGGAAGATCTATGTGTTGAATTACCTCCACTCTCGAAGGATCAATGTGGCTACCATCTTTAGAGATGATATGACCCAGCAGCTTGCCTTCATCCATAGCAAACAGACTTTTCTTGGGATTAAGATAAATCCCAAACTTCCTACATTACTGAAAAACAACTCTCAAATGGTGCAAGTGTTCATCATCAGAACCAGAAAACACTGTCATATCATCCAAATAAACAACAAGCAAAACATCCTTTTCATTGGAAAAAGGAATGTCCATTGCTCGTTGGAAAGTAGCTCTAGCATTCTTTAGTCCAAATGGCATTTTGGCATATTGAAAAATTCTCTAGGGTGTTGTGAAGGCATTTTTGTCTTGATCCTTCTCATGCACCAAGATCTAATTATAGCCTGAGTAGCCATCGAGTAGTGACATCCTTGATGCTCCAACTACTCTCCGTAGAATATTGTCCATCTTTAGAAAAGGATAATTATACTTTAAGGATGCTTTATTCAGATTCCGAAAATCTATGCATAACCTTATCTCTCCTGTCTTTTTACGTACTAGGACCAGATTTGAAATCCAGTGAGAGAATATAATTGGAACAATGATATCAGATTTATATAATCTGTTTACCTCCTTTTCAATGGATGGCAGCAGCTTTGGGTTGATTCTTCTCAGCTTCCGTCTAAATGGCTTCTGATCAGGTTTGGTGGGAATAGTATGCTGAATTATGTTTTTGTCATACACCTTCAAATCTGAATAATCCCATCCAAACTCATCAAAAAATTCATAAAGTAACTTAACATACTGTTCCTTTACCTCAAGGGACAATGCTTTCGATAACTTCACAAGCTTAGGCTTGTCAGGTGTCCCAAGATTCACATCTTCAACTCCTTTCTCAGTAGGGGCTAAGCTTGGTTTCTTTGCAACATCATCCTGATCAAAAAGCTCCTCTAAAGGTATGAGACCTCTAGGAATTACATTATCCTTCAGCTACAATATGTCCATCTAATTTCCTTCGATCTCTTGATCATCAAGATTATAATCACCTTCTATGGGAGTATCCTTGAATTTTCCTTCACTCTGCAAAAAACCGCTGATCTCATTGTCATCCCAAAACACTTGCCAATACCTTAAATTGTCAGGAACAGCAGGCCTATGTTTGACATAAATCTCAAACTTGTTGCTAGAGTTCATTGGAATTTTCAAGTTGCTTTTAGTAGTGGCAAGAGAATCGGCAATAATATTCTGCATCTTGGGTACTCCTGTCAAAGTGTACTCAGAAAATGTCCTCAAGATGTCAAGGACTGCATTTCTATATGCCCTCAATCACAGATGCTTTTCTTGGTACTCTCCTTTTACCTGTTTGATTATCAGCTCTGAATCTCCATAGACAGAAATCCTCTTTGCATTTAGCTTCTCCAAAATTTTCAAACCTGCAATCAATGCTTCATACTCTACTTCATTGTTAGAGCAGTCAAAAGCCAAATTATAAGCACATAATCTAACATTACTAGGAACCTTTTTAGGCTGGAAGACAGGGCTCTAAATCCATATTCCTATACCAGCACTGTCCTTGTAAACAACTCCATTAGAGTCCATGCTCCAAAGGCCTTCTTCTTCCTCTTCTAGATGCTGAAATTTTGCTTCTTTCTCTACTTTATCTTGACTAATTTCTACATCTTCCTGTTTTTCATTGTCCTTTTGCTGCTGGTAGGCGAGAGGCTCAGGAGTGCTTGCTACTTTATCTTTTTCCTTTTTGAGGACTTCCCTAAAATTTTCTGAAATCTTAGGTATCTCATCTACTTGTACCAACTGAATTTTTTCATCATTCAAACCACCATCTAAATATAATACAAATGACTCTAAATCTATGTGAACTGCATTAATGGAATGATTAACTGGATTCTCTTTGCTAGTGATCATGTATTTCATTTTCTTCTCTCTATATAGTTTTCTCAACTGACCAAACACGAGAATGGTGGAATAAGAGAAATCAAGCTGCATGGTTCCTTTAAGTTTTGCACCCCAAGACCTAGATAGAAGCATTCCAAAACATGGTGGAACATCGACAACAAATACATCCATCAAAACATTCTTGGCTGGGATTTGGTCTAAAGATACTACCAAGCCTTTGATAAGACTGATACAATGGACCCTACCTGAGTCAAAGGAATACAAATCATGGTATTTGTGGGTAATATCGAGTCCTAAATTCTCCATAATGGCTTTGGGCATCAAATTATATGAGGCTCCAGAGTCCAACATAGCATTATGTAAGATGAACTCATGTAATCTACGACTCATGCAAAAGGCAGGAACTTCACTTTCTTCAGATTGATCTTCTATGGTTGGACCAAAAATGAGTTCAGGATAATCATCTTCAACATTTACCATGTCTGATATAGAGTCTATTTGCAAAATTCTAGACACCTAATTTTTATAAGTGTTATTTTTCACCAATTTAGTCAAAGGCATGGACACCTTCAGCTTAGAAATTTCATTTTCTAAATTAAAAGAAGGAACTTTTTCTACCTCTTTGATGGGAGGATCTTTCTTCTCTACTTGCTCCTTTGCTGCGCTATGTTGGTTCTTCTCCTTGGGAATATTAGTCACTAAAGATGCTTTACTAGGAGAAGGATCTGCAAGCTCTTTTCCTTTTCTCTGAGTATTTGAAGAATCATTTTTTGATTGGAGCTCTTTTCTCTTCTGAATGGGACTAATCGGGACATCTCTATTCCTCAAATAATACTACTTTTGTTGGGCTGATAAAGCATTCATGTATCCTCTTTGGAAATCATCAAACTTTTCCTCTAACACTACGTCATTGGCCAATATAAAATCTTCATCCCTTTGAATGTCCGCAATCGCTGTGTATTCTTCATCTTCTATGAGAAAGATGGGAGCACCATCTGCAATGACGAAATTATTCGCTTCCATCACCGAATCATCATCCTCGTCTGTCTCTATTCCTTGAACGTAATTTTACTGCAAAGGAGTTATGATCTACTATTGTGGTGCTGCTTGGTCCTGTGCTCTCTGTTCTCTCTGCTTAATTCTGAATTGTGGCTGCTGATGTCCTCTGAAATTCGGATTCCTCATTTGTGCTTCAGGTATGTCTGAAATTGTCAACCGATCAACCATCTTTTCAACTGTTCGGATCAAAGTATCCATCCTTCTATCTGAAGGAGATGCTTCTTCTTTCACAGTAACTCTCTTTTCAGCCTTTTCTCGAGCTCTACTGGCCAGCAGGTTGGCTTCTACACTCATAGCTATCTTCTTCATGTCTTCAAGTGTGGTAGGATCTCTTTCTCATAGCTAATATGCCATATTAGCATCGAAACCATCCGGAAACTTGAGCAAGGCTAATCCCACAGGGGCTTTAAGATTAGCCAAAATAGCATTATATACAACATTAAATATTAGACAATAATCCTGTACAGTTTCACCCACATTTCTTTTAATATTCTCATATTCAGAAAAAATTTGGAGTGGATTTTTCTTTACCTCCCATCGGTCCAAGAACTGTGTATGTAACTCTAGAAAAGTACGGATAGAGCTTGCTGGTAAGGCTCTAAACAACTTCCTAACTTCACCTCCAAAACTTTGGACAAAAAACCTTGTGGTTACATTCTCTGCCTCTACCTCATGAAGATCAAAAAAGTCATTCAACTTATCAACATGCTGCTAAGCTATGATGCTTTGAGTGGCATCAAAGATAGGTATTTTACTTGCATATCATTCAGGTTCTGAGTTAAAAATAGGGGTGCATAGTGGGCAGCCATGACTCGAGGTGGATTTACAACAGTGTTTGTGGTACTAGCATTCAAGGGAGGCGTTGATGGAGGAGATGAAAGCTTAGAATTGACTGATGGGAATGCTGATGAATTAAGGGGAGGAAAAGTTGCCTCTGATAACTCTGAAGGCTCAGGGATATTAGTAACAGTGATAGAAGTTTGAGGGGAATTCAGAATATAATCATCAATTGATTTATTTTGCCTTTGAACTTCAATATCTACAAGAAATTATAGATCTAAAACTGTGTCATAAAGTGCTATTTCAGACTTACTTCTAAACAAAGAAAGCTCAAAACACTCATCAAAAGAAAGATCTTCTATAAACAACCACTCACTGGGCCAGGTATGAGATCTGAAAATAGGTCTAGGACTTAGTGATCCCTCTTGTCTTCTGACTATTCTTGGAATGAGATTAGGATTTTCAAACATAGGGGGAGAATTTGGATCAGGATTGGCCCTTGTGTATCTTCTTGAAGCCAGTGTGGTCAAATTTCTACTTTACAATATTTTGTTTTAGGCTACAAAACTCTAAACATCATCATCTAGAGTATAGGAATTTAAAAGAAAAATATTACTGGGGTGTTCAATCTTTGTGTTACAAAACATTCCCCAGTATGGTCGCCAGAAATTTTATCACCTAATTTGAACCTTAGGCTGAAGGAAGGAAAATCAAGGTAACCTTAAACCACACTCAGCCTTGTAGCTAGCCCTACAAGGTCAGGAGAGGGCTCTCTCTGTAAAAAAATATTCAATGAAATGTAATTGAAAACTCATTTTAGGATAGGTATAATGATGGGAAAATGTTTAAATGAATGGATTTTCAGGGTTATATGGAAGAAATGGGGTAGTTTGAATCTGGGGAATTAAACCAGAGATACAAGGTATTTCGTGGGGCAAGGTAGGTAGGAATTTCACCAATTGAATTTAAATAATGATGGGATGGTAAGACTAGCGAGGAGCTAAAAAGGGCATAGGAGATGGATCCTTTTCAAACAGAAGAAAACATGGAGTATTGAATGATTTCTCAAGGCAGAGCATTAAAAATGGATTCTACCTATCTATCTTGAAAGCATTCAACCAAAAATGTTTATGAATATATGGTGAACATAACAAATTTACATATCAACACAAAGGAGAGAACAAATGCTAAAATTCATACCACATGGATCCCACAAATCAGAGCTACATTTCTTATTAATTCCCTGTCAAACTGTTACAATGGGAGCGCAGAGCGTCCTCCTTGGTTTCCACACTATTCCCCTACTCACCGACTGACTCCAAATGACTGAAAATTACATTAAATAGACTAGAATTCTGAGGGAAGTAGATCCAGAGAAAGAGGAGCTATTTTACCAACTCAGAAACTGAATTCCGATCATAGGAAAGAGACCAACCGTCTGCCCCTGAAAAAGAGGAGAAACAATATATTTTTTGCCATCTGTTGATTTCGTTGTTACACTAGATGAATGAAAAATAGGCAATCTAAAGAATAGATCCCTATTTTTCTGCTGCTGTAGAAGTCTCCGTTTCACATTTAGCTCATGAACTTTTGACTGTTTGTTTTTGTTATTACTCTCTGAAGAAAAATCCACTTTTGAAGAGAATGCCTTTGAAAAATGAAATTATGCCTTAAATGAAGTAAAGTTCACTTTTTTATGGAAAAAGACAAAGGAAAGGATGGTGGGACCCATATGCGATCACAAATCGCAAATTGGAGTAAGGGACGGGAAGTATCATGTTGTTAGCCACCTATAAATTTTGTCATATCAAGAGGTGGCTAAATGATTTCATTGCTAAAATTGCTGATGCTTTAAGTCTTTTGATAAAATCCTATCCTTTGGACAATCATCACTGCTTTTCCCCTTTCAACTCAGAAATTTTGTTATCATTACATGAAGAAAGACTACTGCAAGCACCATTTTTCCTTTTCCCTCCTCCTTCCAAAACTAACCTCATTTTACCCCTCCATTTCCCTTGAAAAGCCTTCATTTTCATGTTTTCTCCCTTTTCTCCTTCATCAAAATCCGTTTGATAAGGTTCTAAGATCCTTTCTTAGCCTTATCGAATCTCACCAACTCCTTTGAAAATCATTGAAAGACACATTTTTTATATTATGGACTTAAGCCCCCTTGGGCTAAGTCTTTAGCCCTCCTTTCCATGTGCCCAAAGGCCCCACAATCGGGTGCCAAGCCATTTTGAATATTAATTCTGCCCGAAGTTTAAAAAACCTTTGGTTATGTATTAAACTGTCGACTTTTATTAATATTACAAAGTTGTTTGCTAGTCCAAAATTTAAGGCAATCTCCACTGTCAAACTGATCCATAGATCGACGGTGCGGAATCTATCTCAGTAGGTGGTCCCTGCCAAAAAATCACCATAGCAAAGAACCACGCGGTATTCATTGCACCGCTTTTAAGCGAAGGGTGGTATTGTTCTTTTTGCAGCGATTCCATACACCAATTGACACGTGGCCTGGGCGCTGTTCATAAAATTGCCGTCCATCGCGCATTAACATTCGGACGTGGACCCGGCACGATATTGACAACCACCATCTGATCTGAGGCTGCTCATTGGACGATGATCACTCGCCAAAGTAGCCCAAGATACGGCATGATCATTAAAAGCATCTCCACCGTTGATTTGATCTGTAGATTGACGGCCCACATTTCATCGACCTGATGCAATCGCCCAGTCAACATCTTTCACTTTGACTTCGTGTTTCCGCTCCCGACCATCGATCTCTATGTGATCGATAGCTCTGATTTAAAAATTCCTTCAGCCCTCTCTACGATTTCTCCTGATCAATCCTGACCGTTGCATGATGCCATCCAATGGCCATGCTTCCCCCGCACGTCCTCCATAGCAATAAACCTATATATGTAGGATTTCTTAATATTTGTTTTCATTTTGTAGGGTTTAAATGGTTTTCTCGCCATCTTTGAAGAAAATTTTGAAGGCAGAGGGTGACGATCCTCCCGCCTCCAATTCAGCAAAGAAAATCCTTCGTAGGGTCTAAATTCAAGTTTCATCAATGTTTCCACGAGGCATTGATGCCATATCATCCCTCCGCAAGCCCTGCACACCAGCAAAAACCATGGATCGGGCACAGTCAGAGAGTATCAGTGCTGAAGATAAAATGTACCAGGACAGAGGGTTAAAGACAGGCTTTGCGGGGATCACGGCTAAAAATATTTATCAAAAGCCTAATCCCCGATTAAAACACAGTTTGGAGAAAATTTCAAGTGTTTATCAAACAAGAAAGCCTCCACCACCACTGTTGAAACAAATTGATCCCTCCAGCTACCGTAGAGCCACCTGCAGCCTCAAAGTAATCAAAGGGAGGCTGAGTTATTACCAGACCAAGAGAATTTGCATCAATACGGTCGAAAAGTTAATTTCACCATAAGAATTTATGATAAACTGTCAGCAAAAGTTATTACAAGGATGACGAGAAGCCTTGAAGTCAACAAATTCTTTCCAGCAAGCTTAAATAGTTAATGTAAACCAATTAATATAAGAGAAATATCAGAGTATCCTCCATTGAGCACCTCAAAGGATGAGAGACAGTAAACTGTATTAATTAAACTTAGAAGATATTTTATCCCATTCCACCTCCTCATTTCTTCTATAAATACTTCTGAAGAAGATGAGATATAGGTTGGTTGTTGTTTGATCACAAGTTGTAATACTGAAACTCTTTGAAATAATACATAGTTTGTTGAAGTTGAAGAAGAAATTGAAGTCTTGGAGGTCTTGATGATGTTGTTGCATGCTTGTTCCTGAGAAGGCTCTATCATTGGATCCATGAGCTTGGCTATTGGTGAAGTATTCTGAATTGTTTGATGTTTTCTCCTGTTTTCATTCTGTTCCATAATTTCTTACTATAATAGGTTGAAAGTTTTAGGCTAAGAAATGACTCCTGGAAGCACCTTAGACCTGTTCATCCTTCACTGTTTCATGTTTTCTTCTGGTGAAGTATTTTAGAGTCTTTAATCTTTCTCTTTAGTCTTCATGCTTGTTTATTTCCTTAACAGTTTGAACAGTTGGGTTCAGCATGATTATGGTTTGCCCTGCTTGTCTGCTGCCACTTTAAAATGGTTATTGAAGTCTCCCTTTGAAGTTTTTTACTTACAGTGAATCAAAGAGGTCTGTTTTGATCTTGCCCTTCATTCTCACTTAAACAGTTGGCTTAAAGCTCTTTGTAGTTGTAATCATAGATGTGTTAGGTGTTCCCTCTTCTATGACTACAATTATCAGTGAATATTTTATGTTTTCTAAGTCATTTGAAATAAAATCTTTGAGGAAATAGGGTGTTCCCCGAATCTTAGATTTCATTTTAAAATCTTTTTTGAAATCATTAGTTGCTTAAAGGCATGATTTGTAGAATTTATGGTTAGCCCTGAATATTAAAGAGCTCTTTATTGTTCAAATTATGTTTTTAAATTCCCTTTGTTGAGAATTAAAACTTCTCTTTCCAAATTATTAATGTTCATCCCATTCCAAAAACAAAAGCATCCTGTGGCCAAGTTAGATTTTCCCTTTGATATCCCATATCCATTGATGAGTTTGTTACGACCTTATTTTGAATCCATTGCCCAATGAAGCTGACATTTCCTCTTTATGTCTATCTTTCCTAGACCTTTCATGTTCTGCTGTATCAATCCAACCAAAAAAACAATCAAACACCTGCACTTAATAACTAGTCTAAAACCAATACTATAAGCACACAAGATAAACCTTTGCAAACAAATATTTGAGAGATCCCTCTCTAAGAACAGGAGGACTAGATCCGGTAACTCTAAAGATTGGTTCTGATGTTGCCTTGTCTTTTTATTTTCCAAACTATCCAAACATGGGACACCAACATAATGGCGATCACGGTGGGACGTACTGAGAATACAGTGGTTTGAAAACACTTATTAAAACTCTTTAGGCCCTTAAACTTGATAAATAACACCTTCAGGAATTATCCCACTGCTCACACCAACATAATGGTGATCACGGTGGGACCTTGAGTAAGATCTTCAAAACAAAACACTCACTGTTTAGTATTACATAATTAACCTCCCTCAAGCACTACCAATCAATGGTAATCATGACAGGACCTTTTGAATCAGTAAAAAACTCAGTAACCCTTAGGATTCTCATAAAGCCTTATCAAACCTTGAAGGATCCAGTTACCATGCCATAAAGAGAAACTCTGTTTGTTTAAACACCTTAGCTAAGTGCGAAAATCAGACATAGAACACTCTCTTAACCTATACGACCGAAATAGCTTAGAGAAACCCAAAACAATTTTAGTTTGGCTTCATAAATAAACTTGGTGGTGGACCATAAAACCTTTTACCTCCAAAAGAGCTAAAAATTTCTACTTAGCGACTCCACAATCCTAAAAAAAAAACCTTAAGACTCCACTGGGAAGACCCCAAGTCTTTATAGCATCATACCAACTCAGTTAGAAGGCTTTAAGATTAAAATTTTCCTTCCTCTAAAAAGATCATTTAGCCTCTTAAATATTGTCATATTTGGTTAAAAGTTTCTTTTGGCTGGGTCTAAAAACGTAGCATAGTGGCTCCTAGAAAGATTCATACTAGAGTCTACCCTGACCCAAACCCATCAGAAGTAGTTGAAAACCCTGAAAGTATACTTAGGAAGTCCCCTAAGATTAAATTTTCAACTGTTTTCAGATCACCCTTGAGAGCAAATTCAGTTCCTAAAAATCTTGCAGCTCTACACCAATCACAAGTCGACATAAGAAATCCTTTTAGAACTAGGTCGCTTGGTGATATAATTCAGATAGACTCTCAGTCTTCACTTTTATCCCCAGAACAAAGTGAACAGCCTTGTAGTAGAGAAACCACATCATCTGATTTACATTTCCTTCTCAATTTAGGTGTCTCTCATCCAAGGTCGGCTCACCAATCTGTCCCCGGTACATCCACTTCTGTCCACCCAACACCCACTGTGAAAAACACCCTGGTTCAGCCCACTTTTACTCTTGTAAATCCACCCCTTATAAACCTACCCATATTTCTAGCCATGGCAACATGGTATACCCCATTAGTGTTACCAAAACCTCTACTTCCCTTACCAAATGATTACCAATCTAAAATCCCTCATTTCACCGAAAAAGAGTCCACAATAGCCCAACGGCATGTAGATAGGATGGAGGATGCATTTGATTACATGGAGATAGAAGAAGAAACTGTGAAAATGAGGATCTTCGCCAAAATTTTAGGAGGAGATGTAAAGAAATGGTTTAAAAACTCACCTCCTAACAGCATAAATGATCTCCTTGCCTTGCATCAAACATTCATCAACAAATGGGAACTCAAAAAGAATCCTCTCCAAATGCTAGCAGAGTATAGCAGCCTCAAGAGAAATCAAGGGGAAAGTGTTCATGATTACTCTACTAGGTTCAACAGTGTTTACAATGCTCTCCCACCTCACATGAAACCTCCTCAAGGCATGGCCTTGGTAAGATATCCCGAAAGCTTTGATGCTAAATTGACTTACAAGTTAAGAGGGAGGGATTACTTAACCTTAGAAGACATGCAAAAAGGAGCTTTGAGTGTAGAAGAAAACATAATCGAGAAGAGAAATAGGTTGAGATTAGAGAAGAGGGTAACTTATAAATATGACCTACTACCCTCAACCTCAACTTCTGATACAAAAATTGACAACCTAGTAAAGGTAATGGAGAGGATGCTTGAAAAGATAAATCTAAAAGATAGAGTGCCACCAAGAGAACCCCAGAATAATCAAAATATAAATAGAAATCAGAATTATAGAAAAGAAAACAATCAAGATAAGCAGAAATAAAGTGACCAACAGATTAGACCTCCCTTCCAACAAAACTATGTAGATCAATATGAGGAAGATAGGGAGTTAGAAAGATTGGGAGAAGCTCATGTAAACTTGATTGGATCAGACAGTGGGGGTGATGTTTTCCTCACTGAGGAACAACAAAGTTTATTTTCTGATCAAAGTACAAACAGATATGAAGATTCTGATGACTATAGATTGGGGTTTGAAAATGCAATTATGGAAGTGCATAAACAATACGATCTTAGGAGAAAAGGAATGTAGATAACTTAAAGAAAAGAACACTAATACTACTATCAAGAAAAACACAAAAACTTAGTCCAAAAATACAGTAGAGAAAGCCAACATTTCGGACAAGAAACCCGACTTAAACAAAGACAAAGGTGTCCATCTAAATGTTGAACACAGTACCCCTAGCACTTCAGCTAGTGGTCCTAATAAAACTATCCCAATTACCAGTCTAGACAAGGCTCAGCAAATCAAAATTGCTGAAAAGAATTCAATTGAAAAGAAAAATGTAAATATCAACAAATCAATTATTCCTTTCAGCCTTGAGGGAGATATTTCTAAGATAAAAATTGACATTCCCCTAGCTGAACTAGTAACCCAAGAAATGTACAAAAGCCAAGTTTTGAAAGCTTTGAACTTAGGAAGTGATACTGACACCCTAAATTTGACAGATGACAAACCTGAGTTGTTGTTTGGCCCAGAAGTTGAAGGAAAATACCAAGAATGGATCGTCCCTCCCTTTTATGTTAGTTTGAACATACATAAGAAGATTTTACATAATGCCGTGTTAGATTCCAGAGCTTCACACAATCTAATGCCCAAGGTAGTAATGGAAAGCTTAGGCTTAGAAATTACTAAACCATACAAAGATTTGTATTCCTTTGACTCAAGTAGAGTCAAATGTTTGGGTTTAATCAAAGATTTTTGTGTTGACTTATCCCAAATCCCTACTAAAAGTTTAGTCATGGACATATTTGTAGCTGACATTCCCCCTAAGTATGGCATGCTCTTATCCAGATCTTGGGGAGCCAAACTTTAGGGAAGCCTTCAAATGGACATGTCTTACGCCACCATCCCTGTTTTCAACCAAAAAAGAAGACTATATAGGGAATCTCATATGAAGTGCATGGTGAGCAACATAGAAAAACCAAACAACTCTCCCATCTATTCTATTCAGTCAAGTTTAGATTCCTTTATCTTATGTAACGAAGATGAAATTACTCAACAGGATAAAGAGAACATAGACCCAACCGATTCACCAGAAAAATCGTATCTTCCCTCGAATCAAATTCAAAACATTGACAATCAACAGCAACAAGAAAATGAAAATGAGGCAAATATACTTTGGACAATAAACTTTGATGGATCCTGTAATAAAACAAGCGTAGGTGCAGGCGTATGGATACAGAATACGAATCAGAGTTTTTCATATAAATTAGATTTCCCATGCACTAACAATATTTCCGAGTACGAAGAACTTCTCCTAGGTTACAATTGCTCAAACAATTAGAAGCCCAAAGGATAAAAATATTAGTAGATTCTAAACTTATCATAAAACAAATCAAAGGAGAATACGCAGCTAGAAATCTGAGGCTTAGGGAATATCGGAACGCTACCCTCTGTTGGGCCGTTAATATGCCATTATTATTATCACTTGTGAACGCTTATTCCACCCATTTCTACCATTCTTCATCACGTCATTTATTATAATTTATTATTTAAATCCATTTTATAATGATTTATGCTCTTATGAATGATTATTATTTATTCTCCTTTATTTCTAATAAATTGATGATTATGTATGATTTTATCAATGATAGTTTTAATAAATCAGTTGTAACATTATTCACCATTTTTAGCCTCCAAGATAATTTCCAGATTGAAGATTTGATCATTAAAAGTGCCAACTCAGAAATGCACTGGAATAAGGAGTGACAGTTTTGCGGTTGAGATTCTGAGCAAATGAAGACGAATCAGGAAAATCCGGAACATGGGTTTTGTCCAGAACGGACCCAATTAACTTTAATACAGAACGGTTTGCCCAAATTCGGCCTGTGTTGAGAGATTCACAGAGTTCTTTAAGCATGATTTTCTCAGTTCTGTTGTTGCGGCCGTCCTCCAAATCTCAGCTAAAAAGCCAAATTCGACTTGCTGTTGTTGAAAGATGGATGTAAATATATTTTCTTTTTGATCAATTGGTTGGAAGAAATCCAATATTGTTATGGGAAGATTGTATTTACTATTCAATTTCTCCTCCTTCTGATTATAAAAGGAGAAGCACGTATTGTGTAGAGGGGAGGATTTGGAGATACGTTTTTATGTAATTTTCTGTTAAAACATCAGTTCTGATTATTGAGTCTCGTGAGAACTGGTTCATTGTACTTTTGTCCGATGCATTAATATAAGCTTGGTGGTTGTCTCATCTCTGCGTCTGGATTAACTTAAGGCGGTGTTCCCTTGGAGGCTAAGGGCCCGGCCCCGGAGGACACTTGCCGCTGTATATTATCTCTTTGATTTCTGCGTGGTTTTGCTTATCAGCTTGAATTGGTAATCTGGTGTGTTTTATTACAGCTTTGTTATATTTCCTATTTCGTTCTCTGCAACAAGAAAATCGTAATGTGCATTCTAACGTATTGCTATTCCTTTAAAGTTGTTAATGTAACATTGATGTTCTCCACATAACGTTATTGCTGTTTAATTGCAGAGTAACCAAGCTGTAATCTTCTTAAGCTGGTATTACTGTATTTTTCTATGGTTTATATTTCATACGATTGCTATTTCAATTGACATTGTGGTTCCATTATGAATTGTAATCGTTACCCTTTCTAACCAGGGTTAATACTTGCGGTATCAGACTCAGATTACTATTAACGTGTGCCTGTGTTAAATTATTATGCATTTGTATTTGGCCTTCTAGCGTGTTGTGTGCGTATATGATTTATTAATGCTGTTCATAATTTATCAATAGTTATTGCTGTTCCATTAGCGTGTTCTGCTTAACTTGCCTTAAAAGTGAAAGATTGTTATTTGATTGCGAAAATTCCATTTGGGTTAATAGATTAAGTTTGGTTACGACTCACGAGACTTAGATGTTCGTTTGTTGTTCCATTTTGCTATCTGCCGTTCCATTTTACTCGCATTTGTTGTTTTGGTGTGAGAGACGATCTAAGGCTGTAGTGAGCTTTGGCATTCACTGTCTAGCTCCCAGACCCATGGTCTATGCTCTAATTTCCTTTCCATCAGTTTCCAAAGGGATGGGTTATCGCTGCCGAACCCTTGACTGATACATTGCTTATTTTTCCGAATGCATGATTTAAGTCTTAAAATGCTTTGTTGTAAGTAGATTTTATTTCCAGCTTTCATTTACTTTTGGATTTTAAGCACTATACTACAAAACATTACTCTTGAGTAAATAGCCGCCCCAGACTGAGTACAGTCTTGAAACAAAAAGTCGTCCCTGGGTTGACAATTAATGTGAGGTAATTAGGAGTTACAAAGACACCTTTTTATCGCTCCACATTTTGGCGCCGTTGCCGGGGAGAGTGTAGCCATTTTTAAAGAGTAGTGTGAATCTGATGAGTGCCTGCTAGGGAAGAGTTGGATCTTAAAAACGGAAGGTAAGAACCTACGTGCGGAGCATGTAAATGCCCTGCTCCACTGTCCGCTTTCCTAACAGATTTGCTGTAGCTTTAGATGTTTGAATTTTTGTGTGAATGACTAGGAAAAAATAGAAATTTTGGAAAATGAATCACATGATTTCATTGAAGTGGTGATGTAAGCACCACCCATTTCACTAACTAATTGACAGGAACATTGGAAGAAGGAGCTTTGAAGGAACACATGAAGGAAATCTTCTGTTATGGTAAGAAACTGCCCAACATCTTTTTGAATTTCCCGCTCAACTAATTCCACACCCTCACCGCAATAAACCAGTACAACATACTTACAGTGTTGAACTGCCAAATTTACCCACCCTTCCCACCCATTCTATCTCACATGCGCCATTAGAGAAAACTTACAATGAGATTCAGAATGTTTTAAATTCAAAAATTGTAGAAGTTATGGAGGAAAATGAGCTTACTTCTAGTTTGTATCAACAAACCATTTTAAAAGCTCAAGAACCTCATGATATGATGGAAAATCAAGAAAATAAAGGATATATTGAAGATTGGTTTCACTCCATCACTTGTCTGCAACATTGCTCCACACTTCAACAATTTTTGACTCCATCTTTTCAAGGGAAGTTGGCTTCTCATACCCTAATTTTTATCAACATGTATTTTTCAATTTTGGGTATGTGCATACTAGAGGCCTTATTTCTAAAATGGTTCCACTGAAAATACTCTTATACATAAACATATTCGATTCCCAAAGAAGAGTAGGATAGTGGAGAAAATAAAATAAAATAAAAAAGGACATAAATAAATGCATTTTGTTTTTTTTGGTAAAAATAGTTGTTTTTTTTGTTGCAACACGCTATCGAAATCAACATCGGTGATAAATACTTCAATTTATTTGTGTATGTAGATGAATTATATTGCAAATAACAATTCTATAAACACTTATATTCATTTTTTATCACCAATTTGAAAAAATGTTTGAATATCATTTTTTTGGCTTGCGGGCTTGATGAACTTTCTGGAAAAACAGTCGGGACAGTCATGTTTTGAGGGACCAAAAATGAATATTTTTAAAACCTGTTTCTACCCTAGGTAGCCCTTGATGTCTACTTTCTAACCCAATTTGAATCAGTCAATTTGGATTTGAAATGAAAAAGTTAGAACCAAAACATTGACCGGATGTCTAGCGGGCAGCTCAGGAACAGAGTTGGGACAGTCAGTTTTTGGATGTCTAAATGAATGAATTTTTAAAACATGTTTCTATGGTAGATTACCCTATGAATATAATTTACAATGCAATTGGAATCACTCATTTTCGATATCGTATGGGAAAGTTATAATCAAAATACTGACTGTCTATCGTAAATCAGCACCCTTAAAACTCTGTTTTTCCGGATGTTCCTTACAGTGTTTGACTTATCAATTCTTCTTTTCTTCAAAACCTGTTTCTATTGGAGATAAATAAATGAATCTAATTTAATTTCCAATTTGAATCATTTGAATCCGACATCAAACGAATAATCTATGCTTGAAATATCAATCATTGGTCTAGATTGGGTAATCGAAAATGACTCTATTATGCAGGTTGTTCTAAACAAATTTGACATATCATAGCACTGAATTTTTCAAACCTGTTGCTACTGGAGATAAAACTTTGAATTAGCTCTCATTTGGATTTGGAATCACTCAATTTCGATGAAAAACAAAGAAGTTGTGATTAAAACACTGCTGGATAGTATGGTCGACCACTGCTCTCCCGCAGGTGACAAATAAATTTTACTTTGTTATTTTCTCAATGGATTTGTTATATAGAGTAACTACTTGTTGTTTTTTTGCATCATTCTTGGATTAGGAGAGCCCGATCACCTCTCTTTCTCCATGATTTAATGTTTTATTGCAGGTAGATACTCGTTTTTTGCAGGTCCTGGGAAAATAAAGAAGGTCAATTTATGGACGAGTGATTCTTGAAAAAAAAATTTAACGAAACAAAGGAATTTCATCTAAGTCATTACCCAACGGATTCATAATAGAAGAAATGAAGAATTGCTTTCAATCTGAAGATTCATGTCTTATCACTGCTGCCAAAACATTTTTCAAAGAGATCATTTTTTGACATAACATCATAGCTATTGTAACTTAATTTAGTTATTTACATATTGTTTTTAAATAAAACATTGTTTCTTTTCTGATATTTTTTATATTTTGTGTTTCAGGTGTTGCTTCATTCAAACGGTGACCCATCCTCAGCATCAATACAGTGAACAGCTAATTCATTCTTTGCATGCTTGCATTTCATGCTTGTGCATTTTTGCTGTTCTTTTTCTGAAGGGACAGCGTTTGTGTGCACTTTTGTCGTTTTTGCTGTTCCTTTTTCAAAGAGACAACAATTTCGTTTTATTATTTCTTTTCCAAAGGAACAACACCTTTTTGGTCAGCAATTCATTTTTTTGTTCCTTTGTCATGGGTCATTTTGCCATTCCTTTTCCACGACTCTTTTTGCTGTTCCTTTTTCACGTTTTGTTGTTCCTTTCCGAATGGAACAACACTTCTGCACTTCCACTTTTTGTTGTTCCTTTCCGAATGGAACACCACTTCTACATTTTCACGTTTTGCTATTCCTTCCCAAATGGCATAGCACTTCTGCATTTCCACTTTTTGTTGTTCCTTTTCGAATGAAACACCATTTTTGCATTTTTACGTTTTGTTGTTCCTTTCCAAATGGAACAACACTTCTGCACTTTCACGATTTGTTGTTCCTTTCCGAATGGAATAGCACTTTTGCACTTTTCATTTTTTGTTGTTCCTTTTCCAAAAGGAACGGCACGTGTGTTTGCTGTTCCTTTTCCAAAAGAACGGCACTTGCGTTTTTGCTGTTCCTTTTCCAAAGGAATGGCACTTTTCATTTTTTGCTGTTCCTTTTCCAAAGGAATGGCACTTGCGTTTTTGTTGTTCCTTTTCCAAAGGAATGACACTTTTTTCGCTGTTCATTTTGCCAAAAGAAGGACATTTGCATTTTCACACTTTTTTGTGTGTATTTTTGTTTTTTTTGGGCATTTCCTTTAAGGAACACCACTTTTTGAGTGTTTTTGCTGTTCATTCAAAAGAGCAACACTTTGGGATTATTTTCGAGAGCAACCCTTCCTTCCTCTTGTGGGACTATTCCTAGTTCATCTCAACCACATTCTACTGATTCCCCTTCATGGCATGAAGTACACTATTTTTACGAGGACAAGAATTATGGATTCTATTGAAACGAGTTAATATCCTTCACGTTATGATCTTTAACAGGACAGCTCCTTGATGATAGATTATTTTTAAAAAGGGACACAATTATTTATATACTACTTTACTGCATTGTTTTCTGTTGAACATGATATTGATTGATCCTCCTAATACCATGCTGGTTCCACCCTTCTGGATTATAATCTTCTCTGTCTGTAATAAATGAGATTATGGGTATATTTTTCTATTGACATGTTCAACTTCTTCCACCATCCCTGCTCTTAAGGAGTACCGAGCCTCCCTCTTTTTATCATAAAAATGTGTAATAATAACAAAATTTTGTTCACAGATGGAGGATAGGGGGTCTCATTACGAGCCAGCCTACCATGTTCATAAGGTTGTAAGAAAGTGACATTCCCATTATGGCCACCACACCAGAGTTATGATCCATTGGATAGTCAAATTATCCTTGGAACAGGAGGTCTCATCACGAGCCGGCCTGATCACTTTTGCTACATCCCAGTGATTGGCAGTGTGGTTATCTAATTACCACGCCAGCACACTGATCTCTTCTGTAGAACATCACTGTAACTCTCCATTTATAAATTGAGGATCCTGGCTCATATGGGTTAAAAAGCAACCCTGCCGAGGCTATGGACGCCTGCTGGCAGCAGCGGCTCTGCTTATGGTATTGAAGTTATATCTTATCGTCAATTATTATTATAATACCCTTTTCTTATTTTTTTTTCTTTTTATCAGAGAAGTTATTTCCTTAACTTTTTTCCTGTTTTGAACCTTTATGCATGAGAAATTGTTTTATGATCAATCGCATCATTTTTAGCTAGCATACTATCAATAAAGCATCTTTTTGGCATATTGTTGTTCTTTTTCTCTTTTTCGTAACTTATCATCAATCCAAAGCGTCCTATCTTTTATTCATAACTATCTTTACACACTCTGCTCTCATTATAACCATAACTCCTGCTATCCTATCATTGATATGTGTACTCTGCTTTATTCACTGCTATATTGTTCATTCCCTTGCCTTGCCATCAGCACAACACCTCTCATATGCTTTATGGTCATGGAATTCCTTTTCCAATTGGAGGGGGGAATGTATGCATTATGGGATAGCATGCGATATGATTACTACACTCTGCCATAACTTGTTGATTTGACAAAAGTTTTTGCATGCATCTTATCTATTTCTATTCAAAACTAACACTATGGATTCAAGAACATTGTATGCAAAATAGTGCTTTGTTTACAGGAGAACAACAAGTATGGGCAGAATTCTATTCACAGCATGACCACACTATTGCAACTAACAGAAGAGGCTCGAGCAACTCGCGCACGTGAACAATTCTTCAGACTTGATGTGCTTACCTGGATTCCACCTTTTGCATCACTTTCAGCACCAACTCTGCCTACATCAGCTTCAACAACTGCCAGTCCATATATGTCATTCCACATTTTTGGAGGTAAAACTTGAGGTAAAATAGCATAATTTTTTGATTTATTACGAATTTAGGAGAATTTCATGAAAATCCATTTTGAGCATTCTTTATCATCCTTCATTCCACATATTTACCACTTTCCCTTTTTCAGCAACATATCATTTTCGAGTATGGGGGAGTGTTCCTTTCATTCATTTCTTTCTTATGACCATGTCATCCATATTCTTTATCATCCCTTGTTATTCTTATTCATTCTCAACACCTCCATTATTCCATGTTGTTTTACACCAAGCATAGAATTCAACAGCTGGTAGCAACCACCTCTATTTGTTTTCTAGCATCGCATGAGGGCATGCTAATTTTTCAGAGAGGGGGAGGAATTGCTATGCATGATGGATGTTTTCTATTTTCTTTCTCATTTAAGGCATACAATTTCATTTTTACACAATGCAGAAATTGATTTCCATAATATTTTTAAAAAACCATGAACTCAATTCTTGTGATTTCTGGAAAACACAGACGTATCATTAATACAAACCCAGATAATTTCAAGATAAATTGGTTCATAAAATTTTGGAAATCATGCACTCTCACCTACAGTCATTTTTGTTTATATCTCATGATCCGTGCATCAAAACGATCTGATTTTTGGATCATAAAGGCATTCATATATTATAAATTTACAACATGAAATTTAAAGGAAGTGATTTAACTAGTTTTGAAAATGGTTAATGAAGTTTGTTGTTACATATGTCATATTTGTTTAACTTCACACATAATTGAATGTCAATGTAAAAATTGTTATGCCTTCATCAAGATTACTAAAAGTGAATATTCATTAATTAAGGAAGAATTCATTTGTTCTATCCATTTCATGAGCTGAGATGAACATATTTTTTATTGCTTGGTTAACACATGGGTTTTTGTCTTTGAGTTGCATGAGGACATGCAATATATTCAGTTTTCGTTGCATGAGGACATGCAACATATTGAGTGTGGGGGTATGTTGGGCCGTTAATATGCCATTATTATTATCACTTGTGAGTGCTTATTCCACCCATTTCTACCATTCTTCATCACGTCATTTATTATAATTTATCATTTAAATCCATTTTATAAATGATTTATGCTCTTATGGATGAAAATTATTTATCTTCCTTTATTTCTAATAAATTGATGATTATGAATTATTTATCAATGATAGTTTTAATAAGTTGGTTATAACATTATTCACCATTTTTAGCCTCCAAGATAATTTCCAGATTGAAGATTTGATCATTAAAAGTGCCAACTCAGAAATGCGCTGGAATAAGGAGTGACAGTTTTGCGGTTGCGATTCTGAGCAAATGAGGACGAATCTGGAAAATCCGGAACATGGGTTTTGTCCAGAACGGACCCAATTAACTTTATTAAAGAACGGTTTGCCCAAATTCGGCCTGTGTTGAGAGATTCGCAGAGTTCTTTAAGCACGATTTTCTCAGTTCTGTTGTTGCGGCCGTCCTCCAAATCTCAGCTAAAAAGCCAAATTCGACTTGCTGTCATTGAAAGATGGATGTAAATCTATTTTCTTGTTGATCAATTGGTTGGAAGAAATCCAATATTGTTATGGGAAGATTGTATTTACTATTCAATTTCTCCTCCTTCTGATTATAAAAGGAGAAGCACGTATTGTGTAGAGGGATGATTTGGAGATACGTTTTTTATGTAATTTTCTGTTAAACATCAGTTCTGATTATTGAGTCTCGTGAGAACTGGTTCATTGTACTTATGTCCGATGCATTAATATAAGCTTGGTGGTTCTCTCATCTTTGCGTCTGGATTAACTTAAGGCGGTGTTCCCTTGGAGGCTAAGGGCCCGGCCCCGGAGGACACTTGCCGCTGTATATTATCTCTTTGATTTCTGCGTGGTTTTGCTTATCAGCTTGAATCAGTAATCTGGTGTGTTTTATTACAGCTCTGTTATATTTCCTATTTCGTTCTCTGCAACAAGAAAATCGTAATGTGCATTCTAACGTATTGCTATTCCTTTAAAGTTGTTAATGTAACATTGCTGTTCTCCACATAACGTTATTGCTGTTTAATTGTAGAGTAACCAAGCTGTAATCTTCTTAAGCTGGTATTACTGTATTTTTCTATGGTTTATATTTCATACGATTGCTATTTCAATTGACATTGTGGTTCCATTATTAATTGTAATCGTTACCCTTTCTAACCAGGGTTAATACTTGCGGTATCAGACTCAGATTACTATTAACGTGTGCCTGTGTTAAGTTATTATGCATTTGTATTTGGCCTTCCAGCGTGTTGTGTGCGTATATGATTTATTAATGCTGTTCATAATTTATCAATAGTTATTGCTGTTCCATTAACGTGTTCTGCTTAACTTGCCTTAAAAGTGAAAGATTGTTATTTGATTGCGAAAAGTGCATTTGGGTTAATAGATTAAGTTTGGTTACGACTCGCGAGACTTAGCTGTTCGTTTGTTGTTCCATTTTTCTATCTGCCGTTCCATTTTACTCGCATTTGTTGTTTTGGTGTGAGAGACGATCTAAGGCTGTAGTGAGCTTTGGCATTCACTGTCTAGCTCCCAGACCCGTGGTCTGTGCTCTAATTTCCTTTCCATCAGTTTCCAAAGGGATGGAGGGATTGTCCTTCTTGAACACTTGGCATTCATTGTTATTTTTCCGAATACATGATTTAATTCTTAAATATACATTGTGGTAGATTTCATTTCATTTCATTTACTTTTTGAATTTTAAGCTTATCTTTAAACATTACTCTTGAGTAAATAGCCGCCTCAGACTGAGTACACTCTTGAGATAAAAAGTCGTCCCTGGGTTGATAATTAATGTGAGGTAATTAGGAGTTACAAAGACACCTTTTTATCGCTCCACACCCTCGATTTATTAAAAACCTTTGAAAAATACGAACTTGTTTTCATTCCTAGAGCACTTAATCATTTAGCAAATTAAGTCGCTTTCAATGCCAGTAACTACCAAGTACCTGAGATAAATGAACAACTCAGCGTAAAGGTAAAACACAGGCCTGTTGTGCCTGATAACGATGATCACTGGCAAGTGTTTGATTCTGACAAACACATAGATGATTTCAAGAAATCAGAAAATGATTTCAGCATACCAAAATCAGGGACCAACCAAAAAGAAAATTGTTTGTATATTGAACAAATCCCAGAAGTTGAAATAACATATCCTGCTGATATAAATCATTACAAGAATCCTTTTGAAGTAGAGGTAGTTAACAATGCGGTTCAAGAAGACTTGGAAGTGTTACAATGCAAGAATGATAAAATTCCAAGAGGTCTCTCACCTTTGGAACACCTTTTTGACTTTAATGATGTAGCCAAAGAACCAAAAATGGAGCCTGTCGAAACAAACGTAGAAGAACATAACATAGGCTCCCTAGCAGAACCCAAGATGATTAAATTGTCCAGCACTCTTCCAACTCACATAAAATCTCGATACATAGATCTGTTTAAGGAGTTTAAAGACATTTTTGCCTGTGCCTACACAGACCTGAAGTCTTACAATACCAGCATCATTCAGCGCAAGATTCCCTTGAAGGAAAATCAAAAGCCTTTCAAACAAAAACTAAGGAGAATAAACACACTTTTATTACCTTTAGTTAAAGCTGAAATTGAAAATATGCACAGTGTTGGCATTATAGTGCCAATTAGATTTTTAGAATGGGTGTCAAACTTAGTTTCTGTTAGAAAAAAGACAGGGGAGATCAGATTCTGTATCGACTTCAGAAACTTAAACAGGGCATCCCTAAAAGACAACTACCCATTTCCCAAGATGGATCATATACTTTAGAGGGTAGTTGGGTCAAAAAGGATATCACTCTTAGATGGGTTCTTGGGTTACAACCAGGTGTTAGTGCTCCCAAGCGATCAAATAAAAACTGCTTTTACCACACCTTGGGGCACCTTTATGTATGTCAAAATGCCTTTCGAACTAATGAATGCAGGAGTCACCTTCCAAAGGGCCAGGGACATAGCCTTCTCTGAAGACATTGGCTATTTCATAATCATTTACCTTGATGACATAACTGTTTTCTCAAAAACTAATGAAGAACATTTGATTCACCTAAGAAATTTTTTTGAGAAATGTAGGAAATTTGGCTTGTCATTGAATCCCAAGAAGACATTCTTTGGTCTCCAGGAAGCTAAACTTATTGGCCATATAATTTTAGAAGAGGGAATCAAAATAGACCCTACAAGGATATATGGCATATTACAAATCACCCATCCAAGGAGCCTCAAAGAATTGCAATCTTTCAACGGAAAGATTAATTTTATGAGAAGGTTTATTCCTAACCTTGTTGAGCTATTAAAAAACATTACAAACATGCTTAAGAATGATGTCAGTGTAAAATGGACTTTACCAGCTAAACAATCATTCAAACTGGTCAAACAAGCTCTTACTCAAACACCAGTCCTAATTAGTCCAAATTTTACCAAAGACTTTTACATCTTTTCTTTTGTGTCTGAACATACAATAGCTACAGTCTTACTTCAAAAGAATGATTTGGGGTAGGAAAAACCAATATCTTTCTTCAGGAGGACCTTAAGAGATGCTCCTCTCAAATATAACATCATGGAGAAGCAAGCCTTAGCATTAGTGAAAGCTTTAAAGGACTTTAGGGTCTACATTTTACACTCTCACATAATTGCTTTTGTTCCACATACTGTTGTCAAGAATATTCTAAGTCAAGACCCTGATGGTGAAAGGGGAAAATGGATTGCAACTATTCTTGAATATGACTTAGAAATCAGGCCCACCATGCTAGTTAAAGGGCAAGGATTAGCAAAACTTATGGCCGAGTCTAACTTCCAAGCACTGGACATGAATATGGTAGATGTGTTGGAAGAAATGGAAGAGTCTACCACTCCATTTATTGAAGAAACATTTCTAAATTCTCCTTGGTATGCTGATATTATTTATGTACTTTTATATTTAAATGCCCCTCCTTCTTTGACTAAAACTAAAGCTAGATTTTTGAAACAAAAGGCTTTGATTTTTTGCATATTAGATGGGGTATTATATTGAAAAAATGTTGTTGGAATTTTTCTTAAATGTTTACTTGAAGATGATGCAGGGAAGATCATGCATGAATTGCATGAAGGAGAATGTGGAGGACACCTCTACTGGAAAGCTACAGTGAACAAAATTCTTAGATCTGGTTACTATTGGCCCACCCTTTTCCCAGACACTCAGAAGTTGGTCGTGTCTTGCCATAAATGTAAAATCTTTGATGGCAAGAGAAAACTCCTTCCCTTACCTTTACATCCTATCAAAGTTGAGGCACCTTTTCAAAATGGGGTTTAGACTTCATTGGAGAAATTCACCCATCCTCCTCAGCTCAGCATAAATGGATCCTCACAGCTACTGACTTCTTTACCAAATGGATAGAAGCTATACCCTCTAGGAATGCTAATGACTCTGTCATTATCAAGTTTCTTGAAACCAATATCCTATCTAGATTCGGTTGTCCTAGAAATATCATAAGAGACAATGCTGTTGCTTTTAAATCTAAGAATATGGTTGATTTCTGTTACAAATGCCACATAACCCTAGGCCATTCCACTGCTTACTATCCCCAAGGAAACAGATTAGCTGAATCCTCCAACAAAAGTCTCATCAATATCATCAAAAAACTGTTGGAACATAATAAAAAATCATGGCACAGTAAGTTGTTTCATGCCTTATGGGCTGATAGATTAACCACAAAGAAGTCAATAAACATGTCCCCCTATCAGCTAGTCTATGGTATGGACACAGTTTTTCCCACCTCATTAGGAGTTCCAGTCATGAAACTCCTTCAAGAAGTGCAGATTGAAGAGAATGATATGCAGAGAAGAATCAATCAAACCATCCATCTACAGCAGACTAGAGAGGAAGTCTATGAAAGAACATAGATAGTCCAAGAAAATATGAAGAAGCTATTTGATAAGAGGACTAAGGCAAAAAATTTCCAAGTTGGAAATGTTGTTCTTAAATGGGATTCAAGAAGAGAAGAAAAGGGAAAACATGGCAAGTTTGATAACTTGTGGAAAGGGCCTTATATTATTCATGCTGGAGGGGTCACAATGCATTTTTCTTCAGATAATTGAATGGAGAAGATCTGTATCGAGGTCTTGTCAATGGCAGGATGCTCAAGCATTACTTCTGCCAAGAATCTTAAGTTTTAAAGAATTTTATTTTCATTATAAACATCATAGTCTAACCATTGCATTCAAAGTTAGAAAAAACAAAAATACAAAAACAAAGAAAGAAAGAAAGGAGGGCAGATTGTAAAAACAATAAAGGTATAGCCCCATACCAAAAAAGAGAGAAATAAGTTCTGAAAGTGTGCAAGCTTAAATGCCACTCTTGAAAAACACACTTCTAGTTAGTCAAACCGCCTAATCTTGACTAATTAGCCTTTAAATTTTCTGCTGATAGGATAGTGAATTCGATTTGCCAAACTATTTAATCTTGGCTTATCAGTAGATATATTAGGATAGAAATCAAAGGTTCAAACATACTCAAAATCTGAACCTAAAATTTCAAAAAGAGAATGACTCAAATCTGTTTTATTTTTCTGAGTCAAAAAGGATAAAAATCTGGTTCTAATTAGCTCACAATCTGAACCAGATGGTAATGAAGAAACAGCTCAAATAAAGTTAGAACGGAGCTGTAAAAGGATGAAGGAAGTGCTTTGAACTTTTAGATTTTGAGCCTTTATCATTTTGATTTAATTATTCTGCAAATAATAATCTATGTGCAGCTTGTTTTTATGCCATAGATCAGCATCAAGTTAGATTGTTCAATCCCAACTTGAATTCTTTTTAAATTTCTGTTTTAGAAAATAGAGAATAAAAATCTGTTAGACTGTTTAATCCTAACATATTAATAGATTAAGTAGAGAAGCATATGGGCTCAACTGTTTAATCTGAGTGCATGGAGAAATAAGAAGTAGAACTAGATTATATTTCCTGCTTTCAAAAAGAATAAAATGTTGTGAAAGAGTTTGCCAATCCAAGTGCACTCCAACGAAGAAAAAATGTTAGATCAGTAGGATTAGGTAGGTAGAGAGATTGTATTGATAAAGATCCATTGTTCTTATGGCTACTTACATATGTTCAAAAAAGGATCATCCCAGCAAATAAAGGGCAGCCCAATGGATCAGACACTGTCTAGCCTCCCAGAGAATCCAAGTCTGAAATTCTTGATGCCTTCAAGAAGGCACCATCCCCAAGTGGAGCCACTGTTAGCCACCTATAAATTCTGTCATATCAAGTGGTGGCTAAATGATTTTGGATAGCCTTCAAGAAACAATTTCATTGCTAAAATTGTTGATGCTTTAAGTCTTTTGATAAAATCCTATCCTTTGGACAATCGTCACTGCTTTTCCCCTTTTAACTCAGAAATTCTGTTATCATTACATGAAGAAAAACTTCTACAAGCACCATTTTTAATTTTCCCTCCTTCTTCCAAAACTAACCTCATTTTACCCCTCTATTTCCCTTGAAAAGCCTTCATTTTCATGTTTTTTCCCTTTTCTCCTTCATCAAAATCCCTTTGATAAGGTTCTAAGACCCTTTCTTAGCCTTATCAAAACTCATCAACTCCTTTCAAAATCATTGAAAAACACATTTTTTATATTATGGACTTAAGCCCCCTTGGGCTAAGTCTTTAGCCCTCCTTTCCATGTGCCCAAAGGCCCCGCAATCGGGCGCCAAGCCATTTTGAATATTAATTCTGCCCGAAGTTTAAAAAACCTTTGGTTATGTATTAAATTGTCGGCTTTTATTAATATTATAAAGTTGTCTGCCAGTCAAAAATTCAAGGTGATCTCCACCGTCAAACTGATCCACAGATCGATGGTGCAAAATCTATCTCAGCTGGTGGTCCCCGCCAACAAATCACCATAGCAAAAAACCATGTGGTATTCATCGCACGGCTTTTAAGAAAAGGGCGCTATTTTTCTTTTTGCAATGATTCCATACACCAGTTGACACGTGGCCTGGGCGTTGTTCATAAAACCGCCGTCCATCACGCATTAACATTTGGACGTGGACCCGGCGCAATATTGACAACCACCATCCGATCTAAGGCTGCTCATCGGGCGATGATCGCTCGCCAAAGTAGCCCAATGGTTAACTGAGATACGACATGATCATTAAAATCATCTTCGCCATCGATCTGATCTGCAGATCGACAGCCCATATTTCATCAACTTGATGCAATCGCCCAGTCAATGTCTTTCACTTTGACTTCCCATTTCCGCTCCCAACTGTCAATTTCTGCAAGATTGACGGCTCTGATTTAAAAATTCTTTCCGCCCTCTCTACAATTTCTCCCTATCAATCCTGACCATTGGATGATGCCATCCAACGGCCATGCTTCCCCCACACGTCCTCCACAGCAATAAACCTATATATGCAGGATTTCTTAATATTTATTTGCATTTTGTAGGGTTTAAATGGTTTTCTCACCATCTTTGAATACAATTTTGAAGGCAGAGGGTGACGATCCTCCCGCCTCCAATTCAGCAAAGAAAATCCTTCGCAGGGTCTAAATTCACGTTTCATCAATGTTTCCACGAGGAATTGATGCCATATCATCCTTGCGCGAGCCCTTCACACCAGCAAAAACCATGGATCAGGCACAATCAGAGAGTATCAGTGCCGAAGATAAAATGTACCAGGACAGAGGGTTAAAGATAGGCTTTGCGGGGATCACGGCTAAAAATGTTTATCAAAAGCCTAATCCTCGATTAAAACACAGTTTGGAGAAAATTTCAAGTGTTTATCAAACAGGAAAGTCTCCACTGCCACTGTTGAAACAAATTGATCCCTCCAGCTACCGCAGAGCCACCTACAACCTCAAAGTAATCAAAGAGAGGCCGAGTTATTACCAGACCAAGAGAATTTGCATCAATACAGCCGAATAGTTAATTTCACCACAATAATTTATGATAAACTGTCAACAGAAGTTATTAAAAGGATGACGAGAAGCCTTGAAGTGAACAAATTCTTTCTAGTAAGATTAAATAGTTAATGTAAACCAATTAATATAGGATAAATATCAGAGTATCCTCCATTGAGCCCCTCAAAGGTCGAGAGACAGTAAACTGTATTAATTAAACTTAGAAGATCTTTTATCCCATTCCACCTCCTCATTTCTTCTATAAATACTTCTGAAGAAGATGAGATATAGGTTGGTTGTTGTTTGATCACAAGTTGTAATACTGAAACTCTTTTAAATAATACATAGTCTATTGAAGTTGAAGAAGAAATTGAAGTCTTGGAGGTCTTGATGATGTTGTTGCATGCTTGTTGCTAAGAAGGCTCCATCATTGGATCCATGAGCTTGGATGTTGGTGAAGTATTATGAATTGTTTGATGTTTTCTCTTGTTTTCATTCTGTTCCATAATTTCTTACTACAGTAGGTTGAAAGTTTTAGGCTAAGAAATGACTCCTGGAAGCACCTTAGACCTGTTCATCCTTCACTATTTCATGTTTTCTTCTGCTTAAGTATTTTAGAGTCTTTAATATTTCTCTTTAGTCTTCATACTTGTTTATTTCCTTAACAGTTTGAATAGTTAGTTTCAGCATGATTATGGTTTGCCCTGCTTGTCTGCTGCCACTTTAAAATGGTTATTGAAGTCTCCCATTAAAGTTCTTTACTTACAGTGAATCAAAGAGGTCTATTTTGATCTTGCCCTTCGTTCTCACTTAAAAAGTTGGCTTAAAGGTCTTTGTAGTTGTAATCATAGATGTGTTAGGTGTTCCCTCTTCTATGACTGCAATTATCAGTGAATCTTTTATGTTTGCTAAGTCATTTGAAATAAAATACTTGAGGAAATAGGGTGTTCCCCGAATCTTTGATTTCATTTTAAAAGTTGTTTTGAAATCATTATTTTCTTAAAGGTGTGATTTGTAGAATTTATGGTTAGCCCTGTCTATTAAAGAGCTCTTTATTTTTCAAATTATGTTTTCAAATTCCCTTTGTTGAGAATTAAAACTTCTCTTTCCAAATCATTAATGTTCATCCCATTACAAAAACAAAAGCATGCTGTGGCCAAGTTAGATTTGCCCTTTGATATCCCATATCCATTGATGAGTTTTTTATGACCTTATTTTAACTCCATTGCCCAATGAAGCTGACATTTCCTCTTTCTGTCTATCTTTCCTAGACCTTTCACGTTCTGTTGTATCAATCCAACCAAACAAACAATCAAACACATACACTTAATAACTAGTCTAAAACCAATACTATAAGCACACAAGATAAACCTTTGCAAACAAATATTTGAGAGATTCCTCTCTGAGAACAGGAGGACTAGATCCTATAACTCTAAATATTGGTTATGATGTTCCCTTGTCTTTTGATTTTCCAAAATATCAAAACACGAGACACCAACACATGTAATGGAGAGATGCAATGGAAACGTGCGATTGCAATTAGTGTATAAGGGAAAGAAGGAAACCACAATCGCAATCAGCGATCGGAGCGAAAGGGTACTTTGGAACAAGGCGACAGAACTTGCGATGCGATTGCAAAGATGCGATGGGGGGAAGTCCTTATAAAATAAAATGAATTTGGGATTAACAAAAGGAAAAGGTCCTTTTATTTTGAATGGGCGGAAAGGTTTTTTGGTGGGACTAGGGACTAAATCACAATCGCAATCGGAAGGGGGACGGTTTTAACATAGAGCGGCAGGGATGTGATTGCGATGGAGTGATAGAGTAATATAATAGGGCGAGGATAGTAAAAAACAAAGTCCGATGATAAAAATCCTTTGAAAACAAACAAAAATGATTTTTCATTTCTTTACAAAGGAAAAACCCACATTTGTTTGGGAAATGGGCATAATATTTTAAGGTGGGGCCCATGGGAATTGCAATCGGAAGATCGGGGAAGAGGGAAAGCAGGTTTAAGTGCTTGGGAACAAGTTCTACGATTGCGATGATGCGACTAGCTGTGGGCCATCTGATCAGATGGGCAGATTGACGGTGCAAATGCAATCGGGGGAGGGTCAATCGGAATTAGGCAACCCGAGTGGTGATTTTGATGTCATGATCAATTGAGAGGAAAGGGTGTGATTGGATCAGGAAAGGGATTGGATCAGAGGGGATTTATAATAAAGAACTTTAAAATTTTAATATAAAGTTTAAGGGAAAATGAGGAAAAGGGTTTTATGTAATCGCATCGAAGTTTATGGGTTTAAAAGAGTTTAACAATGTGATTTATGCAATCGGATAGGGGAAAAGGGGGTTTATAAAGGAAACATTAAACTTTTATGAAATAAATTTCAAGGGAGAAATGGGAAAAGGGGAAGGGTTAGGCTATAGGGGACCTTCTTTCACTTAGGCACAATTTTTGATCTAGGAGTCAGTTTTCAAAGTTTAATATACCGTTGGAAAGCTCTTTCTGAGCTCTTTCTGATGAACATACTTAGAACATTATTTGACACTAAAAATGCTGTGGAAAACGTCTATAAAGGGTGGGGTGGTGACTTTGTAGAGATAGCAGCTTCTGAAGTGTGACTTATTACATATGATGACATAAAATTACATAATAGATTATAATAAAGGAAAAGTATCATGTTTTCACCTCAAAACATGGTTTTGAGGAAAAAATTACATCAAGCTGAATAAAACATTTCTTTGATCTTCCCAGATGTTGTGACTTTGAGTTTATTTGACCTCCTCATGATCTTGCTGATATTTATTAACACTTGACTCATTAATTTGACCATGATGAGACCCTAGAACCTAATGGGACCAACTCTATGACCTAATAATATGGATTTAGGAGTGAAAGTGAATCATGACTAAAGACCATTGAGAGGAGAGTCAACAAGTATTACATGAGGGAAAACTGATGAAAGACCACTACCATCAATGAATCCATGACCTAATGGAATGGTGAAAATTTATGGTATGGGACTCCTAATATGCAAATGCAAAAGAGAAATTTTGATCACTGATGGCAGTATGACTAGACTGACACTAATAGTGACATTCAAGGTCCTTCACGAATATTGATTATAATGACAGATAGTGATCGTCACCATTTCATATGAACAAAAACGATTTATTGTGATGGACTTTCCATGGCCGTCACTATTGGTGCATATATATGGCGACGTTCATTGACCGTCACCATTTCATATTTGGTGAGGGTCAAAAAATGTCATGATAAGCTCATTAGTGACTTCAAGGTCTGTCACGAATAATGACTATAATGACAAACAATGATCCTCACCATTTCATATCAACAACAATGATTTATGGTGACGGACCTTTCATGGTCGTCACTATTGATGCGTATATCATTCGTTGACCCTCACCATTTCATATTTTTGTGAGGGTCGAAAAATGTCACCATAAGCTCATTGGTGATGGTAAAAAGAGCTTTTTCACCAAAAAATTATCTTCGCCATTCCATATGAATATCAGGGCACGATGGAATTGAACCACTAACCTCCTGCTTCTAAAGCAAGTGCTCTTCCATTGAGCTAGCACCCTTTAAAGAATTACAATCTAGTGAAGAGATATATAGATTAGGACTGAAAAAGTGTGTGGATATTGTGATATGAATTTCCAAGTTAATCATCTGAAGTCTGAAGTCGTGTATATCTGCATAGGGAGAAAGTAAAAGAAAGGAAGGTAAATCGTGAATTGCCAAGTTAATCATCTAAAGTCTAAAGTGGTGTATATCTGCATAGAGAGAAAGTAAAAGAAAGGAAATCTGATTTACCTTCTTATTCTTAGTATTCAAAAGAAATTAATATATATATTTCAAGTGAATATGAAGTAAGAAGCAGTGTCTTGAATAAACCAAGGAAAATAGAAGTAGAAACCAAGTTCTCTAAATGTTGGAGCAAATCAATGTAAGATGATGAAAATATAAAGGATCAGCATTGGAAGCAGTCAAAGAAGTAGTGGTGAGGTCTTGGAAGCATTCATAGGTCAAGGGTCTATGTCCTGGTCATGGTAATTTTCATTTGAATATCTATAAGAATAATTTCTCGTGGGTTTTCCTCTCCAAGAGGGAGAGGTTTTGCACTCACTCTAGGAGCCTCACTTTGTGTCTTTTGTATTTTGGTAATTAACTTGATGAAAGACTAAATAAGCTAAGCAATAAAAGACATAAGTAGATCAAGTAAACTCACAAGTAATTATCAAGAAGAGAATTTGAATGAATCTCCAGCCTTACAAATTCTCAACACATAGATCAGCTTGTTGAAAGTTGAAACACCAAACTATCCATTACCAAATTACAAAAGACACAAAGTTAGGCTCCTAGAGTGAGGGAAAAATCTCTCCCATGAAAGACTAAATAAGTTAAGCAAGAGAAGACATAAGTAACTCAAGTAAACTCACAAGTAATTATCAATAAGAGAATTTAAATTAATCTCTAGCCCTACAAATTATCAAAACATACATCTCCTTGTTGAAAGTTGAAACACCAAACCATCCATTTTTGTTGTTTAAGGTTTTTCATGTGTAGCTGTATTTTCCTTTTGAATGGGAGGGCATCACAAAACCATACTTTCCCTAGTACTATATTTATTATAGATAAGACCTTATCCAACAATAAAGGCTAATAGACGTATGCTAGTTTCTCTGAGTTCTAAATCTACACCTTGCATAACATTTAGTCATGTCACTCGGTTCTTTGCAAGATGGCACATAAGAGTAATGGGTAAGGAACCTGGAATAAAATTTAGTCATGTCACTTGGTTCTTTGCAATATGGCACATAAGATTAATGGGTAAGGAAGATTTCATCGACTCACATAATAAGCTTGAAAATTGCCACAAATATCTTGGATTTCTTCCATAAAAAAATCAATCTCTAGAGCAATTGATTGTCAATATTGGTGCAGCTACCTAAGTAGAACTACAAAAGTTCATATTTCACTATTATTAATTCATTTTCAACTTTTCTTTCTCTTGATAAGCTTCCAGTGTCTAATCTTGCGCTAATCATATAAGATGTCAATACAAGCCCTTCCAAGGCACCGAACCCCCTAAACACCACACTACTCGGCCACAAGGAAGACATATCCCATGGAACCTATGGAATGCCTCCCTCTCCACCATCATTTTTGATTAATAGTGTCCTACCTATCTTTTGTGAGTGTTATTTTTTCAAACACTTCTGGAGACAGATGATCAATGTTCAGTTCTACTTCAAGGAAAGGTTCATTGGTGTTTTACATATTTTGGAGATTGTCAATCTCTAGTTCGTATTGCCCTCTTTTGGATATGGCAGTCCTTACAGAGTTTGGAATTATTAAATCTATGGAAGATTTATGTTTTTCACAATGAGTATAGCCCATTCTATTCTTATGTTCTGTGGAGTGATAAGGTATACCATCAGCGTTTGGCCAAAGACACTACTGATCAAAGATGCCCAATGTTTAGATCCCATTATTTATTTTTATCTGCTCTTATATTTTGATAAGAGTTTATGATCTCCACTTTTTTCTCTACTGTATTTGAATAATTTCTGCAAATATAAGACATGTTTTACAAAAAAAAAAAAATCATTACAAATTCCATCCTTACCTGGTATTACCATCAATTTCATATAGCAGAATTAAAGAAAACTAAGATGGGGAAAAGGAGAAGACGTGAACACCAATGGCATATGATTCTAATTTTAGCATGGATAGGTCAGATTCATATCTAGATATGGATCTTCAGCAGCTAAACTGCAATTTTCTTCTGTATTTTTCAACAAATTAAACGTGATACAAAACTTTGTACGATTTTTTATCCCAGCACAATGTTAGGGAAGTGTAATGGAATAAGAAAGGTAAAGTTTCGAACCTGCATGCGTTCATACTAATAGGTGGAGATTGAAACCTATAGACATTCTTACTGCATATTTTCCATTTTGGCATTGTCCATTATTCCAAACCCAACCTAGAATTCTGATAATAGTGACTAGTACAACTTGCTAGTATATACTACAGACCCATGTCAAATAATTGTGACAATACAAAACTTAAAAATATGCAAGTACATGTTTTAAGGTCATTGGGATCTGCATCCTATCTCTGCATGATGGATAGATTTTAATTAGTGTGCTCCAAGGAAGAGATAAAATCTCCTTGAGATCTACACCCTATCGCTAGATTTCTTGCACCTTTCTTAACTAGACTTTAGACTAGGTCAAAATTAGCAAACTACTTAAATGAATTTAAAACTAACACTTGCAAAGTGCATGCACCCTATTTTACATGGAAAACACATGCAAATTGCTGAGAATAGATTGTTAAGAATAGAGCAACAATCCAATCTATAATATTGATCACTCCCTCACAATTAAAGTGCCATACTATTGAATTTGGAAAGAGGAAGTGTGCCCCTCACTATCCTGTCGAAATTCTGCAACTAAAGCACTCATACCTCATTCATACATGTGCCAAGGAGTACCACATGTGCAACCAGATTGTAAAATACTATCCAAGGTACAATATTTTAATACTACCTCTTATTGAGAAAATTGTTCTCCACCCATCCAAGTCTCCCCATGAATATCTTGAAATTCCCTTGGCCAAGGACTTAGTCAAGATATTTGCAACCTATCTGAATGTACTCTAGATCAAGTGCTCCCTTCTAAAACATGTTCCCAACAAATGGTACCTGATTTTAATGTGCTTGGAGAAATCATGGAATATTGGACTATCATAGAGTTCGACACAATTTTAATTGTCACAATTGACCCAAGTGGGCTCCAACATCTCACATGTTAGTGCTGCAATCAACTTGTGAAGCCATATATGGCTTTACAACTAGTAGTGTTGATTGCAATGTACTCTGTCTCTTCTAAAATCAATCGCACTAAACCCTGCTTCTTAGTCAACCAGAAAATTGTTTCTAAACCCAAATTGAAGCAGCACCAGAAAGTACTCTTCCTATCACTTGCATCTCCTACACAATAAAAATCAATAAATCCATGCTGCATCAACTCACCATCTCTTTCATATTTCAAACCATACTGTTTTGTACCCTTAAAATATCAAAGAACATGTTTTGCAACTACCCTATGAATATGCCTCAGATCAACTGTGAACTAGATCAAGGTGTTCACTATGAAACATACATCAAGTTTGATGTTACATCAAGTATCTAATCAATTGTCTATACATCAAAGGATCTACCATATCTGAGTTCAAGTCAGCATGCAACCCAGAATTGGCATCATTGGGGTGACCATGGATTGACAAACAATCATTTGGAATCTTTTCAAGGTCTCAAGCATGTACTTTCCATGCCAAAGGAAAACCTCACTTGTGCTTGGCCACACCTCTGGACCCAAGAAACAATACATCAAACCAATGAATTTTATATTTAAATACTCATTCCTACTTGGTATTTGTTATATTCAGGCACTAGAAGCTCTACGAAATGAACAAGATCGATATTTCCAACTTCCTCTACTCTATCAATTGTTGCTTTTGCTTGCCTTTACAAAAAATTCAAAATTATAAAATTTATTATGAACACTTGTTAGGAAACCAAATCTGAGTATTTCGTAAAGGAAGCAATGATATTTTCTGAATTAGCTTCACCCTTTACCAAGAATAATGACAGGATGTTTGTTCCAAGATCAAGTGCAAATTATTACAATGCTATCCACCATTCTCTTTTAGCCATAGATCCCCTTGGTTAAACACCAAACCATCCATTTTTGTTGTTTAAGGTTTTTCATGTGTAAGCTATATTTTCCTTTTGAATGGGAGGGCATTGCAAAAAAATACTTTCCCTAGTATTATCTTCAGTATAGATAATACCTTCTCCAACAATAAAGGCTAATAGATGTATACTAGTTTCCCTGAGTTCTAAATCTACACATTGCATAACATTTACTCATGTCAGTCGGTTCTTTTCAAGATGGCACATAAGAGTAATGGCATGCTCTGTTTCTTGTAATGCAACAAGAGAAGTCTAGGGTCTTTATGTTATGTTATTTTCCTAACAAGTGCATCGGTTGGAAGGTCAGCGACATACAATGCACACAAGATATAATCCTTTTTGGAAAAAAAAATAAAAATAAAAATGGCAATTCATTGTCTAGAACTAAAACAACATTAGCATTTTCCCCAATATAATTCACCCTTGTTGTTACAACTGCTAGCCCTAAACCACATAACCCATCACACTGTCTATCTTTATGCCACATAGAGAATGGACCCTCTCTATCTCTAAAGCCTAATGAAAGTTCATCCCGTAGGAAGTGACTAAATGTTGACAAGCTTGAAAAAATCCCAGCAAACTGAATATCTTAGCACCTCCTCTAACACATGCTAAAGATAAACATAAATTCAGGACTACAAGAGCTGAATCTCTCCAAATATCATGTCCAAGCTGACTAATTACACACTTTGCAGGAAAATGATTTTGAAAAATAGGAATCCATGTATTAGATGCAAGGAAACCTTTTAAGCGCATATCAATTACAGCTAAAGATATGTTTGCAACATTATTTTTTTCAACACAACTGCAAAGAACAGGAAAAAATCCCAAACTCATAAGAGAAACATCAGAAAGGACATCTCCCACATTCTTCCTATCTTTGATTCTCCATTTTCCTAGAACTTTTCATGTTGAGAATGAATAATATCTAATGATGTCACAAGCACTTCCAGGAGTCATCTAAGCATTGTTTCAAATCCATCTGGAATAAATGGCTTGATATATGTCAATGATCTTAGGCTTGTGATCACTATTCTGATATCCTTTGCATAAAGTGTCCAAGTTTGCATTTTATTTGTTATTGATACTATACAAATGGACATCCATCTCACAAAAATTATCAAAGGTTGGGCCTATTTAAAGAGAAAATTTAGCATGTAATTTGTTGGGTCACCAAGGGGGCCTAACACCTGTATTGATAACAGATAATTGAAAATATCTTCAACACACAACCCTATTGATTCTTCTGACAAGGATGCATTTAGGTTTATTGATCCCAACTGCGTCCCCTATCCAATAAGACACAATATGAGGTCCTATAAATAGAAGGATAAGCACCAAAATGGACTGAACAGGAAATGTTATACCATAAACAAGGAAAGTAGGTAGAGTCTAGATACATAACAAGCACATAAATTGTTTTGGATAAGTATGATAGCTCTCAAGCATGAATGAAATTACAACCTTTTTGTCGAATATTGACAAGGCTAACACAATCATCAACGCTTTTAATGCATTCAACTAAAAATCTGCAAGACAAGAGAGCTTGTTTAAACTTTACACAACTAAATATTTCTAGTGTCTTTTTTGCTGTAGTTGTGAATGTTTTGTCTTCACAGTGAGACCACCACCCTATACCCAATTCTATTTCAAGGGATTTGGTATCATAAATATACTTATCTTCACACAATATATGAAGATCATGCTATCTGAAGTCTTCATCAATACTTACTGATCTTGTTTTGTTACATTCACAGTGGTGTCGAATGTTGCTGAACTTCAATAAATCTTTTGTCTTTGCAATTCCAGCTGCAAGAGCACCTCTACCAAATTAGTGGTGTACTAAATCAAAATACTTTGTTCTAAGCCATTGAATCCTATAATATAATGCTAGCAAAGAGCTCAGTGTGCTTCTTGAACCTCTTATACCTGTTATTGTGTGAAGGCAATTTTTCTTTCCTGATAGGTGACTTATACAGTTTGACTGTGGTAAATTGTAGAAGTTAGTGATTTTACTCAGACAGTTAAAAATTTAAGATTAGTAGGGAAAAAAGCATTGGAATTCACTCAAATGATGAAATAAATTAGAAAGACATTTATTTTGATGAGCTGAAGGGACTTTTGTACAATGTACCACCTTGAGATGAGTTGAATTATTGTACAAACCTAGATAGATCTATTTATATGCTAAAATTGGTTCCAATATGAGAGCCCTCTTTCCAATCTCATTAATAGCCTAAATATCATCCAATATGATCATGAATATGCTGGGTATGGTGCTGAATTGGAAGAGCCCCTCAATCATTTTATGACATCATCAATGTTTGAGGAGTTTGGTTAAGATTCTATCCATTAATTTAGATAAACAGTGTAGCAAAACAATTCTTTGCATTCGAGTGACTGGTCCTCTACACTTTATAGAAGATATTTTAGTCACCCTAAATTTCCATTTGTGAAATCAAGCTGTAAAATTTTCCATTGACAGGCCTTGCAGGACCAATTTAGCATCATCATAGAAATTCCTTAAAAACATTTCAAGGTTGTCATAGTTAGCTTAGAAATGGAAAGAATTCATTAAGCTTAGAAAATTTTGCTTTTCTTTTTCTTTATAGGTGCTTTGATCATTCCATGGGTAAGTCCTTTCATATGACAACCTACAGGAAATGAATTTAAATGATTATGAACATATTTCTTTTATGGGTCCACAAGGAAGTTTACTAGCATGAACTGCTTAAGGCAACAATCCAATCAGATACAAAAACAAGGTAAACAACCAGAAATCATAAATCAAATCCCTAATGCATCCCTTAGTCTGTATCGTAGCTATTTTTAGTTGACAATTCTCCATGATATATATTTGGTGGATCACTTGGAAGAATTTTGAGCCATGTCTTGCCAATTCTGGCAGTAGAAATAATAGAAAAACACTTTGATGGACCATTGTAGCTTACTAAAGATAGTCTTCCCACCTAGAACTCACTTCATTACAGTAGTTATACCTATTGTTAGCCACCTATAAAAAAAAATTCATATCAAATGGTGGCTAAATATTTTAAGGCCTTCAAGAAACAATTTTATGTCCAAATTGTGAGTTCTTAAAGTCTTATGATGATCTTTACCCTTTGAGTTAATCTTCATTGTTGTTTCACTATTAATCCTAAAGTACCTACAGTTTACTAAGTAAAAAAATTCTTTTAAGGCTCCATTCTTCATTCATCCACTTCACCATTTTACTCTTGTGAGATTCCATTTTTCACCCTTAAACCATTTACAAATCCCTCTATAAACCTTCATCTTAAACCTTCAAAATCATCAAAAACCCCCCTTAAAACCTTATATCTCCCCTTTATTTGGTTTTAAATTCCCTTATTTCATCTATTGAAACCCTCATTTTGGCTTAAAAGTCCCTATTTTTGGCCTAAAAACACTCTTTTTACATTATAAGTTATTTAGCCCCCGAGGGCTTATGACTTTTAAACCCTTACCTTCATACAACCTAAAGCCCTGCAATCAGGTGCTTAAAGGCCGAAAAACTTTCCCGAACCTAACTTTTCTTTTATTTTACTTCATTCCTGACATTATGGTCTAAATAAATCTAGACCATTGATCTCTGCAGATCAACGGTCATCGAGTCCCATCCTTCCACCTGATCACCTTCCTGTCCCTTCTCCCCATTTCAAACTTCTCGCTTCATCTTTAAATATCCACCATTCGTCTCAAAGATCCAATGATTGGGACTTAACCCAATAGCCCATCGAAACTGGCGATTATGAAACAAAACATTACGTCACCTTGGGCCCTACATGAATTTTAACACCGCATCTCTCACCTCGTCACGTGCAATCCGCACTGTCGGATCTGGAGCCTCCAATCCAATGGTGGACGTAGCATATTGCAAAATTTTTTCATCTATAGTTTAACGCCAATTTTTTTTGCGAAATAGGTAGTATTGAAAGGGACAAGTGTCAAGCGATGTATGGAATCGCATTTTTTCGAGCAATACCGCCTCCCCCCTTTTTCATTTTGTGAAAACCATACCCGGTTTTTCGCCTTACCACTGCTCTCCACAACGTTTTCTTTTCATTTTTAATCCCAATCGTTGATCTCTAAGATCTGACGGTCCTGCTTTAATCTCGCCCCCATTCATTTTCCACCAAACGTGCTCCCGAAATATTTCTCCGGTAATCTCGAGCGTTGATTATCCTAATCCAACAGCTCCTGTTCACCATCATGCCCAAACCTCCAAATCATTTTTAAACCTATCTTCACAGGATTTATATAATATTTGTTTGTTTTGTGCAGTTTATATGGGGTTTTCCCATAGTTTTAAAAGATAAAGTGAAGGCCAGGAATGGCGATTCCGAAACTTCAGTACAGGAAGGGATCTATGGAGTTTTTGATTTCATAATCTCAATCGGTGAGTCATGATCATCGATTCATTAAAATAAAAACCTTCACCTATACAAAACCTCTGCGCACCTGCAAACAGCAAACACAGTGTAGAAAAATTAATTGAAGAGTATCAGTGTCAAAAATGAAGATTAGAGCGCAAGTTAAATATTAAATATGTTAATCAAAGCTTAAAGGATCAAGGCATGAAACTCTAAATTTAAGGGCCTAATCCACAAATGAAGCAGATGATCACAGTCAGCAATCCCAGGATGATTAAAGATAAAGTCTCAGAGCCTGAATCAGGCATAAACATAGTGGTTAAAGGTAAATCAGTGTTTAAGTGAAAGAAGAAAAAAACAACAAAGACACCTCCACTGCAACATAAGAGGCTAAAATATCCTTTCAGCTACCAAGAGTGCCACCTGCAACCTCAATAAATCAAATTAAGGCATAGTTATTGCCCAGTCAGAAGATATTTGCCTAAAAACAGCTGAACAATTATTTCAAACAAAAGAACATATTTTAAACTCTCTGTAAAGTTATTGTAAAAGATAAAAAGAGCCTTAAAGTCAATCTTTCCACCCACTAAGCCTAAAAAATAGAAAACAGAGCTATGAGACAGAGTTGTAAATTGGATGCTTTCCTGCCTTATGCCTTGCATGGTTTTCAAGGCTAGGAATTGCATTAAGCATAGAATTAATTACACTTCAACCCTAGGAACTCTTCCACCTCCTCATTTTCTTATAAAATCTCCTCGAGGAGCACATTGTAAAGGGTTGGTTGGTTGTTGGATTTCTGATATAATAGTTGTTGTATTGAATCATTATTGAATGTAAATAAGTCCTAAAGTTCTGAAGCTTTGTTAAGTTGTTGAAAAAGTTAGGCTGAGAAGAGAAGTTGTTGTTGTGATGAAACATTGGACATGTAGTTTGTAACTAGATTGACAATCAATACACAAGCTGATTTTTGGGATCCTGGTCTATATCATTGGTGAAGTACCTCTTACTGTTATTTCTTTCCTTTCATGTATTCCATTTTTTTCACTTTTCTCTAATAAAGAATAGCAATCATAGAGCTAGGATTTACTGTTAGAAGTACCCTACTCTCATAGATAAGCTTTATATTTATGTTTTCCTCCAATTGTGTATTTAAGAATGACTTAAATTAAGTGTAAACATTATCAAGGAATGTTGGTTAGTCCATGTCTTGATGTGAAAAACTTGAAAGGAAGTTCTTGAATGATATTTTCATTACATGCTGAGTAGATTTAAACTAGAAAAGTTTATAGTTTTCCCTGTCTTCTAGTTCTTTCTCCAGAATTTGTTTGAAAGTTTCCCTAAGAGTATGCTGAAAGTAGGCCTAGATTTTAATGCATCTGACTTGATCTTATGCTACACTTTATTTTCTTGTCTATTTTCATCCCTTCTAAAAGTAGTCTGGTGATATTACTGGATTATTGTCTGATAAGTTAGCTTTAATACAAGCTTGCCCAAAGAAGTTTATGGTTAGCCCTATCCTTTGGTTGGTTTTAAATAGTTGCTTAAAAAGGCTTTTCTTGTATGGAAAGTTGATAAATCCTTGTTGAAATTATTTCCTTTTTTCCACTTTCTCAACACTTTTAATGTTCCACTCCATCATTTAATCTAAAGGATATTTTGATATAGATGACTTGCCCCTTGGACCACTCTTGAAATTGTTGTACAATTAAACCCTTTTTTGACTCCATTGCCCAATGGTTTAAAGCTGCATCATACTAATCCTATCTGCTAAACACTTCTCAATATACTTGCATCTTCACCTTTTGGAACTCTTTTATTTTTTGATATTACATCCAATTAAAAATCATATCTAACCAACCAAACAAACAAAAAACCCTTGTTCTTAATAACTAGCCTAATATCATATTAAAACCTTAAAAGACAAATCAATCTTTGCACTTATAGAGAGATCCCTCTATGGATTCAGGAGGGCTAGATCCTAGAATCCCAAAGTGGTTTTTGATGTGGGCTCTGCAGCGTTTATTCTTGCCACTCTACTAAATTACAGAGACCTAACACCTATAAGGAATAATTCATAAAGGAGGATGGTCTTTCTTTCTCACACTACTACCACCACTACCTCTTATTTCATTCACCAAAAATATGTGAGCTCAGGATATCTACACATCATGATCTCAAAATGGTATCCTTATATCTACAACTTATAAACTACATGTAAAATAAATCAATCCCAACGGCACAACAACAATGTCAATTTTAGTCGAAATTTGTGCCTAGTTTCTTTTTAGCAGCTTTGAAAGAAATTTCTCAATGATCATTTAGAAGAACGCACATATGTGTTTTTAGTTGAAAGCTATTTCACCCTCAATTGTGAGCCACTGCTCATCAAGTGCCACATTTATCTCCTTAGCTCAGCAAATCCCCTTGACATACAATGACAAAAATTTTCCAAGGAAACATCCTTTCTCAAAGATGAAATTGAAGTAAAAAAGGGAGGGCAATGTCTGAAGAATAGAAGACATTAATGTAACATAAGTAGGGAATTTATTATGTTGACAACTCGCCTGAGACATGGACTTAGATGCTCCCACTTGTTCCTGTACACCCTACAATGTTTGAGTAAGCCATCTTAACTTCCTAACTATACTAGTAAGTAATTAGGTCTATGTTCCTTGACTAGAATCTTGTTGATCTAACTTTGATTTCTTTTTCAGTTTTAGAATAGAATCTCAAACAACATTTTCGCATGCATTAATCACTATAGGATGTTTCTATGGTTTTGAGGACCATTCATCTTCATCAAACTTCATATCCTTGCTCACCAATGTCATAAGTTGCACTTTAATTTAGATCATGTAGGCCTTGGATGTCTTACTCTATCCAACAAAGACCGCCTTTATGTTCAAGGGTTCAAGATTATTCCTTTTCTCATCATGAATATGAATATAAATTGTACAAAAAAAAAGAAACAAAAATGTAATACTTGTGGCTTCTCACCAACAAAATATTTCTTTGGTGTTTTGTCCTTTAAGATCCTATGAAGATATTAGTTCAAGATATAGACAATGTGTTGCAAGTTTTGGCTTAAAGACAAATGGGTAAATCCATGTCTTGGATCATGGTTTTAGCTATCTCAATGATGGATTTGTTACTCTACAAGCCCATTCTTAGCATCCTCTTGATCCTTGTTTCCCTGCGAAAGGTATCAAATTCCTTGGACAAGGTTATAGTCCACTAGATCTGTCTCTCCCCTAACTACTAAGGTTGAATGTAGGAAACTCAAGACAGAGTAGCAACAAAATGGGCATGTCAAGCAATTTGGATTGGGAAAATACTTGCAGATATGAAAGTTCATTAGGATAAGCATAATACTTTTTGTGATAATGAGAGAGTTACCAAGATTTTAAAAATACCCGCCTTCGATATTAATCAATAGCATTGAGGTGCACATATTACAACACTCTATGTTGTTATTTTGTTTTTGGTCAAAATCAAGGGAAACACTTCCCCACTATAACATGGGGAAGAGCACTGTCAAACACAGTGGACCATTGGCTAAGCTGTTGCATTTGAGGGTTTTCTATGCCCATATAAAATCCATTTGGACTAGAATTTTGTATTTTCCTCTTGCCCTCATCACGGGCCCATAGTAACACAATGGAGTGTGCTTGTTAGGGTTTGAACCCAAGTCATCATATGAACTCCCTTTTATTGGTAGACCATTTTTTCTTACATCTATTTTTGATAGCCAAAAGCCCTATTAAGGGTGGTGTTGGCATGGGATAGATTTTAAATTTACACTTTGTCCTGCATATTTTCAAATTCATTAGCGAAAATGGGACAAATTTGAAATGGCTTCACCAAGTAGTGCCGCACCACCAGGACTTGCTACTTATGTTGTATATTTCCTCAATATCTCGAATCTTATTGACACTCACAACAATGAAGCCCTTAGCCACTTGTTAACAAAGCTAGATACACAAACTAGTGCAACTTCTAAGGCATTTGAATGTGCTACTTTGGGCACAAATTTTGTAGTTCCTGTTTCAAGTCCATTTGTAGTAGAAGTGGCTACAAGGCAAATTCTCGTAACCATTCATCTCTCAACAAAGACAGAGCTTGTAGATTACTTGGGGAAGGCTTACAAAAAGGTCTTAGCTATTCATAAGAAGTTACCACCTCGTGGTATACTGGTATTTGTCACAAGACAAAGGGAGGTGGAATTTCTATGCAAACATTTAACGAAAGCCTTTGTGAAAAGAAGAAAAAGTAATGTTAAAATAAAATATATTTCTCAAAAAATAAAAGCTCGCTATAGACATAAATGATGTTGCAACTAAACCCAATATTGAGGGCATTTCTCAAGCTGTGGATGGCACAGATGATAGTAGGAAACAAAAATATGGAACTGATAGGTTTAACTCATTTGACGATGAGAACTTTGGAGTTAAATCAGAGACAAAATCATGTTCCTCTGATGCTAGATTTGATTCACATTCAGATAATGAAGAAGAAGCATGTCTTGATAGTGGAATAAATTGTAGTTGATAGTGTTGAAGCAATAAGTGAGGGAGTAGATATGAAATTGGGAAATATGTTTGATGTTTTAGAAACATCAATGTCTCTCCCATCTAATCATCCTAATATGGAACCAGATAAGAAGCACATTGTGGTAGTTGATAAATCAAATGAAATAGTTGGTGATGGAGACATCCCTCATGCATGCATTGGTCAATCATGGAGAATTCAAGTACCAAATGTTGATATGCAACATAAAGTCATGATTGAAGCAGTTGAAAATCATATGCCTCAAATAGTTATTATTGTTGAAATTGGAACAGAGCCTGAAGCAATGGCAGCCAATACTATTTCTCAGCGTGGAATCCAATTGGTTGGAACTGCGCATGGAATGACTATTGAAAATCTCATAAATAATCCTTCTTTAGAGATGCTTGTAGAGGGTGTGCAAAGTGTTACCCTTAGAGATGATGAGGCAAAGAAAAGGGGAGTTCAAAAGGCTATACTTGAGAGAAAAGGACTTTCCTCATTTACTTATGTTGTAGAGATGAAATCAAGGATAGAATGTTGTATTCATCACAGCTTAGAAGCAAATGTGGATGCCATATTAGCAGGTTCTCTATAAATTTTTTCATATCCATCCCAGGGGATAAATATGCTGTAAGATACAGTATGCAATGTCAATTCAAAAATAGAAATAATTAATCAAGTGTCTATCTTGGCCCGTTCAAACTTCATATAAAATTTCCATGATATGTTGTGAATAGGAAAATCTCCATCATTTCAGGTCCGCCAGATGGTTATGAAGGTAGTGACAGATGGAAGTCCTGCCACAACATAACTAGGCATTGGAAGCCATTTTAGGAGCACTTTGACATGTTTAGAGTCTGACGATGTTTTTGAGGCTGGTAATGAGAGTGGTGATGATGATCTTTTTGGGTTGAAAGGTAGTTATGAGCAATTTTGGAAGGATGATGATTCACCACTTATTTTATATACTTATAAAATATCATGGAGGCTAATCTGGAGCAAGTAGTAGAAGTAATGGGCCTAGAGAATGCAGTTAAATTCACAAATGACATTGGAGCAGATGACGCAATTATTGCTTTACATTCTAAGCTCAAGGAGAATTCATGGATTCGAGGAGTGCCTAAATATCAGCATCTACCCATATTTGTGATGAAGACAAACATGATGGCAGAGATGGTAAGGGTCATGCGTACTATTCTTGGTTTGGAGACTCTTGGTGCAAGTTACTTTAGTTCATTCAAAAAGCTTAAGAATGATATTGAGATATCAAATGGAGCAGCCAAGAGAAGATCTTACTGAGAAGATATGGATGCTTTAGAGGAGGCCAGACTTGCTATTGAATATATTGTGATCCCAGGAGGGTATCCAGTTGAAATTCTTCCAAGACGTGCTGACATTATTTCTCATCAAATAAAGCTGGTGGAGAGCTATCAATTAGTAATAGATAAATCAGGGAGATAGCGAGAGTGACAGCCGATGACTACCCATGTTTCAGAGATATGACATTGCAAAACATTGAATCAGCAAAAAATAAATAAATGAAATAGTAAGTCTCAAAAAAGATTCTATTGAGCATATACATAGAGGCAGTGAAGATTCTCAAATTATTGAGCTAGTTGTTCCATGTTATAAATATGAAAACAAGTCTTTTCCCTGCACTATATCAACAACGACAAGTGTGTATAAAAGTAATATAAACAATGAAATGTCTGAATGTTTTGTCAATTTAGAATCTATTATTACAAATGAGCAAAGATCTCCTGAAGTGGAGGAAGATAATCCCAAGATGAACTTGATGCAAGTAAGGCCATGTGTATTGGTGTTCCGATAGAGGATGGTCTGGTAGAAGGAGATTTAAGAGCTGAGAACTATAACACTATGGCAGTGGAGCTTTTGCCGATATTATGCTAAACCCCATGCATGTTCGACTTATGAAGGATAACCATTGGTTTAGATTGACGGTTCAAGTTGATTTCGAACCCCCTCGGTGTTTCTAAGTTTAATGGAGGAGGGGGGGGGTCCGAAATGGGTACTTTTCAAACCTAGCCATTAACCACGTGGCAAGCAAAGGATGTGTTCGCACCCCCCCCCCCCCCCATCACAATACGGCTTACCATCTGCTGGGCCCCCCGAAATCCGGTTTCGGGTTTTTGTAAAACAAACACTCAAAGTCTATACTTGGAACAAATTTTTTTTGTTGGGTAAGGAAAGGAGGTTTGAACTATCATTACCCAAAAAGAGCGATATTTTCACGATAATGTACACTAATGGCACAACTAGTGAACCTAAAGGCATATTGATCACAAATGAAAACATTGTTTCTAGGGTGATCGAAATTGCTTATTTTCTTAAATGTCGGAATGAAGAGTTCACAGAGAAGGATGTTTATTTCTCATTTCTTCCTCTAGCATATATATTTTATTAGGTGACAGAGGAATTTTTCATATCAAAAAGTGCTTCAATAGGATTCTAGCACGGGGATGTGAAGCTTTTGGTGGAGGATATTGTAGAACTAAAACCAACTGTCTTTTGTCGTGTCCCACGTGTTTTTTGATCACATTTATCCAGGTTTAAACTAGAAGATCATCATTGGAGGATTTCTGAATAGAAAGGTGCTTGAATTTGCATAAAAATACAAGCTTAATAATATGCGCAAAGGGTTGAAACATGAAAAATCTCTCCACTTTTTGATCAAGTTGTCTTTAGCAAGATTAAATAAGGTCTGGGAGGATGTGTTCATGTAATGTCATCAGGAGCAGCTCCACTTGCAAGACATGTGGAAGAGTTTCTACGAGTAGTGACATGTTTCCATGTTGTACAAGACTATGGTTTGACAGAAACTTTTGCAGGAAGTTTTTTTTCCCTTCCAAATGTTATTCAACGATTCGAACTGTTGGTCCACCTGTTCCAGATATTGATGTCTGCCTTGAGTCTGTCCCTGAAATGGGATATGATGCACTTCCAGAAGTTTAAGCTTTCACAAGGAGAATACATTGTAGTGGAAAATCTCAAGAATGTGTATGGCCAGTGTTCTGCTATTGATTCAGTTCAGATGTTGTTGAGTTCATCATTCGTCATGCAGAGGTTTTAATTGCCTTTGTCCAAGAGGCAAATCTTCCTACGATTTTGAAATGCTTTCAGCTATTAGCTAAGCATGAAAATGATGTGAGGAAGGCTACATAGGAGTGGAAAACACATTCTAATTATAAGCCCATACTTGAGTAGGATGGCCTTATATGGCAGCATTCTTCCTATCAGGGGACAAAGAGGGGGAAAACAAGAGAAGAATCATTAGTTGAAGAAAGAGATTACAAGTGGCAACAAATGTCATACCATGGAAAAAAGGTCAAGCGAACTCCAACACAGGTGTTACATGATATAATTGAGGGCCACATGGAGGAAATTAAGATAGCAGGAGGAATTGGCTGTTTTGTAAAGGGTATATTTGAGATACCACATAACGCAAGACAATCTCTTCCTTTAGACAGTGTGACTGAGCATAAACAGCAATGTGAAGCCACCAATTCAGCCTTTCCTAATAGGGGTGAAGGATTCTCTATGTCTAGCTATCAAAGGATGCAAAGTGTCATGTGACTAAAGTTTCTGTAGGAGGCAATGTTTCGTCTTCTCTAATAAATAGGATCAATGCTATGCTTCACAAGCTAGGAAAAAAAATTGACGATGTAGATGAAAAAATTGGTGACCAATGGCGAATATTGGACAAAGATATTCGAGGGTACACATCATAGCTAGTATTGCATTAGAACTAATGATCCAGCAAAGGCGATCTGAATGGCAGAGCTAGATGTCAGAGCCACCCGACGTTGCCTCTTTGTGACCACCTCAGCCACTTTCAGCATACCTTCTTGATTTACGAAGAGCTGCCAAAGTTAATGTTACAGTCGGTTTTGCCAAAGATATTTTTTTGTTTGGGCCTTGCATGGCCACAGTTGTCAAATTATAATTAAATTGTAGTTAATGAATATTGTTGAAGTAGATTAGGGCAATGAGCATATTTGCAGTTAAATATTGCTTTTATTTTCATAATCGAGGGTTGGACCTTGTTAGACTCTGTGTTGTAAAGATCATTGTATTGGACCACTATAGTTTTTGCTGAGGCATCAATAATAAGAGATCGTTCACAGGATTCTTGAGCTATGTTAATGGTGATGTTTCTTCTTATGCTTTAATTTTTTTCTCTATGTTTCATGCTAAGCATCAATTTATCTAATTGTGAAACAGAAAATTTAGATTAAGATTTGGTAAGAGAGCACCTTAATTTTGTCTTTGTTTACTATCTTAATGTTTTCTTCTAAAGTATAGTTAAAGAATTCTTAACTGCTCTTTAGCTATTACTAAACTCATTGTTTTCATCCATCTCATATTCACACTACCAGTAAGATCCAGTATGCATAGTTAGCTTGCCCTGTGAATTCCCTTTAAAAGTTGATGCATAATTCAACCTTTTATGATTCCATAGCCCAATGGATTAAGTTTCATAGCTCTATCTGTCTAACCACATAATCAATAAAAAAAAACAGCACTCATAATTTCTATAACTAGCCTAATATCAGCCTTTATAACCATGAAGCTAAATCATAAAAATAGAGAGAGCCCTCTCTGTGTCTAGGAAGGCTAGGTCCTGGACTCCAAAGCAGTTTTATTTTGTCCTCTGTCATTTATTCTTACCAATATTATAAATTACATGGCTACAACAGGTGGCACTAATGTTGCAAGCTAGCCAATCAAGATAGTCCTAGTCAACTTCTATGCCTATAGGGAATAGAAGCTCGGTCTCTAGCATTGAAACTAGTAGAACTTATGACTAGACCAAGCCCTATGTAGGCTAAATATTAATGGTGAGAAATCACCAGAGGGAGCCACTGATGTTGGAAGCTAGTCAATGGGGATAAACCTGGTCACTTTTGTGACAAATAGGAATAAAAAATTAGTCCTTAGCACGGTATATGTTCTTAAATTACACTAGAACAAGTCTAATCAACTCATATTTTTATTAGTTTGAATGATAGAGACGTGATTTTTAAGGATGGTATGGCTTCAATATCTTCTCTAGGTTGTTATTTTATTTTTGGTGAAAAGTAAGGGAAACACTTCCCCACTATAACCTGGGGAAGATCACTGTCAAACACAGTGGAACATTGGCTAAGTTTCCGCATTTGAGGGGTTTCTATGCCCATATAAAATCCATTTCGACTTGAATTTTTTATTTTCCTCTTGGCCTCATCATGGGCCCTTAGTAACACAATGGAGTGCACTTGTCAGGGTTTGAACCCAAGTCATCATATGCACTCCCCCTTATTGGTATATCATTTTTTCTTACAGCTCATGTTGATGGCCAGAAGCCCTCTTAAGGGTGCCACTAATGTTGCAGGCTATCCAATCAAGATAGTCCCAGTAAACTTCTATGCCTATAGGGAATAGAAGCTTGGTCTCCAGCATTGAAATTGGTCCAGCTTACCACTAGACCAAGCCCTGTGTAGGCTAAATGTTGACGATGAGAAATCACCAGAGGGAACCACTCATGTTGGAAGCTAGCAATGGGGATAAACCTGGTCAATTTTGTGCCAAATAAGAATAAAACATTAGTCCCTAGCATGGTATATGTTCTTATTGTACTAGTACAAGCCTAATCGACTCATACTTTTATTAGTAGGAATGATAGAGATGTAATTTCTAAGGAGATTCTGGCTTTAATCTCTTGAAGAGTGTTCTTGTTGATTTCCCTCTATGTGTGAGATTTTCTAAACCGGCTCCTTAAATTCTGATGACTAGAAACACTAAAGGATATATGTAATTCCCAGGAATCTTGTTAAAGCTTTAAGTGAGAATGTTAGCAGCTAGCTATAATTTCCTGTTTTGTATCAATAGTGAATTGAAGGAATTTGGATGCTGGGAAATTGGACTTCACCTGTTGATTTTGGAAATGCACCACTCAGGTACAGAAGATGTTATGGGTTTTGTAACTTTTTTATAAACTTCCAAAGTAAGAATTTAGACTAAGCTAAGAAAGAATCAAGATGATAAGAGGAAGGAAAATTCAACTGGGTTTTGGCATACGTAGAAATGGAGAAATCCTGTCTGGAATATGAGCGGTGTATCATTTTGTATTTGTCACAAGAAGGAAAATTCAACTGGGTTCTGGCACATGTAGAAATGAATAAATCCTGTCTAGAATATGAGCGGTTCATCTTGTCTTTTGTTTATGATTAACCTCCATATTATCATCTAGAGGATCAATGGAAGAAGGAAGGAGTCAAAGAATAGATGCAAGGTAACAAGGTTGTTTTGGATATTTATGTAATAGAGAAGGGAAAATGGGCACTTAAAAGGTAGCCTTGTGCTCTCAAGGAAATGAACTGTTAAGAACAGATAAATAATCTAGGTTGGAAAGAGAAAATAAATAATAAGGACACAGTTAAATATTTTCTCCATCAATCATAATGCAATGGCTAAAAGTCTAAGGATGGTTGGATAAAATTCTCGTTGTAGCATCTTCTTGGCATTGAGAAGCAAGGACTGTAAGAAGGTTCTTGTACAATAACTTCTTATAATTTGCAAATACCATTGCTGAAACTGCATCTGACTTTCATGTGTGTCAGGGAAGAGTTCAGAAATTTTCTTCCTTATGCAGTTAGAGAGGAAAATGCTAAGGCTTTCTAAAATCAGTGATATGCCCGCTGCACAGTGGGAAACTAGATAGAGATAGTTACTATTTAACTTTCAAAAACTTATTCTTGACTAGCTGAAAAGTATTGGATTTTTTTTCTCATGGCCTTGAGTACAAAGTCTCATAATCAACTGGATGAAAAATCAAGTCTATCTTTCAAATGTTTGAACCAAGACTATATAACTAATATTACAGCAATAAAATAAATAATTCCAGTCTATATAAAGGTAGCACAATAGCAACATACTTGAATTTTTGGAGTGCTTGAAACAATCTCATCCTGAAGATAGGATTCCAGGTTGTTTGCAATTTTTAATTGGCAAAGTTGGCTCTAATTTGGGAACTTTAAGGCTCTTCTACAGGTATCATTTTGCACCAATTCTTTGCCAGGTCTTTTTCTTGTACTCGCTAAAGGAGTTTAATTTTATGCATTCTTTTTATGATTAAACCTTCAATAGAACATTGGTTTACCGTACAAACTTTCTTAGAAAGAAACTGGCAACTCGGAGTAGGTTACAAGACCTCCTTCTATAATGGACAGAGGTGACCCCAGAATGTGGCAACAGTTTTCCACCTCAACCGTTGTAAAAGAAAACAAAGAGCTTCTCTTTGTAACTTCTAAGGCCTACTTGGATGGCCTATTCTAGTAAAAACAACAAAAAAGTACCTTTATGTTGTTATCTTGTGAAGGATAACATTTCCCTCAATTACTAACTTTTTCTATAGTCCCTGCTTTGGGATCCATTAGTTTTGACTTATCCATACACTAAAGAGCATTAAAGATTGTATTCAATTACACAAAGATGATCTGAAAGGGAAAACCTGTTAAAGCATAGTATTTCAGTTGACGTATCAAATTCTCGGTTGCATACAAACAGAAACTGCTTGTTCCATACAAATAAAACCACTTCAAGATATCTATGAACCACTTGAACATAAAAAATGTTTAGTCTCATAACTCTTAAGTAAATCTGTAAAGAATGTGACATTAGCTTTCTTGGCTTAGTGAAAGCCCTAATGTTCTATCTTATTTGACAGTCTTAAAAATCTCACAAAAACCTGTAAAGATTTTGGCATTCTGTATGCCTAGCCTCTAAAAGCCCTAACTTTCTATCTTCCTCTGTGTAATTTGAATATAATACTGTCAAATACCATAATAATCAATTTCCATTCTCCCAAAACTTTGAAATGTGCAGAACAGAAAGAGAAATCATTCAATCAAACTACTCAAAATGTATCAGAATCCCCATCCTTTAACTCAATGAATTTATTCGCAAAATCTGTCGTGTTTTTAAACAAATTTTTGAGCACAACCTCCTCTATTCCATTTATAGAGAGCCTTAGCTTATGAATTATTGTCGATAGGCCAAAATAGGGTTAAAATTTTCCATTGAAAGCTTAGAATAATTGAAACTGAAAGAACCAAAGAACCATTGTAGATACTTTAATCAACTTTTTTTTCGCTAATTTTGCTGCTTAAAACAGTGTTTTAAGCAAGACCTATTTCAAAAAATTTAGTTTAGAGAATACAGTGGCTTATTTAATCAATTTTCTCCAAGACAGAGCCTGCAGGATTCGTGACAGCCATAAGAAAAATTATGGGATTTTGCAATTTAAGCATTCTCTTGTAGAAAAATACCTTTTCCGAACTCATTTTGATGGTGAAGAAACAAAAATGATCTGTTCAAATTCGTGCATGAAGAGATATGGGGGCTCGATGATTTATTCCAGAGTGATTGCAAACCAGGATTGTACAAAAGCGAGCTTGTGAGCTCGTTTCAGTGCGTGAGCTTGTTTCAGGGCAGGGAGAGGAATAATGCAATAGTGGAAAAATACAAAGAGGCATTAAATGTAAAGGCACCATATATTTGTATTTTTGTATTTGAGTCAAATGATTTCAAAGAGTTTGGAATAGTTTAATATTTTTTTAATTTGGAAAAATAAATGGAACAAGAGGGCAAAGGAATGAAAATAAGTGAGTGGGTAGGATAATTATAATGGCTTATGTCATTTCTTTGAGTCACATTTAATCGATATACATTAACATTCTGTATAAATCAATTATAAATTAAGTAATTATTCATTACTAAAGTGGGGTTTTATATAAATTATTTATTTATTGATGTTAATTTGTATTTTTTAATAATATATTTTTGTTAAATAAAATTATTTAAATTAATGTTGTATCAAGATTTTTGTTAATTTTTCTATATTATATTTTAATTTACTTTAAACGTGTTCTAAATATGCTTTCACCTTCATGTATGGAGGTTATTTATTTGCATATTTAAAATTTTTGTTGTAGCTTTTTACTTAAAAAAATGACTATTGTGATTATGATGGTGAGAAGGTATTCTATAAATAGCGTTAAGGGTTATTTCGAATAAATAGGAGATTCTTTCTTATTATCTAAGACTAATATTTGAGAGAATGGATATACATTCCCTAATTATCACATAAACAATAGGTTAATATTGCATTTATTGTTTTCTCTCCATGGAGGTTCGCTAAACAAAGGGAATACCTCCTCCTATGTGAATTTGATTGTCTCCATCTCTTAAAATATTTTCAAACATTAATAATTAAATCTTCATTACTTTAAAGATGTAGTCTTGTCGAATATACCAAAAACATAGTAGGATTCTTTCATTGTGGACAAAATCAAGTACATGTCTGAAGGAAGTATTCCTCTATGTATGGTTAACAAGTTCATCAATAACTACAAGCAAATGTTTTAATCTATATATTTAATGATCTTTAGTCATCATCTAAAGAGTTCATGAATCAAATAAATTCCAACCTAAGTTCTAAGTATATGGTAAGCTTGTACATAGAGGTTCTACTATTGTAAAATTTGACAACTATGGAAGTTGTGGCAAGGTATTGGAGGAGGGACTCTAATTTTGGGGCAGAGCTAACCTCTTTTTAAATGTTAGTTTCTAAAATTGAATCCATATTCAATGTATGTATGTTGTCTAGCTTTGAGTTTGGTTTCCCTTTCATCCTAGAGATCGAAGAAAGACATACAATGTATTATGACTTTCTTAGGGTTTTCAAAATATTCAAAAGTTATGAATTTCTTCGGATTGTTTTTTCTTATCCTTCATCTCAAGTGCTATTGGCCTTTCCCTCCTTGGACGAACTGGTGAAGGAGAGTCTTGCCACGACGATGAAGGAAGGAAAAACTAATGTTGAGAATATTTGAATCCATCTGCAGTGTTAAAATTTAGAGACAAAGGAGCATTTAGAATTGTAACATTGTAGATGGATTCAAAGACCCCTTTATCTCTAAATTTTAACATTGCATATGGATTCAAAGACCCCTGTAGTGATATAAAACACCCTGTAGTGATATAAAACACTTCAGTATCAAAATTGCAATTTTCTATTTCTGGAGTGACACAATTAAAAATTACTAACATAAATGACTAATTCATATACTTGTTGTACTTATTATTTGGTCATATTTTTATTCTTGGGCTATAGTAGTCATTTATGTTAATCATTATTAATCTTGTCACTTATTATCTAGTCATATATTTTAGTCGTGGACTAAATAGTCATTTTAGTTAGTGGCTTTTAGTTTGGTAACTTATTATCTAGTAATATATTTTATCCCTAAACTAACTTAGCCATTTAAGTTAGTCATTTTTAGTTTGGTCACTTAAAATTTCTCAAATTTAGTATTAATTTAGCATGTGAACTTTCACAACTTGTAATTGAAGATCATCAGATGAGGTGATCCTCTAAATCAATGTTGTGTATATGGTGAAGCTAGAAGATGTTATTGAGAAGAGGAAAATCATGGTGTCATTAGTTTCAACTAGACACTAATGTAAACCCACTTTGAAACCACGAAGGGGGATCTGAAGGGCAACATCTAGTGCTCTTGTGTGTATGAGGCTTAAAAAATAAGGCCCCCTCTTATTTGCATGAAGTGTTCCTAGAAAAAATCCATCTTAGAGTCAAGGCCATGAAAATATGAAGTCCAAGTACTAAAGTTATTGTTTATAAATAACCTCTTTAACAACTTGACACAAACGTATAATGATGTCATTTACATTAGAGGTGTATGTCACCTAAATCATGTTACAACTTTAATCTCTTCCCCACAAAAAGGTGTCATGCTCCCTTGTGATGGTGCATCAACCCTAATGGAGAACAATCTTGTGATGTAAAAGAAATTTAAACATGATGTAACTTTAATAATTCCCTACATTCACCCCTTGGCTCACCACTCGTGGAAAATGTGAGGCTATTTCAAGAATTGATGTGGATAATATCATTTTATTTTCTCTTATGTATAGTATTATACATTGACACAATTATGGTTTTAGCAAACAAAATATTTCTATGAAGGGTTAGCTCCTTGTTCATTAGGGTTGAACAGGTTGTGTCATTATAAGTGATTTATTCATTGTCAACTCCTTATGTGGGAGAACACTACAAGCTCCATGTCAACATGAAGAGCAGATATTCTGAGCAATTCTTATTGAGGTTTTTCAAATTATCCATTTGTTCTACAGTTGGTAAACATGTTAATAAGCGCATTACCACAAACACACACCCTCGAGACCAATACCCAGTTCTCTAAAAATCAAATGGTAAAAATATTCTTAGTTAGAGGTGAAGGATTCTCCTAAGAGGTTATTTTGTTGGTTTGAGGTGTTATGTTTTTCCTTAGATACTAAGTGGTTAAGGGCTTCAAGAGTTAAGATTTAAGGGCCAAGGGCTTGGGGGGGAAGGGATTTAGGGGTTAAGGGCTTAATAATTAAGGGATTTAGGTGTTAGGGGCTAAGGGGTTAGGTTTTAAGGTGTTTTGGGGTTATGGATTAAGGTTTAATGCATCAAGGGGTCAGAGGCTTATGAGGTATGAGTGTAGAGGTTAAGGGATTATGACTTCGGGGTTAAGGGATAGGGAATTTAGTGGTTTTTGGGTTAATGACTTATTGGTTGTGATAATGGGGCCCCTAATGCCCTTATCACCACTATTAGGGGTTCCCCTTTCAATTTCTCTTGTTACCTTCCCTTTAGGCCCCCTAGCCCCTATGACATTAGGTCTTAATCCCCCTTCTCATTCTCTAATGTGTGGATTATAGATCTTAGTAAACCATGCTTGGACATCCCACTTCTACCCATCCATGCTACATGTGTGTCCCCCAGTCTTGTTCAATACACCACAAAATACTCCCCCCACATTTTCGGTCATATCATTTAACTTATCCTCACATTATGGGTGAAATTGGTGTTTATATTGTAAAGTGAACAGAGAAAAAATATTACTTGTTTTTTCTATTGAGAAGATGTAGAAATTAATTGTCATGATTGGAATGTGCATGCATCAATCTAGATTGGCTTGTTTTTCGAGCTTAGACATGGATAATCATTTGGTCATACTCCATCCTATCGATGGAGTCTGATACCACAAAGGTATCAATGGGAAGTTTGAGAGATTCTTTTGAAAGCTTGTATGTTGTGGTATTTATCTCCTTCAGAATGTGTCTGAAAGATAGCTAGTCGAAAGAGTTGGGGGAATCTATGATATCATTTAGGATGGGGTGTAGGTAGATGTTTTCTCTCATGAATTATTGACCCAATTGATCATGATTTTTTAATCCCCCATGATCTACAGGGATTTGACTCTTTTGATGGATGCAATATCCAGAAGGGTACAAAGAGCAATGGAATCAACTCAGTTGTTGGAGCCTTAAATTTGGGTATATATTACTTTCTCATTATAATATTGGGAGAGGAAGAGTACCACACCCACTTTGCAGCTAGGTGGGATAACTTGTGCAACACCATTAAAGAAGTCACAAGGGCATCCAAGAGGGAGTGGAGGAATTACCAAAATCCATTATTTGTGTGGTTTAGGATGAACCTTTTCTTCCAAATGAGTGAAAAAAATGTGTTTTTGTTCCAATCCCACAAGATATTTCTGATTAGAATGCATGGGACACCTTTAGAATAATCTTCCATGATGTTGAGTAGCTATGTTTTGAAATTTTCTTTCAAGCTTAGATAGGACAACGAGCCTGTCATGTTTGATTTTGCAAGGGTGGTGGTGATGACCTACACTGTGTTGGGACAAGAGATAAATAAGTGTGAAGAAATATCAATATATGACTTGCATAAAGGATAGATGTTGGGGTGATTCGTAAACTATCATGGATATTTCTTGTGAACAAAATGTTTTATTGTTCCAATCCCACCGGATATTGTTGATTAGAATGCATGGGAAACCTTTTTAATAAATCTTCCATGATGTTGTGTAACTAATTTTTGAAATTTTCTTCCAAGCTTAGATAGGACCATGAGCCTATCATGTTCAATTTTGCAAGGGTGGTACTGGTGATGACCTGCACTGTGTTTGGACAAGAGATAAATAAGTGTGAAGAAATATCATCAGATGACTTTCATAAAGGATAGATGTTGGGGTGATTCATAAACTATCATGGATATTTTTCGTGAACAAAATGTGTTGTTGTTCCAATCCCACCAGATATTTCTGATTAGAATGCATGGGAAACCTTTTTAATAAATCTTCTATGATGTTGTGTAACTAAGTTTTGAAATTTTATTCCAAGCTTAGATAGGACCACGAGCCTATCATGTTCAAATTTTCAAGGGTGGTGGTGATGACCTACACCGTGTTGGGACAAGAGATAAATAAGCATGAAGAAATATCATCATATGACTTGCATAAAGGATAGATGTTGGGGTGATTCGTAAAATATCATGGATATTTCTCGTGAAAAAAAATGTGTTGTTTTTCCAATCCCACTATATATTGTTGATTAGAATGCATGTGAAACCTTTATAATAATATTCCATCATGTTGTGTAAATAATTTTTTAAATTTTCTTCCAAGCTTAGATATGACCACGAGCCTATCATGTTCAATTTTGCAAGGGTGGTGGTGATGACCTACACTGTGTTTGGACAACTAGAGATAAATAAGTGTGAAGAAATATCATCATATGACTTGCATAAATGATATATGTTGGGGTGATTCATAAACTATCATGGATATTCCACTAGACAGTTCATCATTACAGACCAGATAAAACTATATTTAAAAATGAATGAATAAGAGTTTGTGGCAGGAAGTGTCAGTGAGTTTCAGATGTGTTAAGGAGGGAGTGACTTCAAGGTATGCTAGGCAATGTTAAGTCATGCTAGATGAGATTGTACATGAGTAGCATAAGATGAGTTATATTTAGTTCTTAGGTGAATAAGGCATATGTTCCATTTCCACAACACATGAGAATCTGGGTTTTGTCTTAGAATTTTTTATGAAAACACATTCAAGTGCCACAACACATCTACTTTAATGCACAACGAAATCTACACAAATCAAAGAATCAACTAGTGCACATGATAATTTTAACTCTTTCAAACCCTTCTTCATTATATTACAAACAACAATACAATATTCTAGAGCTCCTTTACCATGGATCATGACCCTTTAAAATCACAAGAAATACAACTACTTGTTGATGGTGGCCACACACAACCCTTCCAGTCCACAGGTTTAATGAGAGAACCACAAGTTTAATGTTTGGAGAACAAGGGACCACCCCCTTGTCCAACACTTTTTATGGGTCCCATGCATTATTATGGCACTCATGGACCCCAGTATGCCTCCTAGAAGGCCCTAGGACATTAGCTGACCTCTTATGAGGCTTATTATTCCATGTATGAGATAGTTTGGTGGGATTGTCACCAAAATTTAGGGTTACTTGCATATTATTTTATGTTTAGGGGATAATGTAGGCCCATAAACTAATTCGATCAACTCCTATTCAATGTATAAATAGTATTTAGTTGGATTCATTTGCATCATCACTTGACTTGGGATCTCTCTATCTTTAGAGAACTTTACATTTTTACTTGGAGGACTATTTTGGATAATGGATGCATTTTGATGTATGGATTTGGACCATTTTTATCTTGGAGCTTTTTTTTTGCAAATGTGAGGCTGCTTGGATATACTCTCTAACATTGTGAGTGAAAATTTAATGTAATTCTTCTTGTTGCTGCATACTATTGAATTTCACTATAACTAGGGCTAATTGCTGCATGATGGAAATGTGGAATACTGTGTCTATTTAGCTTATTTAATGTATGGGCCATCTTTAGATGAATTAATTGTCTTAGATATCATTTTATATCAATAATATTGCACCATTTTTATGAAGTATAAATGCTTGAAGGTCACTTTTCGTTTTCCTCTAACATTGGAGGAAGTTGACTTTCTGGGCCTCCTTGATCAAGAAACCAAATTCTTGTTTATTATCATTCCTAACTCCATATCTCCAACTAAATTAGGCACTATTCCCGAAAAAAGGGTGATCATCCCCCCCCCCCCCCCCTTTTCACAATTTCCCATTTTTCCCTAGGTCTAGCCCCATTAGGTCACATACGACATCAATTTCCCAGTAATATAGCCACAGGAAAACTTCGATATACTAGAGGAAACTGCATTGGTGGGTCCCCTCACTCTCCTCAGAATTTGGGCCAATTATGACAGTGGAATATCTAGATACCTCAAGCCCTAGCTCTAGGATCAAGTTTTTCCAAGGTGTTCCCAAGGCTAGAACCTAGTAGGATAGATTTGACCCGTCGAAGTAAAAAATATTTCCTGATCCTTTCCCCTCACATTTTGCAGGATAGGAACATCATTGGTTGCTAAAGTCCATCCCCAAACCTGGGTTGGGTCCACTTGGCCCCGTGTGGACCCATTTGGTGTCAAAGGCCTTTCATCAAGTTCCATTTGGGAATCCAAGTTCCCAAAGGATTTTAGGGATTCCTAACTTCCTTCATAAGTCTTATTCTTCTCCCTCAACCCTTCAATCCCCCTCCTCTCTTCCTATAAAATCAAGTCCCTTTCTTAAAAGGCAAGCAAATCCCACTCTTTACTCTATCTTAGGGAAAGGGTTTCTAGGGTCACTTCCCACCTATTCATTGACCTTTACTCTACAAGTGACTTTCTAAACTATCGAGACTCCTCCCATCGGTGAAATTTCGTGAAGAGCAAGGAGCCTTAGTTATGGTGACAATGGGATAAGCCTCCACATTTTCCTTTGTCCTAGCAGTTGCCCTCTAAGGAACCCCTTTTAGGTCCACCACTAGTTTGAGTGGTAAAAAGTTTTTCACAACTCCATTTGTGAACAAATATTTGGTATGCCCACTTTTTCCATACTATGACTCCAATATGGGAAGTCTAGGGCTATGGAGGCTGTCGTTCTTCTCCCTGAATTAATCCTCTAGAATATAGTGAACCAGGGCTAGTTGGTTGGCCCACTTGACTATTACTTTAGTCCTTCAAATTTTGCACATCCTTAGGCCCTATACACCTGCCCTTCTACCAATCTTGTTGTCCTTCACAAGTACAAGAGTTAGGGCTCTTCTTTGACAATCACCTAACAATCCTCCAACTCTACTTGGAATACCATCAATTTTCCCAACCACAGTCAATTCTTTTTACTGACCTAGGGCCCACAATATTGTCTTCATCTAGGGCTCTTCCAATCTTCCACCTAAAAATGGTTTGAGTCCTCTCAAAATCATTTTTCTTGTATATCAACAATTTGATCTTTGTTGTCCAATCTATGAACAAATCTAAACTACTCCTCTTATCATCCTTCTAACAATTTGTAGATGATTGAACTAGGGTCACAAAGCAGCCACTAAAAATCCATTGACTAATTTTTTATAGGTTGCTTCAGATCAATGTCTAAAAATCTACGGACAGTCCACAAAAATCAACTCCTCTACATGTCAATCCATTCTTCATATGACACATTTCTTCTGCATGCTCAATATTCTACTTAGGTTCCACCCTCCTTTGGATTTGCTATCTCCACACGTACTGAATCTGCAAACCATCTTCCATATCTGCGGTCTATATTGTAGAAATAAACCTCACTCTAAGCGTCACAACCGCTCTTCTTCTACGCAAATTTGCCACAATCTTAAGGGCATATCTTATGAACTAAACATGCTAGGAAATTGTCCTAACTAGGGCACTATACTTATGTACTTCTAATTTTTGTAGAACAAACCATATCCACCCATAGAAAAAATCATGACTCTTTCATCCATAAGAGACTCAACCTAGCTCCTATGGATCCATAGATTCTGGGAATTTCTTTGACTGAATCTTTACATGAACTTCAGATCTCAATGTCAACCCTCAAACTAGGGTTACCTTAGTTAATATTACGCCTGTGTCTACTTCTGTTTTGGATCTAAATTAAAGTGCAAGTCCTCTTCCATTTATGTTGGTCTTTATCAAAGACCTTGCAGCCTACTAACCACCACAAGACAATATCGTATCAACCCTCTCTTCTATATCATGTAGAAAATCTAACCTACATGATTCAATCTGATCTTGTAATGTACCAAAACAAGATATTGAATCTTTCCTACAATTTGCGGAAATAAAACACGATCGGACAATCACATATAAGTAAGAGAAATAAATTATCAATTGCACAACACAATATGTATCTGGGGAAAGAAATTGCTCAAAACCCATCTATCTCTATTATGTATTAATTCAAGGAATTATGAAACAATACAATGCTTAATCTCTCACGAGATTCTCCAACACTCTGCCAGTTGTCTCCTACTAATCTAGGAAAAATTGGTCTAGTACTTAGCTAATTCTCAACCTTCCTTTAGCCTGCCTTGCTCACACAATTCTTAGGTAATTAGCTCCCGATTAATTATGAAAATCAGCCTTCCTTGATTGTGCAATCCATCATGGCATCCCAATAACTTTATAATTTCACATGGGAAATTTTGTATAAATACAACTGATAGTTATGTTCCCTTTAACCTCTGTCTCAGCTGTGTCTTCCTCAGAACTGACACGCATACAACTATTAATAGTGAATTATCAGTTATCTGATTGATCACTTACTGTGAATTAAATATAATTTAATTCAATGGGCCTCTCACTAGCTGATCACTCAGTTAGAACTAGTTAAGCCAATTTTAACTCAATTAGTTGAGTTAACTAATTCACACCTACACCCCACTAATGCATCAACTGCAACTGGACCCCCAAAATATTCTAATCCCTCTACATGCCTCATATT
>CM076576.1:382470200-382679121 GCA_034641835.2 Pinus albicaulis | reverse complement strand
TAACCTAACGTTAACTTGACTTTACCTTAACCTATACTTAACCCCTTAACCTTAACCTTAACCTTCCCATAACATTTACCATAACCTAACTTTAACCTTATCCTTCCCCTAACCCTAACCTTAACCTTAACCTTATCTTAACCTTAACCTTTACTTTACCCTTAACGTAACCCTTACGCTTAAGTTAACCTTACCCCCTTAACCTTAACCTTAACCTAACCTTAACCTTAATCTTAACATAACCCTAACCTCGACCAAACCTTAACCTTAACCTTGATCTTAACCTAACCTTAACCTTAACCATAACCTTCCCATAACCATAACCTTAACTTTACCCTTAACCTTGACCTTAACCTTAACTTAACCTTAACCTTAACCTTAACTTTACCATAACCAAACCCTTAACCTTAACCTTAACCTTACAAAACCTTAACTTTAACCTTAAATTTACCATTAACCTAACATTAACCTTATACTTAATCTTAACTATAACCTAACCCTAAACTTGACCAAACCCTGAACCTTGACCTTATCCTTAACCTTAACTTAACCTTAACCTTAACCTTAACCTTCCCATAATCTTAACCTTATCTTAACCTTAACCTAACCTTAACCTTAACAGGTTAAGGTTAAGGTTAAGGTTAAGTTAGGTTATAGTTAAGTTTAAGGTTAGGTTAAGGTTAAGGTTATGTTAAAGTTAGGTTATAGTTAAGGTTAAGGTTAAGGTTAAGGGTAAAGTTGAGGTCAAGGTTAGGGTTAGGTTATAGTTAAGGTTAAGGTTAGGTTAAGGGTAAATTCAAGGTTAAGGTTACAGATTTAGTAATACTGAAAGTGTGCAAGCCTAAATGCCACTACTTGTTCAAAAGAAGATCTTGTTCAATCATCTAGCCTAATCATGGTTGAATATGTTTTTTTCTTTTTTGATAAGTTAGTGAAAGAGAGCTTGTCAAATCATTCAAACTTGACTTGTCATTAGGAATAGATTAGGAAGTGAAGGTACTGGTTCTCCATGCTAAAATCTCAACCAAAGCGAAATATGAGGAAGCTTAACAAATGATAAATCACAGCCCTCATGATTTCTAGTTTTGCTTGTGCAAAAATAATGTTTATGTGAAGCTTGTCCTAATGCCACAACCCATGGTAAGTTATATTGCTTAATCCTGTTTTGAACCATGTTTTCAATTTCATGTCAATAGCTTAGAGAATGAAGTTTGTCAAATAGCTTAATCTTGGCAAATGATTAGACTAGGTAGAGAATAAGAGAGTTCATTAGCATAATCTGAACTCTTGGAAGTAATAAGAGTAGAAATAGATAGTATTTTATGCTTTCAGAATAAAATGATGTCAAGGGTTTTCCAGTCCAAGTGAACCCAAGTTAAGAAAAAATGTTAGGCCAAGTAAGATGGGTAGGTAGGAAAGAGGTTGAAGCAAACATGTCTTTTCAGATTGTGAGATCATAGCTTCAAAAGAACATCAGCAAATGAAGAAAGAAAGATCTGCAAAGTGCAAGTAAGGCACTGATATTCAAAGCTCATAGATCTTCAAGGTTAAGGCTAGGTTATAGTGAAGGTTAAGGTTAAGGTTTAGGTCAAGGTTAAGGTTAAAGTTAGGTTAAAGGTTAAGATTAAGGCTAGGTTATAGTTAAGGTTAAGGCAAAGACCCGTAACCCTAATCTTAACCTTAAACTTGACTTTACCCTTAACCTAACCTTAACACTATCTTAACCTTAACCTGACCTTAACTTAAACCTTAACCTAACTATAACCTTACCCTTAACCTTAAACTTGACCTTAACTACAACCTAACCCTAACCTTGACCAAACCCTTAACATTAACCTTAACCTTAATCTTTACTTAACCTTAACCTTGACCTTAACCTTAACCTTAAACTTACCCTTACCCTTAACATTAACCTTAACCTTAACCTTAACCTTACCCTAACCTTACCCTAACCTTAACTTAACTTTACCCTTAACCTAACCTTAACCTTAACCCAACCTTAACCTTATCTTAACCTTAACTATAACCTAACCATAACCTTGAGCAAACCTTAACCTTAACCTTAACTTTACCCTTAACCTAATCTTAACCTTAACCTTAACCTTGATTTTATCCTTAACTTAAACTTAACCTTCACTATAACCTAACCCTAACCTTGACCAAACCCTTAACCTTAACCTTAACCTTACCCTTAACCTTGACCTTAACCTTAACTTTAAGAATAACCTAACCCTAACCTTTACCAAATCCTTAACCTTAACCTTAACCTTAACCTAACCTTAACCTTGAAATTAACTATAACCTAACCCTAACCTTGCCCAAACCCTTAACCTTAACCTTAACCTAACTAACCTTAACTATAGTGAAGGTTATAGTTACCCTTAACCTAATCTTAACCTTAACCTTAACCCTAATTTTATCCTTAACGTAAACTTAACCTTCACTATAACCTAACCCTAACCTTGACCAAACTTTAACCTTACCCTTAACCTTGACCTTAACCTTAACTTTAACAATAACCTAACCCTAACCTTGACCAAATTGTTAACGTTAACCTTAACCTTAACCTAACCTTAACCTTGACATTAACTTTATAACCTAACCTAACCTTGCCAAACCCTTAACCTTAACCTTAGCAACTAACCTTAACTTTGACTAAACCTTAAAGGTTAGGAGTGAGATAAAATTTAAGATTAAGGTCAAATACGAGTTAAGGTAAAATTATAGTTAAATTAAGGATGATTAAAATTAAATTAAAATTAAGTCAAGCACATAAAAATAGTTAAGGTTATAGCGAATTAAGCGTTACGTTACGTTAAGGTTAAGGTTCGTTACAAAGATAAAGGCTATGGTTACAAGCACAAGCATTGCAAAGTCAAGTGTTAAGGTTAGTGTTCAAATTTTTGCTTAACTTTAAGGTTATGGTTAAGATAAGGTTAAAATGCAGATTAAGGGGTAAGTATGTTGAACAGTTAAGGTTATGGTTAAGTTAAGGCTACACAGGCATAAGATAAGTTTAAGGGTATGTCAAGGCCGGCGTTGGCGTCAAGGCTACCGGTAAGGTCAAGGTCAAGGGTAAGGTCAAGCGTCAAGGTTAAGGTTATGGTTATGGGAAGGCATGTTAAGGTTAGGGAATGTTAAGTATGAAAGTAAGCTTAAGGTTAAGGTTAGGTTAAGATTAGGGAAGTGTTAAGGTTAAGATTAAGGTTAAGGTTAAGGTTTGGCTTTAAGGCTAGGTTAGCTATGGTTAATGTTAAGGTTAGGTTAAGGTAAATTCAAGGTTAAGGTTATCGTTATGTGAAGTTGTTAAGGTTACGTTGTGTTGAATGTTAGGTTGCTTAAAGTTTAAGGTAAAGGTTAAGGTAATGTTGGCGACAAGGTTATGTTTATGGGAACACATGGAAAAAACGCGTATGTTAAGTGTTAATGTTAAGGTTAAGGGTTTGGTAATAGAAGAAGCAGAAATAATGCTTAAGGTTAGGCGTTAGTTATGGTGTTAAAGTTAAGTGTTGGCTTAATTTAATAAGTTAAGGTCAAGATAAAGGTTAAGTGTTAGGTTAAGGGTAACGTTAAAGTTAGGTTAGGTTATAGTTAAGGTTATGGTTAGCATGGTTAGGGTTAGGTTATAGTTACAAGTACAAGTTACGTTAGTTATGCCGAGGTTGAGGTTATGGTTATGGTTATGGTAATGTTACGTTACGTTAATGTTGTTGGCGTTATTGTTGTCATAGTTATGTTAAAAGGCGTTGTGGTTTCATCAAGGTTAGGTTAGTTATAGCAGTTCAAGTTAGGTTAAGTTATAGTTAAAGTCAAGTGTTGGCGTTAAAGTTAATGTTACCGTTATAGTGAAGGTTACAATGTTATAGTGAAGGATAAAGCAGACCCAGAATCTTTAACTTTGACTTCGTCCTCATCCTTAAATTTTAATTCCCGGACTTAACTTTATTATTATTTTAATTTAACTATAATTCTTTATATAACTTAAATTTTAATTCCCGTACTAAATTTTTAATTCTTAATTTAATTTTAATTATAATTCTAATTTTACTCCTTATTTGTCTCCTTAATTTTAATGGAATAAACCCCGTCTCTTAACTCTTAATTCCGTATTTAAATATAATTTAATTTAATTTAATTTAATTATAATTCCACCTTTAATTCTGACTAGTTCTCCTTAATTTATTTCAATTTTAATTTTTCCCCACCCAACTATAATTTAACCCCTAAACTTAATATTAAATTAATTTTAACTAACCTTAGACCATAACCGTAAACTTAACATTAACCTTTACCTTAATGTGCTTGTAACTATTAACCCTAATATAACCCTAACCTTTACCAAATCCTTAACCTTAACTTTACCCTTAACCTAAAATTACTTATTAACTTTATAACCTAACCCTAACCTTAACTAGGTTTTGACTCACTTGAACAAGAGTAGGCAAAGTTGATAGGTGAAAAAAGACCTTAAAAATGTTGTGTTAAGCCCAATGTGTGCCTGTAACCAATGCGCATACAAACCCAATGCGCCGCGCCATTTTGAAGGAGGCTTTGGAGGCCTTTCTGATGTAATAATCTGAGCTTGTGATAGCTGCGTTAAAATATCTATATAGTCTAATTTTCAACAAGTAGAATTGTTCAGTTGGGATTCATTTATACATCGAAAAATCAAATGGCAAGACTAGTCAAAATGGCCAGTGTTGCCTCCAAAGAGCGGAAGTGTTGTTGGGTCAACCTTTGAAAGTATTACTCAACTCCAAATTGATCTCATGATATCTCATTAAAAATATCTTTGTGTGTAAGTTATCATTTAACTCGTAAACTTAAGTCATTTGGCCAACAAAGCTAGAAGAAATCTTGATTTTCCCCAGAATCACTTCGGAAGTGCATTCAGTGTCATGAGGCAGTGGTACCAAATTTCCTCTTTAAAATCCTTCGAAACATAATAACAAAGTGAAAGGTTTTTTCTTCGCCCAGCTATTGTTGAATAAAAATCTCTCTTAATTTTCAAAGAAATTCATCTTTTGTTAACAAAACATCATTTGAGTGAAACCTATCCGTGTGTGAGAGCAAGGGACTTGTTGAAAATGAACGGAAATGAAGGGAATAAGGAACTAAATTAAGAAAATTTAGAAATGAGGAGGGATGTTAAAGATGAGAGAAAATATGAATTTATATGTTAGTGAGGGTAAGGTCCAAGGAAAAACAGGCCTAGCCTGAAAAAATTGCCAAGTTAACAAAAAAACTAGGGTTTGTGCTTAAAAATGAGGGTGGGGGATCTCGGTGATAGGAGAGTATTTAATAAAATGAAATTAAGGATAAGATAAGGTTTATAGACAGTGGGATACCAAGTTTTACCCAGTGATTTGACTATCAAGAAAACGATTACACTCCAAAAACCTAGGAGAGGGGAAATAGACACACAAACTGGTGAGCTGAACAAGGGTGTAAATGACCTTTGGAATACAGCACCATTGATGACAACCTAGAATGATGGTACACTGCGGCTGAATGGTGAAAGCACATGGACACGCTTGTTTGACGACTACGGAAGGGTAAGCAAAAACCTAGACTATTACCTAGTGACCAATTTTTTTCTTGAAAACTCACCCAAGCCAGCAAGAAATTTGACCTTGACATATAAATGTTTTGTAAGAGCATGTTTGATCCTTTGAGGGAAGGTGGAAAGAGGTGCAGCACTATGAGAACCAACATATGAAACAGGTACATAATAACAAATTAAAAGAAGAATTACCACTTAAACTTTGACGTTGCGGTCTCCTCCGTATTGAGAGTTCAAAAAAAGAACACGTCTCACAAAGCTCATCGAGGAATTTGGACGAGACTCTCTCCTGCAGTATCCTTGGTTCTGCAGCTATGGAAGTAGCAATTACTTCAGCTATAGTATTCTTCTCCAGTTCGGCTCACTTGGCTGCTGTGTTAGGTTAGCTTTCATAAGGAGAAAGGCTTGTTTATGTAGAGAGAAGGGAAAGTTGGGATCCCTAATCTGGAAGGAAGCCTGTATTTAAAGAGTGTTCCATGAGAGGTAAAAACCACTACCTAAAGAAGATCCGTGGCTCATCATCTTAACCTTACGATGACTCATCACGAGAGTGGTTAGAAGAAACTTTCTGCCTCTAATTTTAAAAAACATTCTAAACGAACGGTATGAGAGGCTGCATTGAGGCAATGAGCGCTAGGTGCCTTGCCAGGCTCTGGTGCAAATCTTCATTGGCGCAAAGATGAACACGACTACACAGCGCAAGAGCAAAAACATGGATTTTGTGTGCTTTTGAGAAATGTCCAACAGAGAAAATGATGGCCCGTGTTTAGAAGGATGCAAAAGGTGTTTCAAAGTATGACACTCGCTGTGTCACAGAACAATCCTCCATTACAAGTGGATGAGGGATTGCAAGGTGGTGACAAATGTTGTGTAACAACATACAAAGTCAAGGTTAAAGTAAGGTTATATTATGGGTATATATGTTAAAATAGGTTATGTTGGCTCAAGGTTAAGGTTACGTTATGGTTAAGGTTAAGGTTACGTTAGGTAAAGGTTAATGTTAAGGGTAGGCTATGGTGAAGTGTTACGTTAGACCTTATAATTTAATTTAACCTTAATTAACATTAAACTTTAACCTTATATTAACCTTAACCGAACTATACTCACCAACCTATTCATTCTTAACTTGTTCTTGAAAGGCGTTACGTTAAGCGTTAGTCACGTTAAGGTAAAGTGTCGCGCATATGTTAAGGGTTTGTCAAGGTTAGGGTTAGTTACAGTTAAGCGTTAGTTGGCGTTACATTAGGTTACGGTTAAGGTTAAAGCGATTAAGTGTTGCTGTTAAGGTTAAGCGTTAAAATATGTTACACAAGGTTAAGCGTTAGGTTAGGTTACAGTTAAGCGTTACAAGTTACGTTAAGCGGGTAAAAGTTATGTTGGCGTTAAGGTTTGGCTTTAAGTTAAGGTTACGTTACGTTAAGGTGAAGCGATATGGTGTTAAGGTTAAGTGTTGGCGACAGTGTGGTTAGTTGGCGTTAAGGTTAGTTAAGGTTAATTCTAAGGTTAAGGGTTTAAAGGTTAAGTTTATGTTGAAGCAGTTACACAAGCATAAAGGTTAAGTGTATGTTAAGAGCAGGTTAATGACCAAATCTTTATTTTGAATTAATTAATTCTTAATTCCACTTATTATTAATTTTACTAAACTTCAGACTTAATCTTTAATTTAATTTAATTTTAGTTTAATTTTAATTCTTTATTTTTATCGACCATTCTTAGCTCAATTTAGTTTAATTTTAATTTTAATTCTTATTTTAATTTGTTTAATTCTACCCTTAACTATAGTTTTACCCAATTTAACTTCTTAATTTGACTTGACTTGATTTTAATTCTTAACTATACCATCCTTAATTCTTAATTGTAACCTTAAAGAGCAAGGTTAAGCTTATGGTTTAATGTTATGCTCAATGGCGTTGTGCTAGTTACAGTTAAGGCTGTTTGGCGTTAGGTTACGTTGCTGCTGGCTAACAGCCGCGTTGCTGGCGTTACGTTACGTTAAAGTCAACGTGAAGGGTTTGGTCAAGGTTGCGGTTATGTTAAGCGTTATGTTGGCGTTAAAGGCGTTGTGTTGTGCTGGCGTTGGCGTTGGCGATTGCGAGTTTAACAGGTTAAAGCGTTTGGCGTGCTTTGGCGCAGTTGGCGGCATGTTGCTGCCGTTGGCGTTACCTTAGGTTAGGCAGCGTGCCGTGCTGGCGTTAAGGTTACGTTGGTTACCGCAAGGTTGGCGTTAAGCGTTAAAGTTAAGTTTAAGTTTGCGTTGGCGGTGCTGCTGCCGCGTTGTGCTGCCGCCGTTGGCGTGCTGGTTGTGCTGGCGTTGGCGTTGCGTTTAGCGCGTTGGCGTTGTGCGCGGCAAGCGCTGGCGTTGGCGTTACGCTGGCAAGCACGTGAAGAAAGTTGGCGGCAAAACTAATGCTGGCGTTGTGCTGGCGTCGCTGCGCGTCAGCGCGTTGGCGCTGGCGTTGCGGGTTTGAATGCTGGCGCGTGCTGGCAACAAGGGGTAAAGCCAAGGTTGGCGTTATGGTGAAGGTCACAGCCAGGCTGCCGCCGCGCCGGGCGGGGCTGCCAAGGTTGCGATTATGTTCTGGCGTCAAGGTGAAGGTCTGCTGCCCGGTTACGTCAGGTTGTGGTTACAGTTGGGCGGTGAAGGTTAACCTTGCCGTCAGGGGTATGTTGGTTAAGTTCAAGGTTAAGGTTAAGATTAGGGTTACGTGTACATGACGGTGTTACGTTGAGGTTGCTGCTGCCATGCCTGCAAGCATAGTCAAGGTTACAACAAGGTTAACTTAAGGTTCAGGTTAGGTTAAGGTTACGTTAAGGTTAGGTTAAGGTTAAGGGTTTAGTTAAGGTTAGTGTTATTTAAGGTTAAGGTTAATGATATGATTTGGTCAAGGTCACAGGTTATAGTTGTCCAAGTTTAAGGTTAGGCCAGGAACATAACAGACTTGTAAGGTTAACCTTAATATTTACTTAGCCTTAACTTCAAATTCATGTTCCAACCTTAACTCACCAAACCCTTAACCTTAACCTCGACTAAACTCGTAACTTCAATTTAACTTAACCTTAACTCTTGACCTGACCTTAACTTCAACTCTTATTTCTTAACTCTTTCACTCTTAACTTCTAACGTTAAGCTTGGACTTAAATATAACTTAACCCTAACCTTAACTTTTTTACTTAATTCTTAACTCTTAACTTCTTAACTTGACCTTGACCTTAACATTAACTCTTAACTCTTAACTCTTAACATTATCTTTACTCCTTAACCTTAACTTATCCTTAACCTTAACTTTAACTTTAACCTTAACTCTTGATATTATTTTACCTTTAATTTTTAATCTTATCTCTTAATTTTAATTCCACTTAACCTTAACCTTGACCTAACCTTAACTCAACCTTGTTATAACCTAAATTTTCAACCTTAACCTATTATAACCTATAATTCTTAACTTAATTTTTTAATTCTAATTATAACTTTAACTTTAAAATAACTTAACTTAATTCTTGACTTTGACTTCATTTTTAAGCTTCATTTTAGTTTTAACTTTAACTTACTAAACCTGTGAATGTTAACTTTATTTTTTAATTTTAATTTCTAACTTTTTTCTTTAATTTTAATTTTACTGTAATTTAATATTAATTGTAACTTAATACTAACTTCATCTTTAAACCTTTAACTTAATTTAATTTTAATTTAATTTAATTTTAACCTGATTTTTATCTTCAGAATTTATTCTTAATTTAATTCTGCTTATTTACCCCACTTAATTTTAATTTTATCTAACTTTAATTTAACTATAATTTTAACTTTACTAATTAAAATTCATTTTAATTTATCTTTAATTTTTTAACTCTTCACCACTAATTCTTAATATTAATTTTACCTTAACCTAAGGGTTTAGTCAAGTTAAGCGTTAAGGTCAAGGTTAAGGTTAGGTTAGACAATGTTACAGCAAGAACAAAAATTCGTTATGTTGAAAGGTAATAGTTAAGGTTAGCTTAGTTGTGTACAAAGATAAAAGTATACATGTTACAATAGTTACAATAATGTTAAGGTTAAGGTTAGGGTTAATGCTAAAGTATACACCGTGATAATAATAACAAGTATGTTAGGTAAAGTTTAAGTTTAAGGTTAAGGTTAAGGCATCAAAAGTTAATGCTAGTTGCTGTTGTTATGTTAACTCAGAATTTAATCCTTAATTTTTCACTATAATTTCAATTTTAACTTTTGATTAAATCTTTAATTTAATTATAACTTAATTTGACCTTTAATCATTCTTCTTAACCTTAACTAAACTCCTTACCTTTAATTAATTTAAACTTAACCTTAATTGTGTTTAACCATTTTTAATTTCATCTTAACTTAACTCTTGACCTGATTCAATCCTTAACCTTAACTTAATTTCATTCCCAACCTTATGGTTTGGCCGTGTTAAGGTTTAACAAGGCGTTAGTTGAGCTACGGGTGGTTACAAGGTTAAGGACAAGGTTAGGTTAAGTGGCAATCAAGGTTAAGTAGGGGAAGCGTTATTAAAGTCATGTTGCTGAAGGTTAAGGGTAAGGATAGGGTAAGGTTAACGTTAAGTTCAAGGTCGTATGTTACGTTGCTAAAGGTTACCGTTAGGTTGGCGTTAAAGGCGTTAAGATTAGGTTAAGGGTGAAGAAAAGGCTAACGCTAGGTTAAGCAACAAGTTAAGGTTAGAACAGTAAGGTTTGTCAACGTTATAAGTAGTAAAGTAAATAAGGGTCACAACAGTTAAGGTAAAGGTTAAAGGCAGAGACAATGCGTGGTTAAGGTTACGCTTTGTTAGGTTATACTGTTGTTATTATTAGCGATAGTAAAGTTACAAGCAGTTAGAATAATAATAAATATACATGTTGGTTTAAATATGACCAGTGTTAGTTAACCTTTAACCAAACTCAATAACTTAACCTTCCCATAACCATAACAACTAATATAACCTTAACTATAAATTTACCTCAACCTGAATTTAACCTTAACCTTTCCCTAACCTTAATTTAACCTTCCGTCTTGGCGTTGAACATGTTTAATGTTAAGGTTAAGGTTAAGTTTATTTTATGGTTATGGGAAAAGGTTAAAGTTGAGTTAAAGTTAAGATGGGGTAATTTAAAGTTGAAGGTTTGGTAAAGTTAAGTTGAGTTATAGTTAAAGTTAAGTTAAAGTTAAGTTAATAAGCCAATTAAAGTTGATTGATTAAAAATGAATTAAAAATTAAATTCAAGTTTGATAAAGGATTGAGTTAAAAGTTAATAGTTTAGTCCAAAATTGAGTTAAGTTAATGTTGAGTTAAGGTTGAGTTTAAGGTAAGTCAAGTTTAGTTATAGTTAAGGTTAAGGTAAGATAAAGTTAAGGTTAAGGGTATTGAGTTGAGTTAGGTTAGATGCGAGGTTATGGTTGGGTGAAGGTGAAGGTTACCAATAGGTCAAATCTAAGGTTAAGGTTGGTTACGTTGTAGTAATATAAGGTTAAGTTTAAGGCTTTGCTTTAAGATTAGGTTAAGGCAAATTCAAACCAATTTTCAACTCTTATTTTTAACTTTAATTCTTCTTTAATTTTTAACTTTAATTTTATCTTCAATTTTAAATCTTTAATTCTAACTTAACTATAACTTCAACTTCTTAATTTTCTTTACTTTAACTAACTTTAATTTTTACCTTTAACCATAATTTTAAATTTACCTTTAACTTAATTTTAATTTAATTAACTTCTTAATTCTTGATTTCATTTTTTAATTCCACCTAATTATAATTCTTAATTTAACTTAATATTAACTTAACTTTATTTTTAATTTTAACTTCAACTTTAATTATAACTTTCTAATTTTAATTCGATAAACCTTAAATTTTCACTTTAACCTTTAACTTCAATTTAACTTTAGCTTTTACTTCTTAACCTAAATCTTTAATTTTAATTTTACCTTTAACTTAATATTAACTCTTATCTTGCTTAACTTTACCTTTAACTCTTGAAATTAATTTAATTAACTTAACTTAATTTTAATTTTAATTATAATTTAATATCGTTCCCACTAAATTCCTTAATTTTTTAATATTATTCTTAACTTGCCCTAATTTTAACCATAACTTAATTTAACTATAATTCTTTACCTTTAATTTAATAAGTTGATTTTAATTATAATTTAACTTTAACTTTGACTAAGCCTCCTAATTTTAATTTAATTTTACTAAACCAGAAACTTAATTTAACTCTAATTTTAACCTGCTTCCCTTAATTTTAATCTTAATTCTAATTTTAATTTAATTCAAAATTTAATTTTAATTTAATTAGTTCCTTAACTTTTAACTCAAAAATTAACCCTTACTTCAATTTTAATTATAATTCCTAATTCTTTAATTCAATTTTTAATCTAACTTACCCTTAATTCTTTAATTTAGTTTTAATTTTTAATATTAATTTAATTATAATTCTTATTTTAATTTTTGATTTTGATAATAATTATAATTTATTCCTAATTCTTGACTTCAATTTAATTTAATTTTTAATTCTAATCCTTAATTCTGAATTCTGCTTCCTTAAAATAACTTAACTTCAATTTAACTTTAAGCTTTACTAGACTTAATTTAATTTTAATTCTTGATCTTTTACCTTTAATTTGTTTCATTCTAACTTCAATCTCCACCCTGATTTCATTTATTGATAACTTCAATTTTCTACGTTAACTTGACGTTAAGATTAAGGTTACGCGTTAGGGTTAAAGAAATGGCTAAGTTACGCCAAGGCTAAAGCATACAGTCGTGCCACAAAAGGTTAAGGCGCATACATGTTGGTTAAAGTGAAGTAGTTTAGGTTAAATAAGCGTTGTGCTAAAGATATGCTGGTGAAGAAGGTTAAGGCTAGGTTTAGGTTATACTTGCTGCTAAGGCCAGGTTACGCGTAAAGGTTGAAAGGCGTTGCGTTACAGTGGTCAAGCAATAAGACAACATTAAGCAAGCAAGGCTATGGCTCGATCGTCAATACAGTTAGACTATAGTTGCTGCAAAGGTTAAGGTTAGGTTATATACACAACAAGACAGGTTAAGGTTAATAAAGGATGTCAGTTAAAATATGGTTGAAGGTTAAGGTTAACGTTGTGCAAAGTTTAAAGCGATATTGTTAAGGGCTCATCAACGTTAGCGTTAGGGTTACAGTTGCTGCTGGCGTTTGTCCAGTTGTTGCCAGCGTTGATGTTAGTTAAGTTCAAATTTGTCAGTTAAGGGCAAGGTTTGCAGTTCAGGCCCGTTACGTTGAAGTGTTGCTGGATTCAATGTATGTCAGGGTTAGGTCCGGTTATGGCCCAGTTAAAGCGACAAGCAGTTTGCTGCCGTTACGCTGCGGTTACGATGGCGTTCAGGAGTAAAGTCGGTATGGTTACGTTGGCGATGAACGTTAGGTTGACAAACCTTTCAAGCTACGCGTTTCAATGAACAGGGCGAAGAAAACAAGCGTCTGGCTACGCTGGCACAAGGCTGGCGCTGCTGCCGCGGTTAACGCCACAAGCCAGTTGGCTGGCTGCCAAACCATGGCCTGCCTGGAAGAACAGCGCTACAGCCAGGCTACGTTTTGGCGCTACGTCAGCGCAAGGCCATGTTAGCCGCGTCAAGACTGTTAAGCGGTGGCTACGCTGGCGGTTAGAGCAAGCGTCAGGGCGATGGTTAGGGCCGTTGCTGCCGTGCTGGCAATGTGCCGATGTGCGGGTGCTGTATGTCAAGGCTACAGTTTACGGCGAAGTGGCCTGAATGGCGTCAGGGCACGGCTACAGTTGGCGAATCGCCGTATGCTGGCGTTACGCCACAGGCGCGTCATCACTGGCGTCAACAGGTCGCTGTATGGGGTTTGGTCAAGGTTAGGGTTAGTTATTGGTGTTACACACCGTTTCTTAACTTTACCATAACCTTTTACCAACCTGATCGTTAACTTTAATCACCTTTCCTATAACCATAAATTTAAACTTAACTTTACCCTTAACTCCACCTTAACGCACTACTCACCATCTATGTCCTTACCCTTAATGACAATTTACAAGCATATAAGGTTAATACATGTTGGCGGTTACGTTGTTGTTACATAGTTGCTATTTAAGGTTAGGTTAGTTACAGTTAAGTTCAAGGTTAAGCGTTAAAGTTATATGAGTGTGTGTTAAGGTTACAAGTTAAGATAAAACAGTTTGTTCACGCAATAAGTAAAGGTTAAGACAATATGGTAAGTTTAGAGATATGTTAAGGGTTAAAAGGCGTTAAGGGTTTATTTGTTGCCAGGGTTAGGTTATATACAAAGAAGGTTGTTAAGGAAAATTCAAGGTTAGGATTAGGTTAAGGTTAATATTAGGTGAAGGCAAAGTTAAGGTTATGTTGTTAAGGTAGCGTTGCGTAGCGTTTGTCGCAAGATGAGGCGACAATAATAAGGTTATAGAGTTTATTAAAACATATTATATTAATATTAAAGCCGGGCGCGGGCGCGCGCGCGGCCACGCTAGGGGTTATGGGTATGTTAGGTTAGTTGTAGCCGGGGCGCGCGCGCGTGCGAAACCCCACCCCGAACCTTAACTCCTTAATCCCTTACCCTAACCTTACCCTAACCTTACCTTTAACCTTAAACTTTACTATAACCTAGCCCCCACCTTGACAAAACCTTTAACGTTAACCTTTAACCTGACTAAACCTGCAACCTTAACCTTAACTTCCTTATTATTAATTTTTTCACTTTTTAATTCTTAATTCTTAATTTAATTTAATTTAGTTTAATTAAATTTTTGTAATTTTAATTTAATTTAAATTTACTAAACTTATAAAATTTTAATTCTTAATTATATATACCTAATTTACCTTTACTTCTTGAATTTAAAATTAAACTTATAACTTTAATTCTTCTTACCTTTATTTTCATTTTTACTTTCTAATTCTTAATTTTAATTCTAATTTAATTTTAAATTAATTTAATATAAATGATCTAATTTAACTTAATTTAACTATATCTTCAATTTAACTTAATTTAATTTTGATTAAACTTTAACTTTAATTCTTGAATAAACCTTTTAAAATTAACTTTAATTTACCTTACTTTAATTTTAATTTTTTAATTTTAAATTTTAATTATTTTTAATTCTAATTTACCATTTCCTTAACTTAAACCTGGCTTCTTAACTCTTCACTTACGCTTATCGAATGTTACAAGTAATGCGTTAGGTTAAGGTGTTAAGTGTTGCTGCTAGGTTTATGTCATGCCATCGCTAATGTTAACGTATAATAACAAGTTAAGGTAAGAGCAATGCCATGTTAAAGTAGTTATAGCAGTTAAGGGTTTGGTCAAGTAGTTAGCGGCGTTAAGATCAAGGTTAAGGTTAGGTTAAGGTAATGGCGGCGTTATGTTAGTGTACAGTTAGCAGGTTATGTTGAGGTTAATGTTAAGGTTAGTTAAGGTTAAGGTTAGGCGGCGGTGGTTATGTTAGGTTAAGGGGTAAGGTTAAGGTTATGTTTAAGGTTAATATTGTTAACTTAACTTAAATCTTAATTTATTTTTTAAGTTTTACTTAATTTTAACTTTAACCTAAATTTAAATTTTCATTCTAATTTTTAATTCTTGACTTAATTATAATTTAATTTTTAATTTTAATTCTTGATTAAATTAATTTAATTTATCATGCTTCTTAATTTAATATTAATTTAATTCTAATACTTAATTTTAATTTTTACTTTAATTTAACTTTCAATTTTTCACTTCTTAATTATAACTTAACTTAATTCTTATTAAAACTTAATTTTAACTTAATTTTGTTTAAATTAATTTTTCCTATTACTATAATTTTAATTATACTTATTTTTAACTCATCTTTAACTTCTTACTCTTACTTAATTTTAGCTAATTTAACTTGCTTAATTATTTTTTAATTCTTAATTCTTAGACCATTAATAACCTTGTTTAACTTAACCTTAACCTAACTCTTAACTTTAACTTTACTCTTAACCTTAACCTTGAACTTAAATATAACTTAATACCAACCTTGAACAAATGCTTAAGGTTGTGGTTAGGTTACAGTTAAGGCTGCATACATGTTAGGTTATATGAAGCGTTGTTGTTAAGACAAGGCCACAGCCCGGGTCAAGGCCCCCCAGGTTAGGCAAGCAGGTTATACAAGAAGAAGTAGCCACAGACTCGAATTTAACTCAATTTTAATCCTTGATTTCTTACCATTTAATTAACTTATCTTTAGAATTTTTAACCTAACTCTTAACTTTAACTCTAACTATAACTCTTTACCCTTACTCCTTAATTTTAATTATCACGTAAATTTATCTTTATAAAATTTTTAATATTAATATTAATTTATGTTTATTATCTTTAATTTTAATTTAATTTTAAATTAATTCTTATTTTTACCTTGACTTAAATTAATTCTAATATAACTTAATTTAATTTTACTTTAACTTACTTTAATTTAATTTTAATTTTCATTTTTAATTTAATTCTTAATTTATTTTAAATTTTACCTATAACTTAACCATAACTTGATAAAATTCTAATATTAATTTAATTTTACTTTAACCTAATTTAATTTGTTAACTTTAATTTACTTTAATTAAGTTAATTCTTCATTATAACTTCATCTTAACTTGATTAAATTTTAATTTAATTTCATTTTTAACTTGATTTAGTTTTAACTTTTAATTATAATTTAACCTTTAAGTCACTAAATTTAATATTAACCTAATTTTAACTTCAATTCTTAATTTAATTCTCAACCTAATTTTAGTTTTGATTTAACTATAATTTAATTCCTTAATTCTTGACTAAATTTTAAGACTAATTCTGATTTGACTAATTTTAATCCCATCGTCTTTGGTCAGGGATAAATTTAAAGTTAAGGTTAAGTGTCAATTTCAAGTGTTACATAATAGGATACAAGTATATAAATAGTATTAAGGTTACGTTGGCGTGTTTTAATTTCACCCCACTAAACTTAATAAGCTTAATTTTAACTTTAATTTCCTAACTCATCGTTAATCTTAATTAAATTTTTAATTTAATTCCTTCTTTAATTCTTAATTCCTTAACTTTACCCTTTAACTCTTCACCTTAACATTAATCTAACCTAACTTGGACTCCAACTCTTAACCTTACCCTTAATTGTTTGGCCCAACGGTTGTCATTGATGTCAACCCACAAGACCATGGGCTAACCTAATATTGCATGGGAATTTTGAACTAAAAATTAATATATTCGGTCAATAATGATTTTGATGGTTTCTACTTGTCGAGATGTTTCCATATATATATGGCACACCATGTAATTTTTCATGGTTTTAGAGATATTCATGTTTAAGTTTGTACCCCCAATTAGTGGGTTAGAACCCCATGGGGTTGGGGGCATGGTCATTGAAAATTCACTTAATTAATATTTTTTAAGCTCTGGAAATCCCTCCCACATTCCACTTGTTGAAGCCCCTCTCAACCTAAGAATTTATATAAATTGTGATCTCATTTCCTCATGTACAAGGGATTCGCCATACGAAACGGTCATCATAGAATTTTCGCTCTAAATTTTTCTACGATAGTTCAAGGTTGAAGTTTTATAGAGAAGGCGGGAAATCTGAGAGGCTTGTAAAAATTTGAATCAGGTGCCCAATATTTTGGGAGATAAGTCTTGTGGAAGTTAGGGTTTTTGGAGGAGCTCACAGAATTAATCTCGAAAGAAGTGATATTGGTAAAATAGCGTCATAACTCTACCCTTAAGTGCTCAGTTAGGTGCAGCAAAAAGTGACAAATAGTGCACGGTGCTCGTTTTTTTCTATGTTAATTTTAGAGTTGAATGAAGAAACAATGACACATGCTTGTCTTGGGTAGTTTCGCTGTTTAGAAACAATTCTGCATAATTAGGGCATTGTGTGAAGTTGGATATAACTCCTCTTGAAATCCAAATTCAGGTCAGACACATGGCATTGAAAGAATGACTCGACTATAGAGACCAAAATCAGATATTAGAGATCCGATATAATAGAGATACACAGTTAATGTATACGAGCTCCTAGAAGGCAGAAAAAGCTAGTCATGTGTTGTCGGTTGCAAGAGACCAAAATTTCTGTGAAACAAAGAAAAGCAAGGTGCGAAGAAGGTAAACGCAGCGAGCAGCAGCCAGTGCATAACGACGTGAAAGTTCATCAATGTAGGAAGTCTTCAAGTGGGCAACACTACATACAATCATTGTAAAGTATCATTGTACTAAGTCATTATGTAAATACATTATTGTAAAAATTGTGCTAGTGTCTATATACGCGAGGTTGAAGGCGGTGTTGGGAGTACGAGATCATCATTGGGTGGTTGTGTCAAAGTTAGGGTTGTAGTGCAATATGTCTTCTTCTTCTATACATCATTCACTATATCATTGTAAAGTGGTCGTATTTTCACAGTACGGGAGTTCATTCTTCTTTTATTCTTCTATAGGGTGGTAGGGTGGTGCTAGGGGTGGGTTGTAGCTCATTGGGGTGTTGGGGCATGGTTAGGTTGAATCTTAAGAGAATCTCGGGCGTTGGAGTGTCCATCAGGTGGGACACCAGAGAAGAATGATTTTCTGAGTTGGAAGTTGGGTATGACACTGGTGGAGTTGAATATTAAAGAAGTAGTATAAAGCATTGAGTGGTTTTTGTCCTGAGGAGGTGGGTTTCCACCTTAAAAAACTATGTGCATTTGTGTTCCTCTTGTTTGATGCTATCACATTGTACAAACCTTGATAATAATTGAAGATTAACTAATGCTCTGAGTGAAAAGAGAAATCTTTAGGTTCAACTTCCTCCTCTCAATATTTCCAACAATTGGTATCGAGCTTGGTTCTGACTAATGGCATATGGGTTGGAAGGTTCATGGAGCATGCCAATAATGGTGTACCTCTGTTCAATGAAAATAATTATTACTCACAGAAAGAGAAGAATGGAGGTCTATCTCTTAAGTATGAGGTTACAGTGTGGGATATTGTTCAAAATGGATTTACATCAGCGCGGATGAAAAAAGTAGGAAAAAATTTGGTAAATGATACCCAGAATATTATTATCGGTGGACTTATTTAATACTTCTTATCATAAGGTGTTGGGTTGTAAAACACTTCGAAAATATATAGAGTGACTTGAGAATATATATACGGTGACTCCAAATTTCAAAGAAGCAAAGCTTGAAAACACTGAAAAAATTTGAGCAACTCGGAATGATGGAATATTGCAACATTGTTGCATACTTCAATACGTTGATGAAATAGCAAAAATACTATGGAAGAGTTGAGGAGAACGTTGACGAGAAGACTATTATATGGAAGATTCTTAGAGCGTTGAGGAAATTCCTTCAAGGTATTTGTCTTGAAATCTGCAATTATAAATCTAGACAAACTCGGCAAGGAAAAATTACCATGAATTCTCAAGCATATGAAAATGATGTGATGAAGAAAGAATTGCTTCAAATCTAGAAGAAAGCTGGTCGTTGCATCTAAGCAAACCAATACAGGACAGAAGCAACCTTCAATTGAAGCCAAGCATGCACCTACGAGGTGTGAAGAAAAGGAGATGATGAAGGTCTTTAGGATGAAAGAACAATAACTTACTTTGTAGAAAAAATAAACCTAGTAAGGAAAATTCAAGGTAAACTTCAAGTGATATGTTTGGAAGTTTGTGGTGAGGTTGAGCATTTAAGCAACAAAAATGTTCGAACAAAAGTGATGGCAAATCAAAGAAGAAAGGCTTTAATAAATTCAACAAGCAAGGAAAAAAATAAGGGATCCAAAGGAACTTTCTCTCTAAAGAAGATAGCTCATCATCGTAGAAGAAAGTGACGACGAAAAGCCAATAGAAAGTATTGTATGACCAAGCATATTAAACAAGAAGTGTCAAACAATGCCAGAAAGAAATTTTGACCATGGAAAATTTTATGGGGAGGAAATCAGCTTATAAAGAGCTCAATGCTAGAAGATCCGTTCCAATACTCTTGAAGATGCAGTTCCAAGGTCTCAGAAATTGAGGTTGAAGAACACAAATGTGGTGAAGATTCACTTCAAAAGTTGGAAAAGCAGCAAGAAGGAAGCATTAGGCAGAAGTAGTCACTGCGTAGAGAAGTGAAGAAAGGAAAAAAATGTCCAAAAACTATGCCAACTGACTCAAGAGCATTGGAAAGAACTCATCAACAATCAACGATCTTACAGCAACCATTCATAAGATTCTGAAGAAGAATAGCAGGGACCTTCTATATAACAAAATACAACACAAGACCTATGAGATAAAACTGCTTGTGTAGACTTCATTGGACAAGATTAAGTAAGCACATCCTTGGAAGATGATTCTCGTGAGAATATTTTCATCCAAGTACTGCTGTATTTTCTGGCTATTGTTATTCATGTGTAAAAAATTTGGTCGTAAGGATTTAATAGAATGTCGCACATGCCTAGGAACCAATACAATTTCAAGAATTCTTCGAATATGAACCTCCCGGGGCTCAACGAAACATCAATAGATTTGAACATTTAAGAAATAATATGGAATGTTATAGAACTGGAGAACTTTGGACAATACAAAGCAGTATGAACTTGAAAATCACTCTGAGAGAATCTTAAAGCCACGAAATGGACGAACATGGAAGAAGAAGAAGAGTGATAATTTATTGCTCTTATCTCTCCAAAATAAAAAAATAAAAGATGTGTGGTATGTTGACAATGGTTGTGGCTACATGGTGAGAGATAGAAGGAAATTTGTATCTACCGAAAGAAGAAGGATGGAACGATATCCTTTGGAAATGATGGATCTTAAAGTATTGTAGGATCGGTACCATCACTCTCGAAGAAAAGATTTTATAGCCAAGAATGTTCCTGGCTTAATTAAAAACATGAATCACAATCTGTCGGTGTTCGCAGACAAATGTGTGATCAAGGACACATAATGTGACTCACGAAGTGAAATCGGGGAAAGGCGGTATGGTAAAATTGTGTCTGACAAGTTGAGCTCTGACAAACATGTATATTACGGATGAAGCAACTAAGAAATGTCTACAAGTGAATGAGTCACAAAGTTGACAATATTGTCGAGATAAGAAAAAAGACGATGCAAAAGAAGAAAATTTGGTTATATTTCAAGTGAATGAGTCACATAAAATTTGAAAAATCTTGTCGGATAAGAAAAAAGGAGACGATCACAAAGTGTTGAAAATCTCGACAACTTCCTTTCTTTGTCTGTGACCGTAATAGGCATAGCAAGCAGACAAAAGTCAATTTAAAACAAAACTTGCTTTGCATCACATCATTGGAATTGATGTCTTGATATATGTGTTTGTGAGAAAAAAAGGAAGCTTGGTGGAGAATTATGTTCATGTTAATGATAGATGACTATCTTGGGATGAGAACGAATGGGTTTCTAAAGAAAAAAATTTGAAGCATTTTGGTGCTTTAAGATCTACAAAAATTTGATTTGAAAGTAAATGATTTGAAAATAAAGTGTTTAAGATTAGATAATAGTAGAAATTCACTTCCAAATTATTACGACATCTTGTGACGAAAAAATGGAATAAAAAGGCAATTTTCAACGACGAACACTACGACAAAATGGGTTGTTGAAAGAAAAAACGAAACCGTACGAAATGGGTACAGGACAATGTTGAAGGACTCAAAATTGGATGAAAAATTCACTGAGTTCAATAAATTGATACGACGAGTCTTCATTATCAGCGAGTCTTCTCGGAAATAATTGCAACGAAGACTCATATGAATTGTAGAGAAAACCAACTAATGTAAAATATTTTAGAATCTTCGGAAGCAAATGTTATATCAAAAAGAGAAGATCAAAATTTGGGTACTAAGTTGAATCACGTGTTGATGAAAGTGTATGTTGTTGATTTACTTACGCAAAAGAAAGCCTATAAATGCTGTAATGTAGATGAAAACGGAGATAGTGAAACATAAATGTTACATTTTGATGAAGATGGTGTTCTAGAAAGTAATAGTGAGGATCTAGAATCTTTGAAGAGCTTATGAAGACGAGGTTGAAAAAAGACATAGATAAAATTGAGAACAAGAAGCTACTATCAACGAGGAAGAAATGTAATGTAATCATCAGAATATGCAGAAGAAAACTGACAAGGAAAGCTCCTCGAGGAGAACAAAAAAGTGGATTCAAAGAACCATCCATCAAAATCAAATCATTGATGACATAAACTGAAGAATTCGATAGCTTTGTTCATCACAACAAGCTCACGTTTCTTTTCTAGTAACCTTTGAGCCTAGTAGTTTTGAGAAGCTAGCAGAATGAACATTGGGTAGCAGTTGAATGAAGAATTGGATCAAATTGAGAAGAATAACACTGGGAATTAGTTCCACGACCTAAATATAAAAATTTCATTGGGACTATATGAGATTGTTTGAGAACAAATTGAATGAATATAGGCGGAGTTACGAAACAAAGCAAGATTGGTTTGCAAAAGGCTATGCCACAAGTGGAAGTTGATTTCGTAAAGAACATTTACCCGATTCTTCAAAGATGGAAGCCATAAAAATTTTTCTCGCCTATGCATGTTCAAGAAAAATCAAGTTTACCAAATGAATAGTAAGTCAACATTTACGAATGGAAATTAGAAGGAAAAGTTTACATCGGGCAACCTGAAGGTTTTCTACTATCACAAAAAGAATACTATGTGCAACGGAGTTGAGAGCTCTATGTGGTCTCAAATGGCTCCCGAACATGGTATGTTCATCTTGATGGATATCTACATCAACAAAGAGTTCAATGGTGTTGTTGATAGCAATATTTAAAACACAAATAGATAAAGATAATTTAACAGTGAGGTGTATGTGGATGAAATATGTTTGGTGTATTGATGATGGAGAAACTAAGTAAGTACTACAAAAATACAAAAGTGAGTTTGAGATGTCTTTACTTGGTGAGCTGACATACTTCTTAGGTCTTCAAATGTCAGCAAAGAAAGGAATATTTATATGTCAAACTGATACATCGAAATGCTCGAAAATTCAAAATGGAAGATTGCAAACCAAATCCTTACTCCGATGGTAATAGGTTGCAAATTGAGCATAGACAACTCATCAGGATGTGTATCGAGTTGTACAGATCTATGATTGGTAGTATTCTGTAACCTCTCGAGCGGATGTTGTGCTTTAAGTAGTTGGACAAACAGCAAGATTCCATGACACAAAAAAAGAATCACATATTATTCAAAAAAGGGTGCTTACGATATCTAAAGGAGGCACGAGAAGAATATGGCTTGTGGTATCCGGAAGTAGCAATCTCATTATTCGACCTTTACGGATGAGATTGGGTGGGAAGTGTTGATGATCATAAGGTACTAGTGGGCTTTGACATTCTATCTGGGTGATTTGTCTTCGTATCATGGTTGAGAAAAAAGAAAACTTCAAACTTTTTATCTACAAGCGGAAGCAAAGGCCATTGTAGCAACATCATGTTGTACTCAATTCCTTTGGATGAAACAAAATTTGCAAGATCTTCAAGTACAATTCGGTGAGCTATTGTATTATGTTAAGAGAAACACTAGTGCCATCAACATCTCCAAAATCTTTTGTCATGTGCATTCAAAAAAACAAAACACATTCCAATCAAATATCAGTTTTTTAGAAACAGGTCATTTGAAAAGAATATCAAACTTGAGTATGTTTGTAAAAAAAAGAAAAAATTGTTGATATCTTCACTAAAATTTTACCTTGTGAAACATTTAGACATGATACCTTAAAGCTTGGGATTCTCCCAAGAAGGTTGTCATTAGATTATAGGTCTACGAACGATTGTGTGTTCGACGAAATTAGGTAGTAGTACGAGTCCGTAGGATGGTTGTGTTTCGGGGGAGTTACCACTTTGCCATTGATGTCAAGGGAGATATTTGTAGGAAGAGGTGTCCTTGATCGCGAGTACTTGTGTTGCCATCAATGCCAAAGAGGAGATTGTTGATCAACGGTGTCATTGATGTCAACCCAAAACAACACCGAGATAGCAATATTTCATGAGAATTTTGACCTCAAAATTAATATAATCTTAGTCAATAATGCTTTTTATGGTTTCTACTTGTCGAGATGTTTCATAATATGTGGCATGCCATGTAATTCTTCACGGTTTAAGGGGAATATTTATGTTTGAAGTTTGTACCCAGGTTAGTGGGCTAAAGCCAGTGAGTTGAATGGGTCATTGAAGTCATAATTAATATTTTTTAGCTCTAAAATCTTTCCACGTTCACTTGTTGGAAACCCTCTCAACCTAAGCATTTATATAGTACCAGTCCTCATTTCCTCCTTATGCAAAGTTACGCCATACGACAGGTCGTAAATAGCATTTTTTTCTCTATTTTTTTCCTACAAAGTTTGACTAAAATTTTTTATTAGGCAAATCACAGAGAAAAACTTTAGATCAATGTGCGGAATATTTTTAGAGATATGATGCTGTGGAAGTCGAGAGGTTTTACGGGGGCTCTAAGATAATCTTAAAAAAAGTGACCTTGGTAAAAATCGTCTGCTCCTCTACGGGTATCGGATTGAATTACATAAAAAGTGATAGATGGTGCACGGTTGGTTTTGTACTCTATCAATTCTAGAAGCCTGAATAAACGAGTGACGCACTGTGTCATTCACACAAGCTCGCTCCTACGAAACGATCCATAATTAGGGCATTGTGTGAGGGATTGGGTATAAATCTCCCTTGAAGAATACAAATCGGGTCGAACTGTAAGGGCATTGAAGAATGACTCGGAAGAGAATACTATAGGACAAAAAATCGGAATGTTCGAGGATTTGGAAATAACGAGAGATACGAATTCAATATTGAGCTCCTGAAAACCAAAAAGAAAAGCTACATCATGTGTTGTCAAGGTTTACAAGAGACCGGACTTTCTATCGTAGCAAGGAAAAGCAGTGTAACCTTCAGTGGCATAACGACGACGACCAAAGGTGCATAACAACGACAAGAAGTTCATCATGTAAGTCTTAGTGGGCAACACGCATACAATCATTGTAAAGGTATCATTGTACTAAGTCATTGTAAATACATTATTGTAAAGAAATTGTACTGAGTATACATACGCAGGGTTGAAGAGGTAGTGTTGGGAGAGTCTAAGATCATCATTACTTGGTTGTGTCCAAAGTTGAGGTTATGGTCTAGTATGTCTTCTTCTTCTACATCATTCTATATCATTGTAAAGTGGACCATTTTCCACAGTACGAAGTCACATTATTGTTTTATTCTTCTGTAAATTGGTAGGAGTGAGGTGCTAAGGGTGAGTTGTGCTCATTGGGTGTTGGGGCATCCATTAGGTTGACTGCTGCCGAATAATATCATTCATTGGAGCATCCATCTGGTGGGGCTGGAGAAGAATGCTTTGTAGATTCTGAGAGTTGGAGCTTTATTTTCAATTGGAGTTGAATAGTAAAAAATTATTAAGCATTAGGTGGTTTTTATCCCGATGAGTTTCCACCTGCTTGTGTGCATTTGTGTTCTCTTGTTTTAACACTATCATTGTGCAAACAACGATAATAATTGAAGATTAAATAATGCTCTAATTGAAAGAATAATGATTCACCCCCCCCTCTTGGTATTTCAACATTAAACTTACCTTAACCTTAACCTTAACCTAACCTTAACCTAAATTTACCCTTAACCTAACATAACCTTAAGGTACGAGTTAGGGTTATGTTAAGAAATAAAGTTGATTATAGTTAACATAAGAATAAACTAAGAATGAAGTTAAGGTTATAGTTAAATCGAAGTTAAGAGTCAGTGCAGAATAGGTTAAAAAATGAGTTAAGGTTATGGTTAGGTCAGAATTAAGGGTTTAGTGAGGTTAAAGGTTAACGTTAAGAGTGAAGGTTACAAGTAAGGTTAAGGTTAAGCGTCAAGGTTAAGGTTACCAACAAAGCGTATGTTACGTTGTGGTTAAAAATTTAGGTTAGGTTAAGGTTAAGTGTTAGGTTAAAGGAACAAAGTTAGTTAGGTTATGTTAGGTAAAGGTTAAGGGTGAGGTTAAGGTTATGTTAAGGTCAAGGCTAAGGTTAACTTTAAGCTAATCTTTAAAATTTACCTTAACTTAATCTTTAACCTTAAATTTACCGTTAGGCTATGGTTTAGTTAGTTTAAGGTTAATATTAAGGGTTTGGTCAAGGTTAAGGTTAAGGGTAAGGTCAAGGTTAAGGGTAACTTTGTGTTAAGGTTAAGGTTACGTAGTTTATTAAGGTTACAAGGTGATTAAGATGAAGGCTGATGGCACAATGGTTGTCGTAGTGTCAAGGTTACGAAGGTTAAGCGGCAAGGTTACGCTGGCGTCACGTCTAGTCGCCACAATAGTTACGCTACGTTAAGGTTGAATGTTAGGGGAACAAGGTTAAACTAGGTTGCTGCAAGGGTCTACTTTACGTTGGTGTTTATGGTTACGTTACGTTACGTCTATTTAATAAAAGTTAGGTTAGGAGTTAGATGTTAAGGTTAGGTTACGCAAGACACAAAGCTTAAGCGTCAATATGTCATTTGGCTATCGTTCGTCAAGGTCATTAAACAACGTTAAGGTTACGTTAGGTGCAAAGGTTTAGTTGAACAAGGTTAAGTAGTCTAATGAAGTTAGTTAGCTTATTTGTTATTATTAAAGGTGCTAAACTTTAATGTTACGTTAAGGTTGCTGCTAGGTTACGGCAGTCGTATGTTAAGCGTCATGGTTACAAGTTAAGGTTAAGGACAAGGTTAAGTTGAAGTTAAATCAAGAAATAGTTATATAAAGCGACAGTTAACGTTATTAGCTAAAGCATATTTATTGAAATAGTTACAGTTGCTGCTACAAGCGTTTGCTGCTTACGATTCAACAATAGTTAGGTTACAGTTACGTCGTATGTCAAGGTTAGTTATATGGCAAGGTCGTATGTTATGTCTATCAAAGTCAGGGTTAGGTTATAGTTACGTTAAGGTTACGTTAAGGCCACAGGTTTAGTCAAAGTTAAGGTTAAGGGTTAAGGGTCTAATAATGTTAAGGTTAAGGGTTTTATTAAATAGTTATAGTTAAGGTTACGTTAGGGTTACGTTACGTTAAGGTTACGGTTCAATACGTTTAGGTTAGTTGAGCAATGTTAATGTTATTACTAAGGTAAGGTTGGCGGCCGGTCAATTAGGGCGAGTTACAGTTAAGGTCAAGTTGGGTTGCCAAGTTACAGTTAAGTGTTGGCGTTGACAAGCACAAGGTTAAGGTTAAGGTTAGGTGTTAAAGTTGAAGGTTAAGGTTAGTTAAGGCTAAGGCCAAGGTTAATGGTTTGCCTACGTTAGAAGAAGTTACAAAAAGTGTTGCTTGGCGCTATTACTACACATGGCTCATAAAAGCGATAATAGTTACAGTTAAGGCTAAGCAATAGTTAATAGTTATAGTTATGGTCAAGGTTAAGGTTAGTTTAAGGTTAAGATTATGCTATAAAGTTAAGGTTATGGTTAGGTAAGGTTAAGGTTAAGGGTAAAGATATGTTATGGTTAAGTGTTGAAGGTCAAGGTTAAGGTTAAGTTAGGTTAAGGTTGTCGTTAGTTGCTAAAGTTAAAGTTTGGTTAAAAATGTAAAGTTGGCGTTAAGGTTAGTTAAGGCTAAGGTTAGGGTTGTTGTTAAGTGTTGATGTGTTAAGATGAAGGTTAAGGGTACATGTTATGGTAAAAGTAAATATTAAAGGTTAAGTTAGGTCAAGGTTAAAGGTTAAGGTTAAGTTAAGTTTAAAGGTAAGGGTTTAAGTACGAGTTAGGGTTAGGTTGTTAGTGAATCTTAATTACAATCATACGAAAAAAGACCAATTTAGCTATGCATGACACGACAACCCTAGCAGAGAAAAATGGTTGCCAATATCCTCGGATCCTGGGTTAAGGTGATGCAGAGATAAATCACATAAAAATCTACACATCTGTACTCGAAGACATTAAAACGATGAAAAAAAACAATTTACTCCATGCATCTGACAAACAGAAGACAAATATGTTGGAAATAATTTTGTATTAGAGCACAGGAGAAGCACAAAAAGGGTGTTACTAGTTCTCCTCAGTAGGATGGGTTTTGTAAGTCCTACGACACTTGGGATCAAAAGGTGTGCAGTTCTCCTAAACTGATTGGGTTCTTGTAAGTCTCTGTCCTTGAGATCCCAAAATTTCTCTTTCTTGATGAGTGCAAAAGCCAGGACAAGAAATGGTAGAAAAATACTATTTATGATGGTGGATCAATATTAGGACAAAAAGTATACAAGTCGAGGTGATCTTTAGGCAGGTGGTAAATAGTGGGAAAAACCCTTCTGTTTATAATAAAAATATTGGTTAGTCTGAATATTGAATTATGTGAATTAAAATATTATTAACAGAAGCAAGATCCAACTTTTGTGAAATATTTTATTATAACATTTGGAGGAAAAAGAATTTGACTTGGGTCAAATCATTTTTATTTATTAAATAATAAATAAATAAATAATTTATTTATCATTTTAAGGATGTGGTTAATTAATAATCAAATGAAAAATAGTTATTTATTTAATTATTTATGGGTGATTTAGTCATATTTAACAAAAAAGGGCTATTATTTAAATACGAGTTTAGATAATTAGTATTTAAAAAATAATAAGATAAATAATGATTTATCTAATTAATTTCCTTATTTTGAGTTAAATATAACCGGAAATATTAATTAAATTGTTGTTTAACTAATTATTCCTTGAGGAAAATCAAACAAATGTAGATTTATTTAATATTTCCTCATGGGGTTTCTATTTAGACATAAAAAAATTAATAAATGTGGTTTACTAAGTTATTTTCATAGTGAAAGCAATTTTACTTAGGGTAAAGATTGGTCTTTGTAATTATTCTTGGGTCCATCTGATAATAGGTTAGATAGAAGAAAAATGGTGTGTGATTTCCCCAGTCGTGCGACGTTAGAGAACTAATCGTATGAGCGAAGTATGTTGTGGAGACTCAATCTTTGCGTGCAGAAAGAGAGGGTGAAAGGAAAGTACAAGGTAGACCAAAGTATTCGAAAGATTAGACCACCGAAATTGAGACTTACAAGTGCGACAGTCTCTTTTTATGGTGAATACATGTCTTTATAGGTGACAAGGAAACCTATGCGAGGAAAAATACAAAAATAAAGGCGTCAGGTAAGCAAGGGGTGAACAATATAGTATATATTTGGCATAACGCAGGCCTAGATAAACAACATGATAATGAATCCCTTACATGTTGTGCACAGGATAACAACGGAACTATACGATAATATGGGTACATGAGATAAATGCGGTGAGATACCCTTATGTCGAAGGGCTGTGAAAAATACGTGATACGTAAATCAAAAAGGTGTTGCAAGCGATTGAGGCCATAATATCAGAAATCTCTGTAAGACTGTCAGAGTACGAAGTGAAGAGGTCATTTGGGTATGTGGGGAAGCTGCAACAGGCCACCTCATGAAGACTGAAAACATCTCACACTGTGCCAGAATCACCAGTCAATATTCAGGTCCCTATATTACTAGTATAGTCCCCTTATTGGTAGTATATTGTATTGTTATTTTTGTAACCCCCCCATATTGTTATTATTGTTACCCCTTCAAATTATTATTGTTAGGTCGGCTAGGATTACATTGTTGACCCCATGAACTCATATATAGAGAAAGAGTTTTGTAATTTGTATCCTCCAAAATTTTCATTCATGTATGATATGACAGGTTTTCCTGAAGTGGCTTATTTCTAAGGCGTTGATATCTCTCTTTTTCTTCTATTTTTTGGTGGTTTCACAAAATTTGGTATCGAAAGCTTTGGATTCTGGGGTTTCACTTTGCTCAGCAGGTCATCGTGGAATTTCGCTGCTGTGTTTTTCTCGAAGTTTAGAATCTGAAATTTTTAGGGTTGAAGTAGAAATCTTTGAGGAACAGCGTCACAAAATTTAGGAGATTTGGTTCTAATATTTTTGAATATAATCTATGAAGTTGGGTCTTTGTAGGATCCTCCAATTTAATCTAAACATGTCATCGCGGAATTTGTGCTGTAACATTGTTTCGAAGTTTTAGAATCTAAAATTTTTTAGGGAACGTGATCCTGAGGAAAACCCGTCACAAAAATTTCAGAGCTGATTTCATAAATGGTTTGGATATATGATCTATGGAAGGTAGTGCTTTTTCAGGCTCTGCAATTTCATCTCAAAGGAGTGATCGTGGGGAAAATATTCATCGTCTCTCTCCCTGCGCTGTCGAGTTGGGTGTAAGTAAATGTGTACAAGTACATGTGGAATGATTTCTTTGATGTCATTTTAGAGCTAAAAAATAGAAACAGAAACACGTGGAAAGTCATACAATTTCGATCCTACCGAAGCAGGTCCATAATTAGGTCATTGTCGGAGAGTGGACATAACTTTACCTTGAAGAATCAGTCATCTCGGACACCTTGGAATTCAAAGAGGATTAGAGGCTACATAAGTACCGATTTCAGATATTGAATATTTGTGGCTATAGAAGATAATAATCCAATTTAAATGTCTAGCTCTTCAAGAAAGCAGAAAAAGGTGTGTAATTTTTAAAGTGCATAGAGTCTTGTTTGAAGAATCAATTTGAATTGATTCAGGCATGTTATTAAAATAGATATCAATATTGGGTTCTTAAAAATGTAGGTAAAAATAATTCAACTTCAATTAAGCCTTCGAGCTCTCTTATGACTCATGAAGGCTGAAGAATTACAGAAGCATGATCTATCAAAATTAAAGAAACAAGTGCGGGGTACTACTCTAGCAAAAAGCAACAAAAAAATACAATGGAAGTTTTGAAAGGCATGGAAGTGAAGATGGATGGTTTGAAGAAGAAGCGTGGAATCTAGATATGGATGGCATGGGCGGCATAGACGAATGGATTAGGCACTGGAAGAAAAAAATGAAGGACAACATGTAAAAACATGAAGAATGATCTAAAAGAAGACATGGAAGGTTTGACAAAGTTGATGCAAAAAATGTTTCCTAATGGTGAAAAAGATAGTAGATGAAATTCATGATAGGATAAATGTTAATATTTATTCATAAACTCTAATGTTGGTTGGAAGAACCTACATATTAGAAAATGAATATGAAAATTTGATGGAAAGAATCTTATAACATGGATACTACGGATAGACAATATTTTGATCTCACAATAGTATGCAAAACACCCCATAAAGGTATGCATTTCAACTTTACATTTAGAACAAAAATACATTTGTATGTGTATCGATGGCTTTTGCTCTGCCATGAAATTGTCACTTGGTTAATTTACGAAGGAAACCATTGCTTGCATTACGAGGATAAAAAGAGCAACACCTTCTTTGGCAATTGATAAATCTCAAGCAAAGGGTTTAGTGGGGCAGCACATTGAGGACTTCAAAAAGTTGAATATGAAAGTGTGGCGATATTCCCGGAGGAACATAGGTTGATCTCTTCATGGGTACTGAGATAACATCCAGCAAGGTTTGCGTTTGGAACACGATTCATTGGAGAAGAGCATTCGAGGTTCCCAGCAGAAAAAGTGAAATGTGAGGTAAACAAGGAAGCCTACCACTCACTTATGTAAAAAGAAGGAAGTGGCTTGCTACGCTGGAATTTCCACAACCTCCCAATTCGATACCCATAGTGGAAGAAAAAAAGCAGAAAGGGCTGCTACGGTTGTGATAGCAAATACTAAAGGTCATAAGTGTCTTTGAGAAGAAATTGTTTTACATATGTTGTGAAGAGGAAAGAAGAAAATGAACAAGAAGAGGATAGCAAGGGGAACTGAACGAAGAGAAGGGCGGTTACAACCATATCGTGTAATAGTAATGCATTGGCGGAATGCCGCTCCTACGACTCTTAAGATAGAAGGACATAACTCAAGAAGAAAAAGGGTAATAGTGTTGATTGATTCGGTACTTTTATAATTTTTATTCATTTATTAAGAGTGACTAGGGTGTGAATTGTTTCCTATACCCGGCACGAGAATGTCAAGTGATGGTTGCCAAATGGAAGTATTTATAAATTGATTTTGAAAATACTATAATATAAATATGTATGGGTGAATGTAACGGTGAATATTCCAGTTCTTTCCATTCCCTGTGGGAGGGTGTTGATGTTGTACTAGGGTACAATGGTTACATTCTTTGGGGATGGTGGCTTTTAATTTTCAAGAAATTTTCTTGAAATAGAAGGAAAGGGAGAGTCGAATTCACCCAATTAATGGGAAGCGGGAAAGATAATAGCTCTAGTATCGCAGCCAGCTTCTAAAGAAAAAAGAAGGCTTGAGGCATACACAATATGCTCACTAGAAGTTCAACATCAAAAATCATCTATTTCTACAAATCACTCCAGCTTAATCTTGGAAAATCATTTCAGGTTTTTGAAACTCCCAAAGATACCACTATTCATGATCATGAGGCCTTATATAGATTTGATTCCAAGAAATTTTCCTCGAAACATAGAGCCTTATAGATATCATATGTCCAAGTGAAGTGAACGTATAGTGCAGAAATGTTAGAAGGCGAATTATGAATTACGACTGGTTAAATTCTTTCTCTGTCCTATAGTATTGAGTACGGAAGGATGGATCCGTAGGCATGTCCGGATTATGGGGAGCTCGAAAGCTCAGCATTAAAGATAAATTTCCCATTCTTGTGATTGGTGAATTATTGGATGAATTACATGGAGCAATTTATTTTACCAAGTTGGATCTTCGATTCGGGATATCACTTCGAATTAGAATGAATGCGAAGATATTCGAAAAACATTTCAACTCATGAGGGTCATTGAATTTTGGGTCATTGTACACAGCACACGATGCACCTTCTACATTCAAGGGTTGATGAATTCCATTTTCAAAACCCTTAGAAAATTTATTTTAAAGTATTTTTTCATGATGTACTAATCTCTACATCGGTCTTGGAAAGGATCATGTTGGAGCTTGGCATGGCAACATGAGGTGCTCAAACTGTTATGGGAGAAACAGTTATATGAAAAAACATCGAAATGTTTCTTTGAGTCTGAAGAGGTGGAATATGTGGGTCTCATGTGTATCACGAGGGTACTAAGGTGAACCCTAACAAAATTAAATAGGTAAGGAGATAGAGAAGTCCCCACAACATAAAGTAGTTGCGAAGATTTATAAGGTTAATAGGTATTATACATGATTTGTTAAATTATGGGAGAATAGCAGCACCTTTAACAACATTATTGAAAAGATGCATTTTCATGAATCACAAAAACAGCAAGGCCTTTGAACATCTTAAAGGTAATGTTCCCTAGCAGAAGTCTTAGCTGCCCCCGGAGACTTCACAAAAGCATTTATTGTGGAATGTGATTCCTAGAAATGGAATTGGTGTTGTTTTTGTCTGAGAAGGAAGACCCATTTCTTTGAAAGTCATCCAAATCAAAGAGGTATTTACAAAAACCTATTTATGTGAAGGAAATGTTAGTAATCTTGCGCATGCACTAAAGAAATGGTGAACTTACCTAATGGAAAGAAAATTCAAGGTAAAAATTGATCATGATAGTCTTAAACACTTTTTAGAGACAAAAGGCTATGTAGGAAAAGCGACAAGAAATGGGTCACAGATGTTGAGTTGTAGTTTGAAATAATCACCACAAAAAGGAAGCTTAATGTTGTTACGGATACTCTCGAAAGAATGAAGAGGTGGAAACATTACTTTGTGCCATTTCTGTTAGCCAACTTGAGATTGGATAACCGAAGTAAGAGATGAATGGAAGAAGGACAAAGAAGTATGGACACTCATTCAAAAGTTGCAACAAAGATCCTGGTACATCGATACATTTTAGTTGGAAAAAATGATTCTTTGTCTGGTACAAAGATAAACATATCTTTGTAGGAAGATTTCAACTAAACAAAAGATGCTTTTAGGTGCACTTCTCCTTTAGGAGGACACTCGAATTTTTAAGCACCAACACGGAGTGAAGAAAAGAATTTTTGGGATGGCCTTAAATGCCGATATTCAAAATTTTTTGTGGCGAGAATGTTTGGTTTGATGGGAATAAAGTTGAGAAAATTAGGACCACGGGACTTCTACGACCTTTATCCATTCCAAATCCAGCGTTGGGAGGATATTTGATAGTTTTATCAAAGGATTTTACTAAGTCCAGAAGGAAAGAGTGTATACGCATCTTAATTGGTAGTTGATAGACTTGCAAGTATGCCTTTTGTGCATTATCTCATCCATTTAAAGCTTAATCTTTGTTGCTACTACATTTATAGACTGGTCAGCTAACATGGAAACCCAAGGGCTATTGTGAGTGACAGAGATCCCATTTTTACTGGAAGTTTTTGGACGGAGCTATTTTCTTGTTTGGGTACTCAATTAGCTCATAGCTCATCTTATCATCCTCAATCTGATGGTCAAACTGAGATAGTAAATAAATGTTTGGAAGGATATCTTCGTTGTTTTTTATCTAGTAAACAAACACAATGGGTCAAGTGGCTACCTCTTGCTGAATGGTGGTATAACACTTCCTTCCATACTGCAGCAAAAATGACCCCATTTATGTCACTTTATGGATATCATCCACCATCCATCACATCATATTTAAGAGAAAATTCGAAGGTTCAAGCAGTGGAAGATCACATCGAGCATCAACAAGAAGTTCTCCAACTCTTAAAGGATAACCTGAATTTGGCCCAAAATCGAATGAAACAACAAGCATATCAACATCGCAACGAGAGAAGTTTTGATGTAGGATACTGGGTATTTTTACGGCTACAACCATACAAAAAAATTTCCCTCAAGCAAGCTAAGAAGGATAATAAATTATCGCCAAAGTACTATGGTCCTTACTAGTTGTTGCAAAATATTGGTACTATGGCATATAAATTGGAGCTTCCTGCTTCTTCATGAGTGCATCCAGTTTTCCATGTTTCATGCTTAAAGAAGGTTATAGGTGAAAATCTTCCAGTTCAAACAATATTGCCAGAAATTGATGAGGAAGGAAAAATAATATTGGAACATGAAGCGGTCACGGAAACAAGAACTCGATAGCTACGGAATCGATAAATTTCAGAGTATCTCATCAAGTGGAAGAACTTACCCACTGAAGATTCTACATGGGAGGATGAGAATTTTATATAGAAGCACCCAGAGCTACTCAAGTGTTGAGGACAACACTTTTTTGAAGGAGAGGGGCATGTTAGGTCCATATATTACTAGTATAGTCCCTTATTGTTGTTAGTGTAACCCCCTTATTGTTATTATTGTACCCTTGTAACCCCCATATTGTTATTATTGTGCCCTCAAATTATTATTGTTAGGTCGGCTAGGATTACATTGTGGCCCCATGGACTCCTATATATAGAAAGGAAGTTTTGTAATTTGTATCATCCAAGAATTGTTCATTCATGTAATGTATTGGAGGTTTCCCCCTCGAAGTGGCTTATTTCTAAGGCATTGATATCTCTTTTCTTCTATTTTTGGAGTTGGTTTCACAACGTCCAATTTACTGCATCACTGAACCATCAAGTATATGGATCTCAATCATGCTAAAAGGACCTAGAGCTGAGAAACAATCAAGTCAAATGGCTATAAGGAGTCCCCTTGCCTGATCCAAGGCACCGAACAAGAGTGGAAGCTGTAACCAAGGTACACCACCCTCTATACCCGTCTTCTAGAATAAATGATCTCATGTCAACAGAAGGAGGTCTACCATAGGTGAGGTAATAATAGGTCCTCAACTAAGGAATGAGAGAAAATAGAGTGACTAGCAGACGGACACCAGGGGTGATGATGAAATGGGGGGTACCGAGTAGCGGATGAACGAATTCCCTTGTTAGAGCATAAAGGGCATGGATGACCTGGTAGAGACTAACACAATATCATGATGGATAGGGGATAGTGGGACTGAAGGCCATAATGGGAAAAACGAGAGAGGAACCAAGCGGTGAAGGATGGAGGACTATAGCGGGATACAAAGGGACTCGGTATAGACTCCATGAATGAAATGATGACTCAACTCAGATGATCTAAACAAGGGCGACTAGATGGTGTTTCCACATAGAAAAAAGGGCCAATGGGGACCATGAAAACATGAGTACATGATGGTTACTCATGACGAAGATCAACACAAGCATGGACAAGTATAAAGGCAAAGGGGTGGCCCCAATTACAAGTGTGGCAGGTGAAGAAATTCGATTTTTAAAAGTGGAGAAGTGACTCTTCTTGGAAAAAATGTGTCTTGGTGAAGTATAAAGTCATGAAAAACTAACAGATACCCATTTGAGGGCTCGGTGAGAGCTTTCCAACGGTACAGATGGTTTGGAAAACTGAGCTATGGTTTGGTCGCTGCAGGCGAAAGAAAAATTAGGGGTTTCTCTTTTAATAAGGCATTTTACCTCCAAATTCACTCATTTGCATGTGGAGCTGTGGTGAATGTAGAGAGGAGAGAAGGCCCTAAATCTTGCGGTGATCGTAGCGGACAAACCAACAGTTGGAATCGAGATCCGTTAGTTGTAGGTAAGAGGAATATACCTAATATTTCTTTTAAATGGATTGAAAGTTCAAATTAGGTCCCCAGGGCTCAGGAACAGACCCCCGCTCCTCTTCATGGCCGGGTCGCACTTTTTTGGGCAAAATGTACAACCTTGGTAGCAATTTTTGATCAAAAAAGTGCGACCTATCCCAAGTTTGGGCCTGAAAAGTGCTACCTGTCAGGGAGGGGTTTTTCTGTGTTGTTTTTTGGCTGAGCACTGGGTTTGTATGATGAGATATAGTATTTCTTATTTGTACACTGACCAATATGATGTTTTTGTGCAAATATGGTAGATTTACGAATCAACTAGAGAGAGAGAGACCTGGGCACATTACGATCGAAGATCGGGGAGGAACAAGGTGTCTGTAGTGCATTGGCCAAGTTTGGGGTTCTGAAGTTTCTGGAGAACCCTTTGATGAGAGCTGGAGAGCCCTTATGGGCCGAGATTTTCAGCTATTGGGATCTAGACCATGAGGTCTTTATAGTGCATGGGAACCAGATCGAGTTGAGAGTCCAGGATATATATTTCTTGACTGGTCTCCAACCACTTGGGATGGTAGGGAATACTTAGCCAGTATTACCACGGGGGTGGAATATCATAGAGTTTGTAGAGGGAAATTGTCAACCAGGTTTCCAAGTCAAGGGGACTCGGATACCCATCGGGGATTTGGAGAGGTTAGAGACTGGTCCTGTGGCCGCAGCGGTGCTACAGATCCTGGGCAACCAGGCACTCCACCACATCACTGGAGGGTAGATGATGCTTGTGGAGAGTGCTTTGAGAAGGACCTATTATGGGTGGGCCCAGATGATGATGTCGTCGTTGAAACGATATTTGTTGCTATGCAAGAAGAAAGTGAACCATGACTGTGCATATGGTACAATTTTGTGCTCGTTCTTCTTTGAGAAGATCTCTACACTTTGACCTCGCATACAACTCCAAGATGGGAGCCCAAGAGAGCCTAGGATTCCCCAGTGGAGTCACTAGTTGTTAGCATGAATCTTAATTTCAAGCGTACGAAAAAATACCACTTTAGCTATGCATAACCAATAGCCCTAACAACAAACATGGTTTCCAATATCCTCAAATATGTAGTTAGGTGATCAAGATAAATGCTGCAAAAATCTAGATCTATGCATTAGAAGACATTAAGCAGTAGAAAAAACAAGATTTACTCCATGCATCCAATATACAATACAATAATATGTTGAATGAATTTTGTATTATGGGCACCTGGGAGGAAAACACAGAAGGGTGTTACCAGTTCTCCTCAATAGGATGGATTCTTGTAAGTCCTCAGCACTTTAGATCTAAAACTTCTCTCTCTTGATGGTGTAGAAAACCCAGACAGAAAATGGTAGCAAAATATGACTATGATGGTGGATCAATAGTCAGACCAAAAGTATAGATCCAGAGTTATCTTTAGGCAACAAAAGGTGGTAAATGAATGGGAAAACCCTTCTATTTATAACAAAATATTGATTTAGTCTAGATATTGGTGCATAATTAAAATATTATTAACCAAATCAAGATCCAAATTTTATGGAATATTTTATTATATTTGTTGGAGGGAAAAGGAATTTGACTTGGGCCAAATCCCTTTATTTGTAAATAATAAATAAATAAATGATTTATTTATCATTTTAAGGATGTGGTTGAGTAATAATCAAATAAATAATGATTTATTTAATTATTTATGGGTGATTTAGTCATATTTAACAAATAATATTATTTAAATAAGGTTTAAATAATTATTCTTTAGAAAATAATAAGATAAATAATGATTTATCTAATTAATTTCCTTGTTTTGGGTTAAGTATAACTAGGAATAAATCGAGCTCTGCAAAAAACCATAATGGCTTCCACCGACTCCTTTGCTCCCTCCACCCTGTTGAGTTATGACGTCGTCGTCACCATAGCAGGGCACACTTTCACTAAGGGGTTCAACGCCACAGGCCTTCGTGGTCTCTTCTCTCTGACATTCCACAGAATGCAGCATCGGATCTTCGAACCGGCAAAAAATATCATCCAGGTTGCAGATCAAAGGTTTAACACCATTTGGATCTACGCGGATCTTGCTGCAGGGACTCTCGACCCCGACAATGCCTCTGCCAGCGACTTGGCTCAGGAACATTCTCCAACATCAAGGGGCACAAAGACTTCAGATCAGATCTCATTGCGGGCACGCGCAAGCAGAGGATCTGCATATCGAATCTGCCAGAAAGGCCTGTAAAGGCACCAAGGATTGGAATACACACCAAATGCGTTCGGGCGCCTCGTCCTTCTTTGGCCACTGCTCAAAGTTGACGATTCTGGACATGGATCGGTCCACTGCTTCCCGCAAGCAGATTTCTTTTTTGAACTAGCCATATCTGCCAGATCTTACAGAAGAATCACCTGCTTTTCAAATTCGAGTCGCACTCTCGGGCAAGACGACAATGCATTGGGTGCACGCAACAGATCTGGTGCAGAATATTCTACAAAAAATCGAACGACGGCTGGGGATCCCCTCAGTTCACCTGAGATTTCTATATAATGGTAAGAAACTTATGAACACCCTTCCCCTCTTCTTTTTCGCATTCAAAAGGACGCTTATATTACAGATACCTTTCGCTTAAGAGGTGGTTCCATAGGGCAGACCTCCTCTGGCCCTTCTTTCTCTTTCAAGGACACAGTCTGCAAAAACGCTGCCCACCCTCAGGCTTCTCCGAAAGCAGCTCAACCAGATATGGCTCCAAAGCCATTTTTGGTAGATAAATCAGAGGAAGTTCCTTCTCTCAATTTCACTCATCCTGGGATTGACGAACGCTACCATTTTTTTGCAGAATCTACAATCATATGCAGATTTAATGGGCTTTGGCCTCACACAGCAGATCTTTACCAATGGATACATACCAATTGGAATAAAAGAAGCCAGATCTTCTTATGTTCAAAAGGATTCTTCATAGTGGCTTTTGACTCAAATGAAGACTACCAGAAGGCCTTAACATGAGGCCCTTGGTTTTGGGGTTCAGCAGGACTTTTCCTCACCCCTTGGTTTCCAGACTTTGACCCTTCTACAGCTGTCATCACCAAGCTTCCCATCTGGGTCCGGCTCCCAAATCTTCCAGCTCATCTTTGGCATGTTTCTATCTTCATCGCCATTGGAGACGCCCTAGGACGCTTTCTAGCTACTGACTCTTCAAGAAAGGAAAATGGACTCTTCACCTATGGCAGATTATGTGCAGAAATAGATATCAGCAAAGGGCTGTCGGATCAGATCAACCTTAAGATTGGAGATTTCCACTGGACACAAACCTTGGATTATGAAAATACGGCCTTCCGTTGCCGACATTGTCATCAAACAGGGCACCTCCAGAGTACATGTTCCCAGTTCCTCGACAAAAAGAAGAATCATAATCGCAAACCCAAATCCAAGAGCTGGAATCCCTGTGTCCCTCCCACTCCTATGGACGACACAGATTCCTTTAGTTCGGATCAGGAGGAATTTGAAGCAGATGGGCAGAATGATGAGACTCCGCTGGATGCTCCCTCGGTCAGTCCGGCAGTCCCCTCTGCCTCGCCGATCTCTCAGAAACGTTCTCATGTATCTTCGTCTTCAGATTCTGACAAGGATACTCCGCTGCTAGAGCATAATAGTCTACAACTTGTTATGGCTCATCCAAATTCCACTGGCTAGGTCAAAGTAAGCAAGAAAAAAGGCAAGAAATGTCGTGTGGCAGAAACTACCCACGCTGGGTAGTTTCCTTTGATTAGAGCCTGCTTTTTTGTATTCCGGTGTTCTCTTTTGCTCATTCCCGGATTGTTTATCAGGAGCGAGGTTGATAGCCTATCACCTACAGCTCCCATGCTTATCTGATTCGCTTGCATGCAAGCTTGATTGTACTATACATTTCTTTTCTTAATAGAATTAGTCTTACTGAAAAAAAAAAAAGTATAACTAGGAATATTAATTAAATTGTTGTTTAACTAATTATTCCTTGAGGAAAATCAAATAAATGTAAATTTATTTAATATTTCCTCATAGGGTTTCCTGTTTAGACCATAAAAAACTTAATAAATGTGGTTTAATAAGTTATTTTCATAGTGAAAGCAATTTTACTTAGGGTAAAATTGGTCTTACATGGTGTACTTGGGTCCATCTAATGATAATAGGTTAGATGAACAAAAAATGGTGTAACAGATTTCCCCATAGTGTGCGATCGTTAGAAGCTAATCGTATGACTGAAGTACGTTGTAAGAACTTAATCACTAGAAACTGAAGGGGGAGTCAAAGAGAGAGAAGTATACGGTAGACCAAAGTGTTGAAAGGACTAGACACTGAGGAGGTAAGACTTACAGGTGTGACAAGTCTCTTTTATGAGTGAGTACCTATGCTATAGGCGGCGGGGGAGGCATACCTATGCCCGCCGAGGAAAAGTACAAAAAATAAGGTGTCGACTAAGAAATGGACTGAACAATATAGTATATGCTGGCATAAACATGAGCCAAATAAATAACATGATAATGAATCCCACATACATATTGTGCCTGGGATAACAGCCAGGACTTGTACAATAATATCTAATTACATGAGATACAAGTACAACCGGGATGCCCCTGTAAACAGGAAAGGGCTCTTAAAATCTAACTGATAAATGAAATCAACAAGGCACTGCAAGCGGCTGAGGCCATCATCATCAAATCTATGGAGCTGCATCAAAGGATGAAGTGAAGAGGTCATTTGGGTATGTGGGGGATTACCTATAGGGCCACCCCCTCATGAGGGCTGAAAACATCTCACACACACCTGGGAATCACTGGTCCAATCTGCTGCATCACTAAACCATCAAGTATACAGATCTCGATCATGCTAAAAGGATTTGGAGCTGAGAAGCAATCAAGTCAAAGGGCTATAAGGAGTCCCTTTGCCTGATCCGAGGCATCGAACAAGAGTGGAAGCTAGAACCAAGGTACATTGCCCTCTAAACCTGTCTTCTGGAATAAATGATCTGATTTCGACAGAAGGAGGTCCGCCATAGGTGAGACAATAATAAATCCTCAACTAAAGCAAGAGAGAAAATAGTAGAGCGACTGACAGACGGGCACCAGGGGTGATGATGAAATGGGGGGTACTGAGTAGCAGACGGATGACTTCCCTTGTTAGAGCATAAAGGGCATGGATGACCTAGCAGCGACTGACACAATATCATGAGGGATAGGGGACAGTGGGACTCAAGGCAATAATGGGCACACGAGAGAGAAACCAAGCGATGAAAGATGGAGGACTATAGCGAGATACAAAGGGACTCGCGATAGACTCCATGAATGTAATGATGACTCAACTCGGATGCTCTAAACAAGGATGAATCGATGGTGCTGCCACATAGAAAAAAGGGCCAATGGGGACCATGGAAACATGAATACATGATGGTTACTCAAGACGAAGATCGACACAAGCATGGACAAGTATGAAGGCAAAGGGGTGCCCCCAAGTACAAGTGTGGCAGGTGAAGAAATTCGATTTTGAAGAGTGGAAAAGTGACCCTTCTTGGAAAAAATGTGTCCTGTTGAAGTATCAAATCATGAAAAACTAACAGATACCCATTTGAGGGCTCGGTGAGAGCTTTAAAACGTTACAAAAGGTTTGGGAAACTGAGCTACAATTTGGTCGTAGCAGGTGAAAGAAAAATTAGGGGTTTCTCTTTTAATAAGGCATTTTCCCTCCAAATTCACTCATTTTCATGTGGAGCTATGGTGAATGTAGAGAAAGAGAAAGCCCTAAATGTTACAGTGATCATAGCGGACAAACCGACCATTGGAATCAAGATCCGTCAGTTGTAGGCAAGAGGCCTAACCCTACTCTTTATTTTCAGTAGATTGAAAGTTCATATTAGGTCCCTAGGGCTCAGGAACAAACCCCTACTCCTCTTCACTATTGGGTCACAATTTTTTGGGAAAAAAGTACGACTTGGGTAGCAGGTTTTGAGAAAAAAAGTGTGACCTCTCAGGGAGGGGTTTTTTGTGCTGTTTTTTGGCTGAGCATTGGGTTTGTATGATGAGATACAGTCTTTCTTATCTACACACTGACAAATATGATGGTTTTGTGCAGATATGGCAGATTTATGGATCAATTGGAGAGAAAGAGACCTGGGAGCATTACGATCGAAGATCCGAGAGGATCAAAGTGTCCGTAGTGCATTGGCTAGGTTTGGGGTTCTGAAGTTTGTGGATAACCCTTTGATGAGAGCTGGAAAGCCTTTTTGGGCCTAGATTGTTAGCTATTGGGATCCAGACCATGAGGTATTTATAGTACTGGGGCACCGGATCGAGTTGACGGTCCAGGAGATATATTTCCTGACTGGTCTCCCACCACTTGGGATGGTAGGGAATACTCAGCTAGTATTACCATTGGGGATAAATATCATAGAGTTTGTAGAGTGCCATTGTCAACCAGGTCTCCAAGTCAAGGGGACTCAGATACCCATCGGGGATTTGGAGAGGTTAGAGACCCGTGCTATGGTCGTAGCAGTGCTGCAGATCCTGGGTAACCAGGCACTCCACCACATCACTGGACGACAGATGATGCTTGTAGAGAGTGTTTTGAGTGGGACCTACTATGGGTGGGCCCAGATGATGCTGTCATCATTGAAATGATATTTGTTGCTATGCAAGCGGCAAGTGAACCATGAGTGTGCATATGGTACAATTTTGTGCTCTTTCTTCTTTGAGAAGATCTCAACACTTCAACCTTGCATACAGCCCCAAGATGGGGGCCTGAGAGAGCCTAGGATTCCCCAGTGGAGTCGCCAGTTGTTAGTATGAATCTTAATTCCAAGCGTACGAAAAAATACCACTTTAGCTTTGCATAACCAACAGTCCTAACAGCAAATATGGTTGCCAATATCCTTAGATCTACAGTTAGGTGATCAAGATAAATGTTGCAAAAATCTAGATATATGCATTAGAAGACATTAAGTAGTAGAAAAAACAAGATTTACTCCATGCATCCAATAGACAAGACAATAATATTTTGAATGAATTTTGTATTATGGGCACCTGGGAGGAAAACACAGAAGGGTGTTACCAGTTCTCCTCAATGGGATGGGTTCTTGTAAGTCCTCAACACTTTAGATCTAAAACTTCTCTCTCTTGATGGTGTAGAAAACCCAGATAAAAAATGGTAGCAAAATATGACTGTGTTGGTGGATCAATAGTCAGACCAAAATTGTAGATTTAGAGTAATATTTAGGCAACAAAAGGTGGTAAATGAATGGGAAAACCCTTCTATTTATAACAAAATATTGAGTTAGTCTAGATATTGGTGCATAGTTAAAATATTATTAACCAAATCAAAATCCAACTTTTATGGAATATTTTATTATATTTGTTGGAGGGAAAAGGAATATGACTTGGGTCAAATCCCTTTATTTGTAAATAATAAATAAATAAATGATTTATTTATCATTTTAAGGATTTGGTTGAGTAATAATAAAATAAATAATGATTTATTTAATTATTTATGGGTGATTTAGTCATATTTAAAAAAGAATATTATTTAAGTAAGGTTTAAATAATTATTCTTTAGAAAATAATAAGATAAATAATGATTTATCTAATAAATTTCCCTGTTTTGGGTTGAATATAACCAAGAATATTAATTAAACTATTGTTTAATTAATTATTCCTTGAGGAAAATCAAACAAATGTAGATTTATTTAATATTTTCTCATGGGCTTTCCTGTTTATACCATAAACAACTTAATAAATGTGGTTTACTAAGTTATTTTCATAGTGAAAGCAATTTTACTTAGGGTATAATTGGTCTTACATGGTGTACTTGGGTCCATCTAATGATAATAGGTTAGATGACCAAAAAATGGTAAGGTTACCCTTAACCTTAACCTTAACCTAACTAACTTTAACCTGAATAAACCCTTAAGGTTAGAGTAAAGTTAAAGTTAAGGTTAAGGTCAAGGTCAAGGTTAAGGTTAAGTTAGGTTAAGGTAAGGTTATGGTTAGGTTAAGGTTAAGGTTAGGGTAAGGTTAAGATAACGTTAAGGTTAAGGTTAAGGTTAAGGTTAGGTTAAGGGTAAAGTCAATGTTAAGGTAAGGGTAAGGTTAAGGTTACATTAAGGTAAAGGTTATGGTTAAGGTTAGGGTTAAGGGTATGTTGGTGTCCTGTGTTTTGATAGATTGGCTAACCAAAAGACAAGGCAACATCAGAACCAATCTTTAGAGTTCCAGGATCTAGTCCTTCTGTTCTCAGAGAGGGATCTCTCAAGTTGTTTGCAAAGATATGTCTTGTTTTCTTTTAAGTATTGATTTTAGACTAGTTATTAAGTGTAGGTGTTTGTTTGTTTGTTTGGTTGAATTGGTATAGCAGACCATGAAAGGTCTGGGAAATATAGGTAGAAATAAGAAGTGTCAGATTCATTGGGCAATGGAGTCGAAATGAAGTTGATAACAGGCTCATAAGTGGATATGGGATATCAAAGGGAAAATCTAACTTGGCCAGAGGATCCTTTAGTTTTTGTGAATGAGATGGACATTAATTATTTGAAAAGAGAATTTGAATTCTCAACAAAGGGAACTTAAAAACATAACTTGAACATAAAGAGGTATTTGATAGACAGGGCTAACGATGAATTCTACAAACCACAATTTAAGCAAATGATGACTTTTAAGACAACTTTTAAAAATAAATCTAAGTTTCGGGAGCACATCCTATTTCCTCAAAGATTTTATTTCAAAGGACTTAGAAAACATAAAATATTCACTAATAATTACAGTCATAGAAAACCATAAATCATGCTGGAACAAACTATTTGAATTATTATAGAAATAAACAAGCATGAGGACTAAAGAGAAAGATTAAAGACTCTAAAATACCTCAGTAGAAGAAAACATAAAACAGTGAAGGATAAATAGGTCTAAGGTGCTTCCAGGAGTCATTTCTTAGCCTAAACTTTTCATCCTACTGTAGTAAGAGTTTATGAAACATAATGAAAATAGGAAAGACAACAGACAATTCACAATACATCACCAACAGCCAAGCTCAGGGATCCAATGATAGAGCCTTCTCAAGAACAAGCATGTCACAACATCAACAAGCTTATAAGACTTCAATTTCTTCTTCAACTTCAACAGACTATGTATTATTTCAGAGAGTTTCATTATTACAACTAGTGACCAACCAACCCTTTACAATGTGCTCCTCAAGGAGATTTTATAAGAAAATGAGTAGGTGGAAGAGTTCCTAGGGTAGAAATGCAATTAATTCTATGCTAAATGCAACTCCTAGCCTTGAAAACCATGTAAGGTATAAGGTAGGAATGCATTGATTTACAACTCTATTTCATTTACTCTGTTTCTAATTTTTTAGGCTTAGTGGGTAAAAATATCGACTTTAAGACCTTTTTATCTTTTATAATAACTTTACTGACAGTTTAAAATATTTGTATGTGCTTGTAATAACTTTTCAACTATCTTTAGGCAAATATCTTCTGACTGGGCAATAACTATGCCTTCATTTTATTTATTGGTGCTGCAGGTGGCACTTTGGTAGCTGGGGGATTCAATTAGCCCCTTTGATGTGGCAATGGAGGCCTTTTACTGATATTTCCCTTTGTTTTTATCTTAAAAACACTTCTGATCTATTTCTTGGTCTGTGTTTAGGCTTAAATATCCTTGATCTTTGTTTTGGGTCTTCATTCTCTGATATTTTCTTTGTTTTTTTAAACCTTAGGATTAAAACTTTGATCTTTAGGCTTAGTCATTAATCCTTCTTTAACCTTGATTTCTTCATTAATACACTTTGTTATTCTTTGTTGATACAGGTGGCTTTATGAAGATGGAGGGTTTTTGTTAAACCCTATATCGTGCTCCATTTGATTTAAAACTGGATTTCTTACCCTGTGGATCCTTTCTTCTTTGATTTTAAGCCACAAAATCGTCATTCTAGGCTGGACTAGTCACATGTCTGTGACAGTGGAAGAACATAGAACAATCACCATAAAAAAAAAACCTTGCAAAACACACAAACTCATTATGAAACCCTGCGGAATTGGGTTAAGACTACTTTAGATGTTTAATAGAGGGGATGGAGCTGTGAAAAATGGAGGAATTTACAACAAAAAGGGAGAAAACCCTTGGAAAAAGCGAAATAGGTGCAAATGGAGTTTGGGCGCAACAATGAACATGAAACATTGATTTAGAACGATCGATGGTGGAGATCATTTGATGGAGTGTTTGGGAGAAATATATGGAGGCAAATGAATTGGGGTTGTGATATAACATGGGCCGTTAGATTAAAATAAGGAATGGTCGAGATCAACCGATGAAGTCTTTCAGGAGCGAATTAGATGAAAAGTAAATGAGGGTGAGATTAAGTCAGGACCGTCTAATCTCAGAGATCAACGGCCAAGATTAAAAGATGAAAAGAAAAGTGGTAAGGGAAGTGGTAAAGCAGAAAACCAGTAGCATTTTTCACGTTGCGTTTGGGGGGTAAGCAGTTTGCCCAAAAAAAATGCAATACGATACAATGTTTGACACCTGTCCCTCCTAAAACTGCTCTTTTCGCAAAAAAATTTGGTGTTAAATCTTGGGCGCAAATAATTTGTGAAATGAATCATCCGCCGTCGGATCGGAGGCTCCAGATCCGACGGTGCGGATCGCACGCGACGGGGAAAGTTGTGCAAGTGGTGGGTTCTGGTGGGACCAACATTAGTTTTTTCGCGTAGTGGGAAAGTTAAGTGGCGGGGCAGAAATTCAATTGAACAATTGATTTTATTAGGTTAAACCCTGATCATTGGATTTTTCGGATGGATGGTCATGATTAGAGGAAGAGATGGGTTGTATGAATAGAGGAAAAGGTAAGGCAGGGGATCGGGTGGAAAGATAAGGCGCAATGGTCGTTGATCTATGTAGATCAACGGTCCACATTCATTCTTAAAATTAAACTGTCAGGGTGAAAAAATAGAAGGGAAATAAGTTTTTGGAAAGGGTTTAAGGCCTTTAGCACCTGACTGCGGGGCTTTAGGTCACATGAGGAAATGGGTTTTGAAGGAAATAAGCCCTCAGGGGCTTATGACCTATATAATGTAAAAAGGGTGTTTTTAGGCTTAAAAACAGGGTTTTTAAGCCAAACTGGGGGTTCTGATAGATTAAAGGAGGTATTTTTAAACCAAATAAAAGGGAAATATAAGGTTTAAAGGGGGGTTTTGATGATTTGAGAATCAAATTAAGGTTAAATGAAAGGATTTTATGAAGGGAATAATGGGTGAAAAATGGGGTTTGTTTATGAGTAAAGGAGGAGTGAAAATGATGAAAAATGGGGTTTTAAGCAGTCTTTCTCTTGGAAAACAGCATGTTCTTAATGAGGGAAACAACAATGAAGATTAACTCAAAGGGTAAATATCTTCATAAGAATTTAAGAACTAAAAATTTTGAGCATGAATTGTTTCTTAAAGGTTAAAAGATATTTAGCCACCATTTGATATGACAAATTTTATAGGTGGCTAATAGTGGCTCCACATGGGGATGGCATATTTTTGAAGATGTCAATAATCTTCAGCTATTGATCTCTGGCTTTTCATTAAACCAGTACCTTAATCCATTGGGAAAAAACTTTTCTTTTCTTTTGCTGATCTTCTTTTGATTTGATAATATCTACAACAATATAAAACAATGGAATTTTATCAAAACAACATCTCTACCTACCCACTCCTAAAGATTCTAACATTTTTTTCTTCTTTCAGAGTGCATTTGGACTAGCAAACTCTCTTCATCAACATTTTATTCTTTTGAAACAATAGGAAACTAATCTATTTCTACTATTTTTTCTCCATGAACTCAGTTTAAATAGTTGAGTTCATAAATTCTCTACCTAACTACTATCTATCAAGATTAGATTGTCTGACAGACCTTTATTCTCTAAATTCTAAAATAGGAAATTCAAAAATAGCCAAGCCAAGATTAAGCAGTTTGACTTGTTGCAGATTTATGGCATAAAAACAAGCTGCATATAGATTTTTATTTGCAGAAAATTAAAACAAAATGGTGAAAGCTTAAGATTTGAAAATTTAAAAACATCCTTCATTATTTTTCTAGCTCTATTTTTGAATTTGTTTGAGCTGTGTTTTCTTTCTCAGTTGGTTCAATTTTTGAGCATATTGGAACCAGTTCTTCATCAATATGATAGGTTCAGGATTTCAGCTTGTTTGAACCTTTGTTTTTCTATCCTAATCTACCTCACTGATAAGCCAAGATTGGACTGTTTGGCTGATCTAATTCACTAACCTATCAGCAATAAATTGAAAAGCTAATTAGTCATGATTAGGCTGTATGACTAACTAGAAGTGTGTTTTTAGGAGTGGCATTTGAGCTTGCACACTTTTAGATTTTGTCTCTCTTTTTTGGTATGGGGTTGTACCTTTCTTGTTTTACAATCTGCCCTCTTTTCTCTTTTCTATTTTTTTTTTCATTTTTTTTTTCTAACTTTGAATGCAATGTTCAAACAATGATATTTACAATGAAAAACAAAATGCTTTGAAACTCATGATTCTTGACAGAATTAATGCTTGAGCATCCTGCCATTGACAGGAGCTCCATATAGATCTTCTCCATTCAATCCTTTTACGAAGAAAGCATTGTGACCCCTCTCAGCATGAATAATATAGGGTCCTTTCCACAGGTTCTCAGACTTGCCATGTTTTCCCTTATCTTCCCTTCTTGAATCCCATTTAAGAACTATATTTCCAACTTGGAAATTGTTTGCCTTAGTCCTTTTATCAAATATCTTCTTGGTATTTTCTTGGACTAGCTCTGTTCTTTCATAGACTTCTTCTCTGGACTGTTGTAAATGAATTGTTTGGTTGATTCTTCTCTGCATATGATTCTCTTCAGTTTGCACTTCTCGAAGGAGTTTCATGACTAGAACTCCTAATCATGTTAGAAAGACTGCATCCATGCCATAGACCAACTGATAAGGGGACATATTTATTGACTTTTTTGTAGTTATTCTATCAGCCCATAAGGCATGAACCAGCTTACTATGCCATGATTTCTGATTCTTCTCCAATAGCTTTTTGATGATATTGATTAGGCTCTTGTTGGAGGATTCAGCTAATCCATTTCCTTGGGGATAGTAGGCAGTAGAATGGCCTAAGGTGATGTGGTATTTGTAACAGAAATCAGCCATTCTTTTAGACTTGAAGGCAGCAGCATTATCTGTGATGATTTTTCTAGGACAACCAAATCTGGATAGATTGTTTGTTTCAAGGAACTTGATAATGACAGAGTCGATAGCATTCATAGATGGTATGGCTTCTATCCATTCGGTAAAATAATCAGTGGAAGTGAGGATCCACTTATGCTGGGCTGATGAAGATGGGTGGATTTCCCCAATGAAGTCCAAGCCCCATTGTTGAAAGGGTGCCTCAACACTAATGGGATGTAATGGTAAGGGAAGGAGCTTTCTTTTGCCATCAAAGATTTGACACTTATGGAAAGACATGACTAACTTCTGAGTATCTGGGAAAAGGGTGGGCCAATAGTGACCAGATCTAAGGATTTTGTTTGTTGTGGTCTTCCAGTAGAGGTGTCCTCCACATTCTACTTCAGCAGCTCATGCATGATTTTTCCTACATCATCCTCAAGTAAACATTTAAGAAAAATTCCACCAGCATTTTTCCAATACAATACCCCATCTAATATGCAATAATTCAAAGCCTTCTACTTAAAAAATATAGCTTTATTTTTAGACAAAGAAGGAGGGGCATTGAGATATAGGAGCACATAAATGATGTCAGCATACCAAGGAGAATTCAGAAATGTTTCTTCAATGAAAGGAGCAATGAATTCTTCTATTTCTTCCAACACAACCACCATGTTCATATCAAGTACTTGGAAGTTTGACTCTGCCATAATTTTTGCTAATCTCTGTGCTTTAATTAGTTTGGTGGGCCTGATTTCTAAGTCATATTCAAGAATAGTAGCAATCCATTTTCCCCTCTTACCATTAGGGTCTTGGCTTAGAATATCCTTGAGAATAGTATGTGGAACAAAAGCAATTATGTGAGACTGTAAAATGTATAATCTGAAGTCTTTTAATGCTTTCGATAATGCTAAGGCTTGCTTCTCCATGATGTTATATTTGAGAGGAGCATCTCTTAAGGCTCTACTAAAAAAGGATATTGGTTGTTCTTGCCCCAAGTCATTCTTTTGAAGTAATATTGCAGCTATTGTATGTTTAGATGAAAAAGAAAAGATATAAAAGTCTTTGGTGAAATCTGGACTAATCAAGACTGGTGTTTGAGTGAGAGCTTGTTTAACCAGTTCAAAAGATTGTTTAGATTTTGTAGTCCATTTCACACCTACCTCTTTGTTAAGCATGTTTTTTATGTTTCTTAATAACTCAGTAAGGTTGGGGATAAACCTCCTCAAAAAATTAATCTTTCCAATTAAATATTGTAATTCTTTGAAGCTTCTTGGATGGCAGATTTTCAATATGCCATCAATCCTTTTAGGTTCTACTTTGATTCCCTCTTTTGAAATTATGTGACCAAGAATCTTGCCTTCTTGGAGACCAAAGAGTGTCTTTTTGGAGTTCAAAGATAAGCCAAATCTCCTACATTTCTCAAAAAAATTTCTTAAGTGCATCAAATTTTCTTCATCGGTTTTTGAGACAACAGTTAAGTCATCAAGGTAAATGATTATAAAATAGCCAATGTCTTCTAAGAAGGCTATGTCCATGGCCCTTTGAAAGGTGGACCCTGCATTCATCAAACCAAATGGCATTTTGACATACATAAAGGTGCCCCAAGGTCTAGTAAAATCAATTTTGTGTTGATCACTTGGGAGCACTAACACTTGATTGTCCCCTGAGAACCGATCCAACAGTGATATTCTTTTTGACCCAACTACCCTTTGAAGTATATGGTCCATCTTGGGTAAGGAATAGTTGTCTTGCAGTGAGGCTCTATTTAGATTTCTAAAGTCAATGCAGAGCCTGATTTCCCCTGTCTTCTTCCTAACAGAAACTAAGTTTGACACCCACTCTGAATATCTAATGGGTACTATAATCCCAGCATCATACATCTTTTCAATTTCTTTTTTAACTAAAGGCAATAAAATAGGGTTTATCCTTCTTATTTTTTTTTTCAAAGGTTTCTGATTTTTTTTAAGAGGAATTTTGTGCTGAATGATGCTAGTGTCATAAGATTTCAGATCTTTGTATCCCCAAGCAAACACATCTCTAAACTCCTTGAACAGCTCTATGTATTGCAATTTTATATGATCTGGGAGAGTGCTGGATAGTTTGATCATTTTGGGTTCTGCTAGGTTGCCTATGTTATGTTCTTCTACATCTATTTCCACAGGCTCCATTCTTTGTTCTTTGGCTACATCATTAAAGTCAAAAAGGTGTTATAAAGGTGTGAGACCTCTTGGAATTGTATCATTCTTGCATTGTAAAACATCCAAGTATTTCTGGTCTGTATTGTCAGTTAATCCTGGTTCAAAAAGATTCTTACAATGATTTATATCAGTAGAATATATTATTTCTGTTTCTGGGATTTGTTCATTATTCAAATAGTTTTCTTCATGGCTGGTTTCTAACACTGGTATGGCAAAATCATTTTCTGATTTTAGGAAATCATATATGTGTTTGTCAGTGTCAAACACTTGCCAGTGATCGTCATTGTCAGGAACTGCAGGCCTATTTTTGACCTCTATGTTAAGATGTTCATTTATCTGAGGTACTTGGCAATTGCTGGCATTGACGGCAAGTTCATTTGCTAGATGATTTTGTGCTCTTGGAATGAAAATGAGTTCATATCTTTCAAAGGTCTTTAATAAATCAAGGGCAGCATTTCGATATTATCTAAGTCTTGGGTTTTTAGCTTAATATTCTCCTTTTATTTGTCGTATGATAAGTTTAGAATCTCCTAGGATTGCTATTTTTTGGGCTTCTAATTATTTAAGTAACTATAAGCCAAGGAGAAGGGCTTCATATTCAGCAATATTGTTGGTGCATGGAAAATCTAGTTTATATGAATAACCCTAATTTGTATTTTGAATCCATACCCCTGCCCCTGCACTTGTTTTATTACAAGACCCATCAAAGTTTATTGTCCAAAGTATTTCTGCCCCATTTTCATTTTCTTGTTGCTGTTGATTGCTAAGGTTTTGTATTTGTTTTAAGGGAAGTTTTGATTGTTCTGGTAAACTGGTTTCCTCTTCGTTTTCCTTTTCTTGTTGAGTGATTTCATCTTCATTGTACAAGATAAAGGAATCTAAACATGATTGAAAGGAATAGATGGGAGAGTTGTTTGGTTTATCTATGTTGCTCACCATGTATTTCATGTGGGACTCCCTGTATAATCTTCTGTTTTAGTTAAAAACTGGGATGGTGGCATAAGACATGTCCATTTGAAGGCTCCCCTGAAGTTTGACTCCCCATGATCTTGATAAAAGCATGCCATACTTTGGGGGAATGTAAGCTACTACTATGTCCATAACTAGGTTCTTGGCAGGGATCTGAGATAATTTTACACATAAATCTTTGATTAAACCCAAGCATTTGACTCTACTTGAATCAAAGGAATACAGATCCTTGTATGGTTTAGTAATTTCTAAGCCCAAGCTTTCCATTACTACTTTGGGCATAAGATTATGTGAAGCTCCAGAGTCTAACATGGCATTGTGCAATATATTATCATGTATATTCAAACTAACATAGAAGGGAGGGACAGCTCCTTCTTGGTATTTTCCTTCAACTTCTAGGCCAAATAACAACTTAGGTTTGTCATCTGTCAAGTTTAAAGTATCAGTGTCACTTCCTAAGTTCAAGGCTTTCAAAACTTGGTTTTTGTACACTTCTTGGGTCACTAGTTCAGCTAGGGGTATGGTGATCTCTATCTTGGCAATCTCTCCCTCAAGTCTAAAAGGAACTATTGATTTTGTCATATTTACATCTGTTTTTTCAATTGAATTCCTTTCAGCAATTCTGATTTTCTGAACTTTGTTTGGATTGCTATTTGGGACAACTTTGTTAGGGCTACTAGCTGAAGTGTTAGGGCTACTTTGTTCAACATTTGGCTGGCTGCTCTTCTCTTTGTTTAAATCTGGTTTCTTATCCAAAATGTTGGTTTTCTCTGTTGTTTTCTTAGGCTGATTTTCTGCATTTTTCCTAACAACAATGCTAATGTTTTTATCTTTTGAGTTGTCTATGTTCCCTTTGCTCCTAAGATCATATTGTTTGTGCACCTCCATGATTGCATTCTCAAACCACAATCTATAATCATCAGAATCCTCATATGTATCTTCATTTTATTCTGAGGAGAAGAAACCTTATTCTTTTTTAGTGAGGTAAACATCATCCCCATTGTCTGATCCAATCAATTTTACATGATCTTCTCCCAACCTTTCAATCTCCCTTTATTCCTCTTGATCTACATAGTTTTGTTGGAAGGGAGGTCTAATTTTTTGGTCATTGTATCTTTCCCTATCTTGATTATTTTCTCTTTTAAAATTCTGATTTCTATTTCTATTTTTGGGGTTGTTATGATTTTCTCTTGGTGGCACTCTATCATTCAAGTTTATCTTTTCAATAATCCTCTCCATTACCTTTACTAGGTTGTCAATTTTGGTATCAGAGGATGAGGTTGAGGGTGCAGTATCATCTTTATAAGTTACCCTCTTCTCTGATCTTAACCTAGCTCTTTTCTCAATTAAGTTTTCTTCTACACTCACAGCTCCCTTCTACATGTCTTCTAGAGTTAAATAATCTCTCTTCCTTAGTTGATAGGCCATATCAGCATCGAAACCTTTAGGATATTTTACTAAGGCCATGCCTTGGGGGGGTTTCATGTGAGGGTGAAGAGAATTGTAGATACTGTTAAACCTGGTGGAGTAGTCATGAACACTCTCTCCCTGATTTCTTTTAAGACTGCTATACTCTGCTAATATTTGGAGAGGGTTGCTTTTGATTTCCCATTTTTTTATAAATGCTTGATGTAAAGAGGGAAGGTCATTGACGCTATTAGGAGTTAAGCCTTTAAACCACTTCTTTACTTCTCCTCCTAAACTTTGAGAGAATATTCTCATCTTTATGGTCTCATCTTCTATTTCCATATAATCAGAAGCATCTTCCATCCTATCTACATGTTTTTTAGCTGTGGTAGATTCTTTTCCAGTGAAATGGGGAATTTTAGACTGATAGTCATTTGGCAAGGTGGCCACAGGTTGTGGTAACACTAATGGTGCATACCATGCTGCCATGGCTGGAAAGAAAGGTGGATTTACAAGAGGGAAAGTGGGCTAAAATGGAGTGTTTTGAATAGTGGTAGTATGGATTGGAGTGGAAGAAACACTTGGGCCAGCAAACTAGTTTTGAGCAGATTTGTTATAGAAAAGGCTAAAGTGATGAAGAAGCTGGGAATCAGGAGGAGTAGAAGGTGAGGCTTCTCTACTAAAGCTCTATTGCAAATATACAATTTCAATATCAGCTTGGTTTAAATCACCTTGAGACCTAGTTCTAAATATGTTCTTTGTATGATGTAAGTCAAAGTGTAAATCCTCTAAGACAACAATGTTTTCAGGGACAGATTTTGTTCTTAAGAGGCTCCTATTAGCAGCTAATTTTCTAGACTTAGAATTCTGCCACAAAATCTTCTTTGGATTGTCAACTATTATAGGAGGATTAGGGTCTAGATGAGATCTAGTGTTGATCCTATGTGAAGCCAGAATGCTTTTCCAAAAAAGAGAGAGGCTGAAGTTTTTTTTTAGGACTGTTTTGAAAGTATTACCTCTCATAATGTCTTATCTAGTATGGGACTAGGCTTCTAAACTTCCTCAAGGTTGGTTAACCAATATTAAGGGAATATGGAGATCTATATGGGTAATAGGCCTACCGGGGCTAGTGGAGTCGCCAGGTGGAAATTTTTTAGCTTTTGGTGAAGGTAAAATGTCTTATGGTTCCACCACCAAGTTTATTATGAACCCAATCTGAAATATTTTTGGATTTTGTATATTTCTATGGTTGTGGGAGTGTCCTATTTCTAATCTTAGCACTTAGCTAAGTGCTCAAACAAAAAAAGTCTACTCTATGACTTAATAATTGATTTTCTTAGAGATTTGTAGGACTAAAGAGTTTAAATAGTTTGCTAGGCTATTATAGATTCAATAGGTCCCACCGTGATCGCCATTATGTTGGTATCCTCTGTTTTGATAGATTGGCTAACCAAAAGACAAGGAAACATCAGAACCAATATTTAGAGTTCCAGGATCTAGTCCTCCTGTTCTCAGAGAGGGATCTCTCAAATTTTTTGCAAAGATATGTCTTGTTTGCTTTTAAGTACTGATTTTTTAGACTAGTTATTAAGTGCAGGTTTGTTTGGTTTGTTTGTTTGGTTGAATTGGTACAACAGAATATGAAAGGTCTAGGAAAGATAGGTAGAAAGAAGGAGTGTTAGTTTCATTGGGAAATGGAGTCAAATGAAGTAATAGGCTCATAAATGGATATGGGATATCAAAGGGAAAATCTAACTTTGCCACAGGATCCTTTAGTTTTTGTGAATGAGATGGACATTAATGATTCGAAAAGAGAGTTTGAATTCTCAACAAAGGGAACTTAAAAAAATAACTTGAACATAAAGAGGTATTTGATAGACAGGGATAACCATGAATTCTACAAACCACACTTTAGGCAAATGATGATTTCAAGACAACTTTTAAAATGAAATCTAAAATTTGGGAGCACATCCTATTTCCTCAAAGATTTTATTTTAAAGGACTTAGAAAACATAAAAGATTCACTGATAATTGCAGTCATAGAAGAGGGAACACCTAACACATATATGATCATAACTATAAAGACCTTTAAAATATTTGTTCAAGCAGGGACAAAGGGTATGATCAAAACAAACCTCCTTGGCTAACTATAAACAATGGTACTTCAAAGGGAGATTTCAAAAACAGTTTTCAAGTGGCAACAGACAAGCAGGGAAAACCCTAAATCATGTTGGAACCAACTATTTGAACTATTAAAGAAATAAGCAAGCATGATGACTAAAGAGAAAGATTAAAGACTCTAAAATACCTCAGCAGAAGAAAACATAAAACAGTGAAGGATAAACAGGTTTAAGGTGCTTCCGGGAGTCATTTCTTAGCCTAAACTTTTCACCCTACTGTAGTAAGAATTTATGAAACATAATGAAAACAGGAAAAATAGCAGACAGTTCAGAATACATCACCAACAGCCAAGCTCAGGGATCCAATGATAGAGCCTTCTCAAGAACAAGCATGTCACAACATCATCAAACTTCAAAGAATTCAATTTCTTCTTCAACTTCAACAGACTATGTATTATTTCAAAGAGTTCAGTGTTACAACTAGTGACCAACCAACCCTTTACAATGTGCTCCTGAAGGAGATTTTATAAGAAAATGAGGAGGTGGAAGAGTTCCTAGGGTTGAAGTTTAATTAATTTGATATTAAATGCAACTCCTAGCCTTGAAAACCATGCAAGGCACAAGGTAGGAATGCATTGAATTAGATGATTTTCCTCTTTTGTAATAGTGTATGATGTATTGGGGATTTTAGGTTTCATTAAGTAAGAAGGATTCTCTTTTGGAAGCTAGGAAAGCACGATGAACCTTAGGGTTTCATTCCTCGGCCATAGGTCTTTTGGCCCTGGCACTTCATTGTTCATTGCGACAGGATTACGTCAGACTCAGTACTCGGCTCCACACCTGTCCTACGAATCTTTGACCCTGAGGATTCTGTGGCGAGGTTGGGTTTCGTGTAATTAACTTTACAACCTCAGAATGGGGTTATTTCATTTTTACCGTCTTTGTATACTGCAACGGGCTTTGTCGACTAGGGTTTTGGTGCGGTCGTGGTTTTCTCGCCATGTTGGTTTAAGATTGGATAGGCACGGCAGAGATGGGGTTTGATAGTGAATGTGTTGAGCTCGAACCTGCGCCAGAGGACCTTGTGACATGTTGGGGACATGAGGTCTCTTCTAATAAGCTCAATTTGTTTTTCCCAAGCAATTTAAATCTCCAGGGACCTGGCGAGGAGGCGGTTGTGGGAGGTTTGCAGTTTGGAGCAAGTCTGCTAGAAGAATCTCTCCAGTGTACCTAGAATGGCCGTTGGTAGGTGGGTTTATCTCCTGTGGAGGACCACGAGCAGCTGAGGGCAATCGAAGACTGGGCGAAAACTTTGAAGCAGCCCCCTCGTTTCACCTTTTTGAACGAGAACCAAGGTAATACTGTCCACCCTAAGTTTTCTGGTGGTTTGGAAGATATCGTTGGAAGCCATGGCTTGCAAGGTTTTTCAGGTTTTAAATGTGTAGGAGAAGGGGCTCTTGATGGTGGAACCTCACAAGGTCTAGCTTTCCCCTGGCATGGCTGCCCACTGCCTGTAGCACCTCAGGGTCAGGGAGCCCCTCAAGGTAGCGGTGGTTTTTCTTTAAACTCCCTTCAGGGTGCTGCTCTCGAAAATCGACAGCCCTGGGCCTCAACTAGTGGTGTGGCTGGCAGAAACCCTAGGGTCTCAACTTCCATCTCGACCCCTCTGGGTGTGGCTTTTTCTAAGGAGCTTGGGGTCGCCGAAGGAATCCAGCAAAGGGGGTCGGAGGGAGAAGAAGTTCTTTCTGTGCCTGAAGAAGGGGGGCAAGGGTCGCCAGTATCAGCTATACCAAATTTTCCTGCTCCAAATGTTGAGGGAGAAGGGGGGACTTTCAAGGAAGTTGTGGGGGGAAAGAGAAAGAAACCAAAGTCCATTAAGAAGAAAGAGCTTTGGCCGAGCTCTCTGTTGGGGGTAGATATTAGTATAGAACAAATAATGGAAGCATCTGAGACTATTCTAGTTGGCCGCGTAAGAGGAAGGAAGTACTCAGCTGAATACATAGCGGACTGGGTCCAATCCGAGTGGAAATAAGCCCTGGGACAGCCTTCAGGGATTACTGTTCTGGAAATGGGTTGGTTTAACATTCAATTCGACAAAAAATCTCATACGGACTGGGTTTTCGAACAAAATTGGAGTTTTGGGAAGCGCCCCATTCTGTTCCGCAGATGGACTCCTTTGTTTGATGCGTAGAAGGAGAAATTGGCAGAGTCCCCAGTCTGGGTAAAGCTCCCTGGTCTCCCCTTTCAATTCTGGACAGAATCTATTTTTTTCTCTATTGGTAATACTCTGGGAAAATTTCTAGAGTATGATAACTCTTACATCAAAACTAGAGACAGGAGTATGGCTCGAATGTTGGTGAGCCTCAACCCGAGGGAGGGTTTGGCGGATGCGATGACGCTAAAGTACAGGGACCTTGAGTTTCTTCAAACTCTGGACTATGAGAATCTCCCTTTCTGCTGCCTTTGGTGTCACAAGCATGGTCATCTTGCGAAGGAATGTCCCCTAGGACATCGTCATCGTCGGCGTCAGATGAAACCTTATTACCCCTAGGGGGCTCCTGCTCATGAATCTGGGCGGGCACAACCGAAGACTTCTCTGCATTCCGAAAATTAGACGAGGGTTACAGAGATTGTAGATCCTATGGAGCAGGATCGGTGTTCGGATGGTAAGCTTGTACCTTCCTCTCAGCTTTTTCCGCCGGCCTCCCTGGCTCCTATTCCTGAAGAGCTTGCTGGGGCGACCATGGCAGGTACGTCTCCTCTTCCTCCTTATTCTTTTAGTCCCTCTGCTTGCATCTTTTAGTCTCTCTCAGAAGGGCCTGGTCCTTCCAGGCAGATTTTAAACGATTTCTCTGTGCTAAATTTAACTAAAGCCTCCTCAGATAGTATAATCATCTCGGTCCCTCTCCCTTCTGAAGCTGCTTTGCCTGTCTCTGAGGTTATTTTTTCTTCTGTCGATTCCGGTGGTCACACCTTGGCTGTCCCTCCCTATAATATTCGTTCATTGGCCAATAGAAAGGGTAAGGGTCAGGCAGTTGGAGGCATTGCCTTGGACCCTGTGGTAATCGGGCCAAGGAAGTTAAGGGGGAGAAAATATTTACTCTCAAAAGCTCAGTTTAAAGCTGTCATTGACATTGCAGACGGGAAACAGGAAACTTTTCCTGGGGTGCTTAGAGCGGAGCCACCACCTCCCCCCCCCTGTTCCTTGATGATCTTCCTTTCCTTCAATTGCAGAGGCTTAGCTAGCTAGCTGAAAAAGCTAGCCTTCAAAAACCTTGTGCAATCCTATAATCCTGATGTTATTATCCTCTAAGAAACTTTGGGGCAAGGGGATGATGTTATCTGTATTCTTCATAAAATTTTGCCTGGATGGGCCTTCTCAGCTCTCGATGCTGCTGGTAGGTCGGGGGGTGTGGTTTCTGGTTATAATATGAGGAAGCTCAAGGAAGTCTCATCTTGGGGTTCCGAAAACTGCTTGGCAATGGAACTCTATTCCAGTGAATTGTGCATCTCCTTCCTTATTCTGAATATCTATGGGCCTTGTTTGGAGAGAGAACGTTTTTGGAACTCTTTCTTCAATCTCTCTTGCCTCTCCCACCCTTACCTAATCATTGGAGGAGACCTAAATTTCTCTTTGGGGGATTCGGAATCTTGGGGTGCTGCTACCCACTCAGACCCCCTCTCTGTCTTTTTCATGAATAAAATTGCTTCCTCCCACCTGGTAGATGCCCCGTTGATCAAACCGCGCCCAGCCTGGAGAAACAGACGCCTGGGAGATGATTGGGTGGGTGAAAGACTAGACCAATTCCTTCTCTGTGAGAATCTGGTGGATTTTCTTTCAATTTTCAGACACTGGGTTGGAGAAGGAGGTCACTCTGATCATTTCCCGGTCCTCTTGGAATTAAAAGGAGATGCAAAGAAACCAGGAACCCCTTTTAAATTCAACTCATCTTGGCTAAAGGATGAATCCTACGAAGCTCTTTTTCATGCCACCTGGAGAATGGACATCCTTAATGAAGAGGGAAGTAGAAGTGCCCATTTTTCGAACAATCTTAAGAGAATGAAGCAAGCCTCAAAAGAATGGGCGCATCAGAAGAAATTAAAGGAGGAAGAGGAGCTCAAAAGTATAAACTCTGAAGTAGACCTATTGGAAAATCCGGATGGAACTGGTTATGAGTCCCTGGCTTCAAGAAACAAAATTAAAGAGTTGGAAGCCTCTCAGCATAAAATTCTTCAGTTAAGATAAGAAAGCTGGAAACTGAAAAGTAGAGCCATCTGGCTGCAAGCAGGAGATGAAAACTCTAAGTTCTTTCAGAATTATGCAAAGGGCCGAAAAATTGCTAACACAATTTGGGAATTGAAAAAGGAGGACGGGGAAATGGAAAAATCCTTTGAAGAATTGGCTTCTCTTGGTGTTAGTCACTTCAAGAATCTTTTCAAAGCCCCGAAGGAAGTTTCCATAGTGGAGGTTATCAGAGTTGCACAATTCTTTCCTCGATACGTTGAGGAAGAAGACAATGACTCTATTATGGAAGTTGTCTCAAAACAGGAAGTGGAGGACATTCTCAAGGATATGCAGAAGGCAAAAAGTCCTGGGCCTAATGGGTGGACAGTGGAATTTTTCCTTCACTTCTTTGAATACCTAGGGGATGATGTGGTTGCGGTCGTAGATGAGTCGAGAACCTCTGGATCTATCTATCAACCTTTCAATTCAAATTTTTTGGCTCTGATACCCAAATCTGATCAGCCTGTCTCTTTTGATGACTTTCAGCCTATTTCCCTTTGTACCTGTGTTTATAAAATTATTACTAAACTCATAGCCTCTAGGTTAAAACCTTTCTTATCTAAGCACATCTATCCTGAGAAGTTTGGGTTTTTAGATGGACGACAGATTCATGAAGCTGTGGGAATTGCTCAAGAAACTCTGCATAGCTTAAAGAGGAATGGTAAGAAAGGGGCTATTGTTAAAATTGATTTATCAAAGGCTTATGACAGAATAAGCTGGATGTAATTACGTCTTCTGCTGACTCACCTTGGTTTCAGATTTGATTTTGTTAGATGGGTTATGAGTTGCATTTCTTCATCCTCTATTGCTTTACTAATTAACGGGGTAGCTTCAAACTTATTCAATCCGGAGAGAGGGCTGAGACAAGGATGCCCTTTGTCCCCTCTTCTTTTCTTGCTGGCTGCAGAGGGGATTAGTCTAATGATTAGTAGGGCAAAAAGACAAGGAGATCTAAGAGGGATTGAAGTGGCAGTTAATTTGTGGGTAACCCATCTACTCTTTGTAGATGACATTATCTTATTTAGCAATGGAAGTGTGGAGGATTGTAGGAATCTAAAAAGCATTTTGGACCTTTTTCTCAAAGCGATAGGTCTTAAAATTAATGAGCAGAAATCGACCCTTAAAATTTCGGGTATGTCTTTGGAGGAGAGTGGCAGAGTGGGGGCAGTTCTTCCATTTGAAGTCAAAACTCTGCAGGAAAGTTTTAAATACTTGGGATTCTTGTTGAAACCTAATTCCTACTGGATACAGGATTGGAAGTGGCTACTGATAAAAATAGAAAAGAAGCTCAATTTGTGGAGTCATAAATGGTTGTCTCAAGCAGGGAGGTTGGTCCTAATAAAGTCAGTCCTGATGACAATTCCTGTTTATTGGGCCACTCTCATGTGGGTACCTAAAGGTATTCTAGCCTCTATTGACAAATTGTGTAGCAGATTCTTATGGGCCAGATCTAAAGTGGAACATGTGACTCCCTGGATTGCTTGGGATAAGATTTCGAGACCTAAAGAGTGGGGAGGATGGGGAATAAAGCATTTGTCTTGCTTTTCTAAATACTTGGCTGCCAAGCTGACATGGAGATTTATTTTGACTAAATTTCTATGGTCTACTGTTACGAAAAGAAATTATATAGATCCGGACACAGCTATTGAATGGGTCTGCACTCCTGTAAAGTCTTCCAAAAATGCCTCGGTGGTTTGGAAGGCTGTAATTGCTTCAGCTCACACTATAGAACAAGGCCTAGCACGGAAAGTGGGGGATGGTGCTTGGGTGAGGATTGGATGTGATCCTTGGGTTGGGTGTTCGGAAAGATACGCCTTATCTCATGACCTGAAACTATTTCTATCTAATCGGGGATACCTTTTTCTGAATCAGCTAGCCAATCCCAGGACTACTTCCATCTGGAGGCAAGGGTGGTTGTCAGCAAATGATCTTCAATTAGAGGAGAGATGGAGGGAGGAATGGAGCATCTTTGTGTTGGACCTTCAAAACTCCTCTGTTCGGTTTTCGGAAGCAAGGGATGAGCTAGTTTGGGTCCATGCGCAGACAGGGAGTTACACTCCCAAGATGGGCTATAAATGGCTGATGTCCCAACAAGGCTGGGAAGATCCCGCATGGTGGTCTAAACCCCTATGGAAGCTGAAATGCCCTGCAAAAACCAGACTCTTCTTCTGGTGCATCCTTCAGAAAAAAGCGCCAATGTGGGACTTCTTGCGGAAAAGGGGGAAAATAGGCCTAGGATGGTGCTCTCTCTACAAAGCAAATGAGGAAAAATCAATGCATTTATTTCTCACTTGTCCTTTCAATGTCAGTCTTTGGTCTGAATCCTTAAGACTCATTAATTCTCCCCTCAGGTGGGAAGGAGAAAGTATCCAGCAAGCATGGTCCCAGTGGTGGCAGGAGGCTTCTGATGAAAAAGTTCACTACATCCCACTTCTGATAGCTTGGGGCACTTGGCTAGCTAGGAACCAAGTTATCTTCAAAGATCTTCCCTTCCCAATTGGAAAATTGGTCGCGGAAGGGGCAGCAATTTATGACAACATTCCATCTCCATCTGGACACTCGATCCCTCGCTCTATTCAGCCTGAAATTATTAAGGAATCTATTCTGTGGGCCTATTTCGATGGGGCTGCAGATGGAAATGGATGGTGCGGAGCAAGTTTGGTTATTTATGTTACTCCTGAAAATTCTTTTCTAGCCTCAATTGGCGTTGGGCAGGGGACCAATAATTTTGCTGAGCTAAAGGCCTTACATCACCTTCTTTGCTGGTTATCCTTGAGACAGATGAGACAGGTTCAGATTTTTGGTGACTCAAAAAATGCTGTGAATTGGTTCAACATGACTCAACAATGCAGGAATTATATTTTGCTTCCTTTGCTTAATGAGATTTTTCGTATCAAAAGTTTCTTTAATGAAATCACTGTTTGCCACATTTATAGGGAAAGAAACCAGGAGGTAGACATTTTATCTAAAACAGGTGTTCAAAAAGATCTGGGGACCTGGTCTGTGACAAAGATGGACAGTGGGGTGATCAATCCTATTTCCCAGCCAGTTTTTGAATGACAGCTTATCCTCTTGGCTATTCCTTTTTACCTTGCCATAGCTGTTCAGTTCTATGTTATTAGATGTTATGTTTAAACTTATTTTAAAACTGTTAGTTTCTTATTCAAAACTATGGATTTTACTTTTATATTTTCTGTGGGCTGTTTTCCTCATACGAGGAGGCCCTCCGATACAGTACTCTCAAAAAACAGTTTTCCTTTTCTTTTTCTGTTACTCAACTGACCTCAATATCGGGATAGTGTCTATTGCTGGTCTCTACAGGTTTACTGTTATGTTTCTATGTCTGAAAATTTATTTTTTCAGATGTTGATGGTACCTTTCTTACTCTTTTTTATCTCTGTTTTGGTGATATGCCAGGAGATATGAAAGAATGGAAGTGCCTCTTTTTTTGGTGAACAGTTATTTTTTATTTGGAAGCCTTTGGTGTACCTGTGCGTACCCAAGGATGTCGAGACTGCTCTTCTCCCTCTCTAGAAGGATATCAGGAGTTGAAACGAAATGCTATGCATATGTTTTGTGACTCTCTATTATTAATAGAAAGTTCGATTTTTTTCCGTGGAAAAAAAAAAGGAATGCATTGAATTACAATTATGTTTTATTTACTCTGTTTCTGATTTTTAGGCTTAATGGATAAAAAGATTGACTTTAAGGCTCTTCTTATCTTTACAATAACTTTACTGACATTTTTAAAATTTGTTCTTCTGTTTGAAATAACTATTTAGTTGTCTTTGGTAAATATCCTCTGACTGGGCAATAACTATGCCTTCTTTTGATTTATGAAAGCTGCAGGTGGCACTTTGGTAGCTGAAGAGGATTCAATTAGCCTATGATGTGGCAGTGGAGGCCTCCTTTACTGATATTTTTCTCTGTCTTACCTTAAAACACCTTAATCTTTCTTTAATCTATGTTTAGGCTTAACTAGCCTTGATCTTAGTCTTTGGGTTTTCATTCTCTGATATTGTCTTTGTTTCTTTAAACCTTAAGATTAAAAACCTTGATCTTCAGGTTTAGGTATTAATCCCTTTACTGTTAATTCTTCATTCTAATACGCTTTGTTTGTTTGTTTATGCAGGTGGCTTTATGCAGCTGGAGAGCTTCTGCTAAACCCTGGATCATGATCCAGATGTTTTAAACCTGGATTCAAAACTGGTAGCTCCTTTTTCCTTTGATTTTAAGCCACTGAATCATCATTGTGGGCCTTTTTGTCACCTGATTCTGATTGGGAAAAACATAGAGAAAAAACCATAAAAACCCTGCAAAAACACCAAAAAATCATTATAAAATCTTGCGGATCTTGGTTAAGACTGCTTCAGAGGTTAAATGGAGGGGATGGAGTTGTGCGAAGTGGAAGAATTTGTAGTAAAAAGGGTAGAAAACCCTTGGCAGAAGCGAAACAAGTGCAAATGGAGTTTGGCACAATAGTGAATAGGAACTGTCGGATAAGGATGATCAATGGTGGAGATCGTCTGATGAAATCGTTTGGAAGAAATATGAATGGCAAACGAATGGGTTTTGATATAACGTGTGTCGTTATATTAGAATAATGAATGGCCAAGATCAACTGATGAAGTCTTTCGGGAGAAAATTAGGTGAAAAGTGAATGGGGGCAAAAATAAGTTAGGACCGTCCAATCTCAGAGATCGATGGCCAGGACCAAATAAGGAATTACATTGCGGAGGGGGGAGCGGTATAGTGGAAAACCATTACTGGTATTCGTGCGGCGTTCAAGCAGTTTTAGATTTTCGTTGAAAAAACGGGATTCCATTCATCGCGCGACACGTGGATTTACAAAACCACCCATTTCACATTTTTTTTTGGCGTTAACATTTAGGCGTAAAATTTATGCGATATGGGCTTTCGGCCGTCGAATGAGGGGCAGTAGATCCAATGGCTGACAATGATCGCGATGAACCGAAAGATGCACGAGTTGAAAGGCTAGTGGGGACTACGGTGACATAGATTCTATCGCGTAGCGGATGGGTTGAATGGTTCATTGGGTTTAGTTCTGATCATCCGATCTGATGAATGGACAGTTAGATTTGCAAGGAGAAGTGGGTATATGGATGGAAGAAAAAAAAAGAAAAAAAGGTGAGGCCAAATGGATGGGCAGAAGAATAGGACCTGATGGCTGTTGATCTACAGAGATCAACGGTCCACATTCATTTTAAAAATTTATACGTTGGGAATGAAAAAACAAAGGAAAGTGAGGTTATGACGGGGTTTCTAAGACCTTTTAGCGCTCGATTATGGGGCTTAAGGTCATATGAGGTGGAATTCTAAAGGAAATAAGCCCTCGGGGGCTTAAGACCTATAAAGTGTTAAAAGGGTGATTTTAGGCCAAAAATGCAGGGTTTTTTAAGCCAAACTGAGGGTTCTGATAGGCTAAAGGGAGGGCTTTAAAACCAAACAAAGGGGAGATATAAGGTTTTAAAGGGGAGTATGATGATTTTGAAGGTTAAATGAAGGTTTATAGAGGATTTTTATGAAGGAAATGAGAATGAAAATGGGGTTTATTTATGAGTAAAGGAGGATTGAAAATGATGAAAAATGGGGTTTTAAGCAGTATTTCTCTTGGAAAATAGCAGGTTCTTTAAGATAATGAGGGAAACAGCAGTGAAGATTAACTCAAAGGGTAAAGATCTTCATAAGACTTTAAGAACTAAAAATTTTGAACATGAATTGTTTCTTAAAGGCTAAAAGAGATTTAGCCACCATTTGATATGGAAAATTTTATAGGTGGCTAACAGGCTACATGCCTCTGAACTGTGTTACAATAAGGCTCAAGGGCCTTTTTATTATTGAAAAATAAGAGAAAACCATAACCTGAGGAGATGTAACACCAAGAGTTCCGTTGGGGGTAGTTGGGCAGCCAACTTCCCAGGGTCGTGACTTGGTCATGTGATCTCTGTTTGACGCACGTGATACCTCGTTAGAAATATCTCTCTAAAAAATATAATTACTAATGCAATTTGTTTATAAGAAATTGCCAAAACTTTCATGCCCAAAAAACATTTTTTGGGGCCTCAAAACAACTCTAGAATTTCAAGACCTGAAAAATTGACATAAATAGTAAATTGTGCTATAATTAGGGAAAATGAAAAATTGATAGAGACAATGACGAGGGCCCAAGTGGAATAGGCTGGTGGCCACCAATATCCACCTCGATCACCTCAACTCGAATTTCTTGAGATAACTTAGTCATCATGACTTAGTTAAATGACCCAAGTTGTTATGAGATGAAATTACAATTTATTGTCCAATTTATTTAAGAGAAAAATAAATTAGACGCCTCACATTCCTCACTCCTGGTACATCAAAATTCGTCACTAGTGTGGTTGCATTTTTTTTTTGTCCTTTCTGGTTTCCAATTTCACTGTTTCTTGTTGCCAATTTCAACACTCCCTCTGAACAAGAAAGAAATTCAATCTATCCTGATCTGGTACCATTGGAATTTTGCAAGCAACACTTCTATAGTGTTGTTTGCACTTGCAAATCCTGAAACTAAATAGCCTCCGAGAAACTAAGTTAGTATAATGCATTTGTCATCAGAGTCTTCTGACTGCTGCTAGCTACTGCACCTGTCTACTGGACACTCTGCATTGCTGCTGACATCTGCATCTGTGCCCTTTGCATTGTTTCCAACTATGATTTGCACTCCAGTATCTGACATTTGTCACTCTGATTTATATCTTCTCACATCTCAATGCATCAATCTAATTGATCCTTCCTGCTACTATTGTATTTTGGACTCCTCATAGCTAGGTTCGATCCATGAGACACACCATCTCAATGGACCCTGCCCAATTTTCATATATTGTGATTATGTCTACACATCACCCCACCTTTCACCTGGAGGTATGGTTGCATGTGCTCCCTCTGCCCATTTGGCTTGAAATTTCCCCCTCATGGAGGTCTTTGCTTGAGTGGATGCTTCCACTTAGTCTCCTCTATGTTTATCCAATTGTGGCTACTCCACAACCTTCTAAGACTTCTTCTAAGGCTGCATATTGAGAGGTAATTTGTACTCCCTCTCAATAGTCAAGTCTCTAACCTCTTCTTTTCTCCTCAAAGCTTTGCATGCATCTGGAACCTCAAGTGCCTATAGGTTATTGACTCGCGCACATTGTAATTGTCCCGTCGTTACAAAAGTTTCTAAAAAATAGTTGATTTTAAATCGACGATATCTCCCTCATCTGAGCTCCGAATTTATTTTCCATTATTGTAGTTTTTCACAAGGAATCCAAATATGTTTTTTTTTTTTTTTAATTTTACACCAAAATATTCAAATATTCTCTGTGAACTCTCTGCCTAAAAAATTCATGCTCTGATACCATGTAGAAAATCTAACCAATGAGATTCAATCTGATCTTGTAATGTACTAAAACAAGGCACTGAATCCTTTCTACAATTTTCGGAAACAAAACATTATCTCACAAGAAAATATAAGTAAGAGAAATAAATTATCATTAATCGCACAACACAAGATGTATCTGGGGAAAGAAACTTCTCAAAACCACTCTATCTCTATTGTGTATTAAGTTAAGGAATCATGAAACAATACAATGCTTAATCTCTCATGAGATTCTCCAGCACTCTGTCAATTGTCTCCCGTTGATCTAGGAAAACTCGGTCTATTACTTAGCCAATTCTCAACATTCCTTCAGCCTGCCTTTCTCATGAAATTCCTAGGGAATTAGCTCCCTATTAATCAAGAAAATCAGTCTTCCTTGATTGCGCAATCCATCATGGCATCCCAATGACTTTATAATTGCACATGGGAAATTTTGTATAAATACAACTGATAGTTATGTTCCCTTTAACCTCTGTCTTAATTGGGTCTTCCTCTGAACTGACATGCATGCAACTACTAATAGTGAATTATCAGTTATTTGAATGATCACTCATTGTGAATTAAATATAATTTAATTCACTGGCCGATCTCCCACTAGCTCATCACTTAGTTAGAACTATTTAAACTAATTTAAACTCATTTAATTGAGTGAACTAATTCACACCTGCACCCCACTAAAGCATCAACTGCAACAGGACCCCAAAAATATTAGATTAATCCCTCTACGTGCCTCATCTTAGACCCTCAACTCAAATTTCTTGATCTATCTCAGTCATCATGAATTAGTTAACTGACATAAGTTGTTATGAGATGAATCTACAATTTATTGTCCAATTTATTTAAGGGAAAAAAAAATTAGATGCCCCACATTCCTCACTTGTATTGCATCAAAATTCCTCACCAGTGTGGGTTCATTCTTTTTATTTTTCTCTTTTATCGTTTCCAATTTCAATGTTTCTTGTTGAAAATTTCAACATTTTAGAATTTGATGCAACCTTCACACAAAGACACCATTCAAATCACATGCCTAGATTCTCATGAGAAACCTCTCTTAAGCTCGATCTTCCGTAAGAGAAACAACAATATTCCGTCCTACTTCCTAGATCGAACTGACCATTAAGGTATGCAACATTATTGTGAACCCTCTCATGATGATCTTGCTCTTGGGGGATGATCATGGCCTCCCTTTAGCAACCCTTACTCGGCCCTCTTACTCGACCTACTTTAGGACTACATCTCTCTTCGCCCCCTTGATCAAATGAGCTCCTTCTCACATGATGTTCTTTCCTTCCTCCTAAGGGCTCCTGAAATATTTTTTCCTAGACCTCTTAGGAACCCTCTAGAACTTACGGGTTTTATCCACTTATACCTTAAGAAATATCAATTTTCCTTTTTAATTTTCTTTTAGATTTTAAGCCCCGTCTTGGGTCCAAAATCCCTTTGCTTGGCTTCTTTGCCCACAAAGCCTTTTCTGACCAAACTCACACAAACCCATCTCACTAGGCTTGTGGAATACCTCCCAAGCTACACAATTCAACAACATAGTTTAGTTGTAGTAACTGTAACTTGGTCAAGCTCTTGTAGTCAAGCAAGGGCTTGATTGGGTTCCCAAGTTGCAAATTAAGTAAGAGTAGTTGTGAGGGCATGATAGCTAGGGAGGGTTAGGGCATGCACATTAGGAATGAAAAGGCATGCTAAAACATGTCAGAAAATGTCAATGCATGTTGAAGAGTATTGTTAGGGAGTGTCGGGCCATATCAAGGGATAACTAGGTCAAAATGCATGGAAAGGAACAAATAAGAGTGTGTGACAGGGAGTGTCAACGAATTCAAGTGTGCTAAGGACTAAGTGTGTTAGGAGAAGTTCAAAATTGGATTTACAGGAGGCAAGCCTACGAATTTTATAAGGGGCTCGACATAGCAATTTTAGACAAAGGGAGATCACTTTGTGCTAGGCACAACATTGTTTTTCCTTTAGCTATTTTTTTATATGAGATGTGGCACACTTTGGCTACATGCTCATGTTTTAAACTATTCTAGATAATTTCATATTGTACATTGTTGTGTATAAGTTTTGGGGCCTTCAACTTGTGTCAGATTATATCTTGTATGCCTTGTGCATCTTCTGGTTCTTGCAAACTCTCAGTTAATGTTCCACTATTTATATGAACTGAAAATACATGTGAAATATTTCCTATGTAAGTTATGTTTCGTAGTTGTTTTATGGCCATGGCTAGATCATGTGATCCTTGTCTTGGTAACTAATTAAGTGGGACAAGTTGACCTTGGGCATGAGTGGTATAAGATGAGTTATAGGCAGTTTTCAGGTGAAAAAAGCACAATCTACTTGTACTAGGTGCAATTGGTCAAGTTGTTGCTGTTGAAGCAAGCCAATATTGTCACATGAACTGCAATAGCCAGGGAATTGATTGGGTTCCCAAGTCGTAAAAAAAATGTAAAGGCTAGCTGTGAGGACACAAGTGTGAAGGCATGCTAGGGAATGCTAAGATGTGTCATATGGTGTGTAGTCATGTCAAACATGCTAAGATGTATTGAGTGATAAGGCATGCCAATATGTGCAAGGGTGTGTCAATGTGTGCCATGGACTATCAAGGCAACAAAAGGGAGAAACAAGTTAAAATATAAGGAAATGAGAACATAAGAGGGTTAATAAGTCATCAATTTATCTTTTCTAAGAGGGGCATGCTAGGCACACCAACACTGGGCACCATAGGTGCCCAGTAAAAAGTCTTAGTGCATTCTAAGTGCCAAGTCTTCCTTTGTTGCTTCTCATCTACTTTCCAACAGTTGTTCTCAAAGAAATTTAATATCAAACCATGCTAAATCATACCAAGGCACGTTAATGTATTCCATACATGCTAAGAATTTCCAAGCGCCAACATGTGCCAAGTGCCAATATGTGTCATGGAGTATTATGCATGCTATGAGGTGGAAGGACATGTTGAAGAGTGCTAAGGTGTGCTAGAGAGTGCTAATGCATGTTGAGGAGTGTTAAGGAGTACTAGGACAAAAAATTAAGGGGGAACTAGGTCAAAATTCATGGAAGTTAAGGAATATGAGGAATGTGTGCCAGGGACTAGTGTTAATGAGTGCTAGTTGTCATGCCAAGGAGGGAGTGACAAGGTATGCTAAGGATTGGTAAGGCATGCTAGCGAATATCAAGGCATGTCAAGAAGTCATAAAGCATGATTGGGAGTTCTAAGGTGTGCTAATTATATGTGCAGAGATATGCCAATACATGCCAAGTGCTAACAATGTGATGGGTGCCAGGGTATGTCAATACGTGTCAAGAAGTTTCAAGGAAACAAAAGGAAGAACCAATAAGACGGTTAATAAGTCGGGACTTTATATTTTTCAAAAGGGGCATGCCATCCACACTAATAATAGGTCCCAATACATGCCAAGTGGCATTGTGTGCTAAGTGCTAATGTATTTCAATGCATTCAACCAAGGTGTTCCAGGGCATGATAGGGACTACATGCATGCCAACACATGGTAGGAGAGTTCTATGTTGTGCTAGTGCATGCCACCATGTACTTGGGTGTTAGTGTCATGACAAGATGTTCTAGGTACAAATATGTTCCAAGACATGTGTTACACCATTTTTTTGGTCATCTAACCTATTATCATTAGATGGACCCAAGTACACCATGTAAGACCAATTTTACCCTAAGTAAAATTGCTTTCACAAATGTGAAATAACTTAGTAAAACACCTTTATTAAGTTGTTTATGGTCTAAACAGGAAACCCCAAAAGGAAATAATAAACAAATCCATATTTGTTTATATTTCCTCAAGGAATAATTAGTTAAACATCAATTTAATTATTATTCCTAGTCATATTTAACCCAAAACAAAGAAATCAATTAAATAAATCTTTATTTATTTGATTATTTCCTAGGAATAAGTTATTTAATCCTTATTTAAATAATATTCCTAGTTAAATTTGACTAAATCATTTATAAATAATTAAATAAATCATTATTTATTTAATTATATTTCCACCATTTCCTTAAAATAATAAATAAATCATTTATTTATTTATTACTTATAAATAAAGAATTCGACCCAAGTCAAAAATCCTTTTCCTTCCAATAAATATAATAAAATATTCCTAAAAGGTGATTCTAGAATTTGGTTAATAACATTTTATTCATGCACCAAGTTCTAGAATGCCCTAATATTTTGTTATAAATAGAAGGATTTTCCCATTCATTGGTCACCTTTCATTACATGTTAGATCACTCTGGATCTATACTCTTGGTCTGACTTTGAGCCATTATCATTGTCACATTCTCCATTATTTGCTTTGTGAGCTCCCTTTGAGTTCTATGTTTGTCTGGGTTTTCTACACCAACAAGAGAGAGAAATTCTAGATCTGAAGTGCTGAGGACTTTCAAGAACCCATCCCATTGAGTAGAATTGGAAACACCTTTCTTGTTTTCCTCTTAGGTGCCCCTTTAATATAAAAATTCTTTCAAAAATATTGTTCTTGTCCTGTCTATTGGATCCATGGAGCAAAATCTTATGTTTACTGCTTAATATCATTTTATGCATAGATCTGGATTTGTGTACCCTTGTCTTGATCAACTAACTACAGATTTGAATATATTGACAACCATAATTTATGTTAGGGCTATTTTTTATGCATAGCTAAAGTGGTATTTTTTCGACAAAAGATTCATACTAACAATTGGCAACTCCACACGGGTTTTCTTTTGCGACTGCTGTCGTTTTACATATTCCTGCATATCCAGCTCTTTCAGACCCTAGGGTTTCTCTTCAGTTTTTTGTTTTTCCAATTTTTATGGTGTTTCTTACCTCAAAAACCCTCAAACATTAAAATTTTGAACTTTTGTGTGTTTCAAGCCCTATTGTGTAGGTGATAGACATCAGTCATAACTGAGACGACAAATTTTTCTGAAATTTGCCATCGAGAGACCCGGATCTGTAGGTCTCACTTTTCGGCCCAAAACCTGCGACCTGGCTTGGAGGATGCACTTTTCTACCCCAAAAATGCGACCTGGACTGAAAACAGGTCAGAACCTGCAACCTGCACTTTTTTCTGCACTTTTCCAGCAATTTTTCTGGGTTTGTCTGAAGCTTCTATCAGGGTTTTCCAGCCTCTGTCTCCACCCATTTAGACCTATTTTTGATCTTTTTTACTCAACTAAGTGGGAATCTAGCCCCTTAGGGCTTTAGTACCCTCCACTTTTTATGGAACAGTTTTAGCTATTTCAGACATCTGAATTTTCAGAGTTTCAGCCTTCTTTTCAGATCTGATACCTCACTTTTAGATCCCTTTTAGATCAGCTCTTATCCCTTCCAAATCACCTCATATATTTTTGTTTGGTTTTACCTCTAGGGTCACCTCCTTGTCCCTTATACCTTTAGCTAATTTCCTCCTTTGTTGCAGCAACCTTGCCTCTCCCTCTTTGTTGTTTTCTGCACCTCCTTTAGATCCCTGTCCCTCCTGACCTTAGATCTATTGGCCGCTTTTTAGTGTGTTTTGACTAGATTTTTTCCCTCTTTTAGACTAGTTTTGAGAGACCCACCTTATTGGGTTAGATCGATGCATTGTTAGCTATTAATTTTCTATTATTTCGGCCTTATTTACTGTTATCTACAGATTTATTTTCAGTTACGCAACACACTTTTTCTTTTACTCTCAAAACTTCTGGGTTTAAAAATTAAAATTAACACACGCCACACACTAACCCTAAGTGAAGAAGAGCCTGGTTAACACCTCCAGGAAAAGACTTTAAAATCAATTGACACTGCACCTCTCTGCCCTTGTTTTGACATTGACATCACTTGATTCTGCACCTCCCTGCCTTTGCCAGTTATTCTTCTTCCCTTTCTGTCGTCATCATTGCGCCCCCAAGGCATATATCCCGGAGACTTCTTGGCCTTCACCCTCAGTTTTCGGTTGGTCAAATTGCTCCTTCTCGCCATCGTCGAGTTAGTCCTCCCTCGAGTCTGCACTCCAACTCATCTTCTAATTCTTTGGGTTCTCCTTTTACTTCTAGTTCTCCCCCTATCACCTTCACTATGTTTGGTCCAGGGCTTAACACTAGCAATAATGGAACTCTTTCTCATCCATATGCTCCACCTCCTATGGGCTATGGTCTCCCCCCGGGATGGACCAGCACCTCTAACAATTTTCCCCCTCCAGGTAGCATGTATCCAGGATACGGCATGCCTCATCCTTTTGCCCAACCTCCTACTTACCTCAATGTTGCCCAACCTAAGAATTTTCCTTATCCATAGCCTAGTGCCCCAGCTCATCTAGCATTTGCACCTCCACCTCCCTTGTCTTCTCAACCCTGGAAATAGCAACTACCACCCCCCCCCCCCCCCCCGAGGAATGTATTTGCACAGTAGGGTGTGACTAATCCTCCTTCTTCTCAAAGAAAGAGGAAAGGCAATCAAAATCAATCTGCCCCTGGTAATCATGGACCCAATCCCTCAGGTATTGACTCTAACACTGCTACCCAGCAACAGGGCACTCAGCCCAAGCTAGACAGGCCTCTTCATACAAATAAGCCTTGTTCGTGTTGCAATGTTTACGATCATTACACTCACGATTGTCCCCTATTACCACAGATGCGGCAAATGTGGGAGTCTCAGGCCACATTGCATGGACAACATGCCTCCCCTACTGCTCCCCCAAATGTGGCCATTACTCAACTGGATGTGTTTACCAATCCTTTCCCTCAGCAAATATTCATGGCTACTCAACTACCTCACGGACTGGTAGCCCCCCAACCTTCCCCGTCTGGTTCCTCTGATTACCAGCTCCTCATGATGAACTCTGATACACCTTTGCCTGTCGACCTTAACCTTCAAACTCGGTCTCGTCAGTACCCCAAGCCTCCCACTCCGTCTGTCCCCGAGTCACCTTCTTCAGGTTCTACAGAGCCTCTTTCGACATCTAATGGTCCCTTGCATATCCCTCATCCCAAATTTGAGGTTCATACCAAGATTCCTAAGGGCCCATTACACTGAAATGCTGCTTCTAGTTGAGCTGCTCATTCATATAGCATAGTAGATGATTTGGCGCAGTCTCTTGCTGCCATTTCAACACTGGAACTCCTCCAGTCATGTCCTTCTTAAAAGAAGGCTCTACTATCTGCCATCAGCGATGTAGATCCTACTGATGACCAATTGATTGTTTTCGATGCCCATCAATCAGAACATCCTCCCCTTCCTGCTTCCATAGCTTTCCAAATTCTAGTCAAAATCTAGAACACTCACATTTCTCGGTGTATTATTGATGAGGGGGCATCCACCTGTGTGATTTTTGCTTCGGTTTGGAAACAACTTGGATCCCCTGAGCTGTCCCCTTCCACAATCACCCTTCATGCATGGGATGGCCATGCCTCCCAGCCCATTGGCCTATTTCGTAATTGTCCTATCACTCTTGTGGGCAAGACTGTTTGCGTTGACGTTGAAGTCATCAAAGCCCCTCTTGATTGTAACATTCTTTTGGGGCGTAGCTAAACCTATGCCATGTCTGTTGTCCCATCCATGGTCCACCGCAAGATGTTTTTCCCTCATAATGGAACAATAGTCACCATTGACCAGTTGACATATCATGAGCCAAAATCTCAGACCTCCCCTGAGTCGACCATCTCTTTTGTAGCTAATAAGAAAACCATCGATTCTTTGACCAGTGTCTCTCCCAGTGTCTACAAGGACTCCTCCTTGCTTGGAACCTTCCCTTGTCTTTCTCCTCCTCCTGTCTTTGATCCCAACTTAGCGAATGTTTGCATGATGCAATCATCTCGAGCTGACCTTAAGCAGCCTACTTCGACTAGTCAACAACCTCAACCTCAACCTCACCTGCCGCAACCTGCTCCTAGTCCTTCGCCTCAGCCAGTCAGACCTCTTCCTTATGGCCCTTCTGCTACAGCTGGTACCCATGAGCCCCTCTATCCTCCTGGGTTGGTTCCACCAGGTCTCAACCATCTTGGAGCCATCCCTCCTAGCCATTACCCCACTGGTTAGATACCTTTCCTTGCTCCCCCTCCCGGAGTTTATTCGGTCCCCATCATGGCCACCCTCTCCCTCCAAAATTTTACATTGGGCCTACCCATCGGGAACCTTGACCCTCCAGCCGCTACCGTACCGGTCACCCCAAACTGTACCTTACTTTGACACTAGTTCAACAGGTTCCCATAGCTTCTTCCATCACTATAATACCACTAGCACCTCAACATGACCCTTCTCCTATTGTGGCAGCTACGAGAAAGAAAGGAAAAGCTTGCAAGGGGGCAACCAAAGACAAGGCCACCCCGACTAACCCCAACCCTCCTCCACCTGCCAAGCCTTGTGCCTTGTGTGATGGCATCGGTCATGCCACCCATACTTGTCCCGAGTTGCCCCATCTCAAACCCATGGTTAAAGTTGCATTCCTTGAGTCTATGGTCCTTGAACCCTCTGTTTCTTCCTCGTCTGTAGCCAAGAACCCCAAGACTCTTTGCACCAACAAACCCTGTGCTCTGTGTGGTGTGCATGGTCATTATTCCCACCATTGTCCCCACCTGATGCATTACCACACCTCTTTAGAGGTAGTCCGGGAGTACGAGATTGATCAACATCAATTCGCCTCTCCCATACTTGCACAGTATGCTTCAGGTCAGCTTGAGGATCTACCTGCTCCCATTGACATTCACCCTCTCGATGTCGAGATGACGGAGCCTGCTGCCACCATCCTCTACCTATCATCATCTATGAGACCTTCGGTGGAAATCCCCTTGGAGACTTCCCATGATGTTTCGCTCGACCCCCCTTTAGCGATCACCCTGGGCTCAACATCAGTACATCCTTTACCTGCTTACTCTTTTGTCACCCCTTGTGACGATGTGCATGTGACCCTCTCTTTTCATGATGATGAGTTAGGTAGCTTTGCCATGTCAGGTGGTATTTCTTCCACCAGTCAGCCCATCTTCTATCACGATGATGACATTATGGAAGGAATCACCTACCCTGACTTTATCTATTCCCCCTTACATCGACCCCATGCAGTCAAACCACATACATCGTGTGGCCATTACATTGAAACCCAATGTTTGGGTAAGGGGGCACCCATATTTGAGAGACCAGGAGAAGCAATTCTCCACAACTCTCCTAGTGTATCTGGTCGTGTTGACTCTACTACCATTATTCTTCCACATTTAGAAGAACCTATATGGTCCCATATCACTTCAGATCACTCTAGGGATGATACCCCTTATCATTCCTTCATCTTACATCAGCAACCCCGTCTCTTAGACATTTTTGTTGACCAACATATAGCTTTTCTAAGAGAGCATCAGTTCATTATCTCCAAATCCTCTCTTTGGGATAGTGACACCAAGTATTCCAACCCGGAAACTTAAAGTCCATTTGATTCATATATGCAGTACCAAAAGAGATTGGTAATCCTCCATTCCCTTTCTCAAACTACAAACAAATGGCACACCACATCATTCAAATGTGTTTAGATTCCCCTTTTCCTAAATACATTTTGGCCTGACCAAAATATGCTTGGGGGAACCTAGGCCCCTCAACCATACAAATCGCAGATCACAACAAAAAACAGCACTGAAAACCCCTTTCTCTGATAGGTCGCACTTTTCAGGTCATTTCCTAGGATAGGTCGCAGTTTTCTGCCTAGTACCTGTTACCCAGGTCATAGAACAGACCCCAAAAAGTGCGACCTGGCCTATTCATGAGCTCTGAGTACCTATTAGTTTTTAGTACCTTGATACTTCACCGAGATACATTTTGTCTACAAAGGGTCTATTCACCTCTCCTCCAAATCGAATTTCCTCACTTACAACACTTGTACTAGGGCACCACTTTGCCTCCTTCCTCGTCCTTGTTTGTGTCAATTTTCATCATGAGATACCCCCTTGTACTCATGTTTTTATGGTCCCCCATTTGGACTTCTACTGTGTAGCAGCACCATTGAGTCACCCTTGTTTAGAGCATTCGAGTTAAGTCATCATCACATTCATGGAGTCTATCCCGCGTCCCTTTGTATCTCGCTATAGTCATCTATCCTTCATTGCTTGGTCCCTCTCTCGTGTCACACATTATGGCCTTCAGCCCCACTGTCCCCTATCCCTCATAATATTGTGTCAGTCACAGCCAAGTCATCCATGCCCTTTATGCTCTAACAAGGGAAGTCATCCATTCGCTACTCAGTATTCCCCACTTCATTATCATCATTAGTGTCAGTTATTAGTCGCTCTACTATTTTCTCTCGTGCTTTAGTTGAGGATCCCTTATTGCCTCACCTATGGCAAACCTCCTTCTGTCGACATCAGCTTAGTCATTCCAGAAGACAGGTCTAGAGGGTGGTGTACCTTGGTTCTAGCTTCCACACTTGTTCGGTGCCTGGGATCAGGCAAAGGGATTTCTCATTACCCTTTGACTTGATTGTTTCTCAGCTCCAACTCCTTTCAGCATGATCGAGATCCGTATACTTGATGGTCTAGTGATGCCATAAAAGATATTGGTGATTCCCGGGTGTGTGTGAGATGTCTCAACCCTCATGAGGGGGTGGCCCTATAGGTAGCCCCCCACATGCCCGGATGACCTCTTCATTACAGCCTTCAATGCAGCTCCATATATTTGATGGTGTCAGCCTTAGCCGCTTGCAGCGCCTCCTTGATTTGCACATATCAGTTAGATTTTGCGAGCCCTTCCCTGTTTATAGGGGGAATTTGGGTTGTATTTGTATCTCATGTACTCAGATATTATTGTATAAGTCCTGGCTGTCATCCGAGGAACAACATGTATGTGGGATTCCTCATTATATCTTTTATCTGGCTCATGTTTTGCCAGCATGTACTATTATAGTTCGGTTCCTTGTTTACTGGACACACTATTCTTTTGTACTTTGTCTTGGCAGGCATAGGTATGCCTCCCCCGCCACCTTTAGAACAGGTACCCTCTCATAAAAAGAGACTTGTTGCACCTGTAAGTCTGATCTCCTCAGGGTCTAGTTCTTCAGCACATTAGGCTACCTTGCATTTCTCTCTGTGACTTCCCTTTTGATGTCTAGTGATTGAGTTCTTACAACATACTTCGGTCATACGATTTTCTCCTAACACTCGCACGCTGGGGGGCAATCTGTTACACCAGTTTTTTGGTCATATAACCTATTATCATTAGATGGACCCAAGTACACCATGTAAGACCAATTTACCCTAAGTAAAATTGCTTTCACTATGTGAAATAACTTAGTAAAACACCTTTATTAAGTTGTTTATGGTCTAAATAGGAAACCCCAAAAGGAAATAATAAAAAAATCCATATTTGTTTATATTTCCTCAAGGAATAATTAGTTAAACATCAATTTAATTATTATTCCTAGTCATATTTAACCCAAAACAAGGAAATCAATTAAATAAATCCTTATTTATTTGATTATTTCCTAGGAATAAGTTATTTAATCCTTATTTAAATAATATTCCTAGTTAAATTTGACTAAATCATTTATAAATAATTAAATAAATCATTATATATTTAATTATATTTCCACCATTTCCTTAAAAAATAAATAAATAATTTATTTATTTATTATTTATAAATAAAGGATTCGACCCAAGTCAAAAATCCTTTTCCCTCCAATAAATATAATAAAATATTCCTAAAAGGTGATTCTAGAATTTGGTTAATAATATTTTATTCATGCACCAATTCTAGAATTCCCTAATATTTTGTTATAAATAGAAGGGTTTTCCCATTCATTGGTCACCTTTCATTGCATGTTTGATCACTCTGGATCTATACTCTTGGTCTGACTTTGAGCCATTATCATTGTCACATTCTCCATTGTTTTCTTTGTGAGCTCCCTTTGAGTTCTATGTTTGTCTGGGTTTTATACACCAACAAGAGAGAGAAATTCTAGATCTGAAGTGTTGATGACTTTTAAGAACCCATCCCATTGAGGAGAATTGGAAACACCTTTCTTGTTTTCCTCTCAGGTGCCCCTTTAATATAAAAATTCTTTCAAAAATATTGTTCTTGTCCTGTCTATTGGATCCATGGAGAAAAATCTTATTTTTACTGCTTAATATCTTTTTATGCATAGATCTGGATTTGTGCAGCCTTGTCTTGATCAACTAACTACAGATTTGAAGATATTGGAAGCCATAATTGATGTTAGGGCTATTTTTTATGCGTAGCTAAAGTGGTCTTTTTCCGACAAAATATTCATACTAACAAGGTGCGAGGTGCTAAGAAATGTTAGTGTGTGCCAAAGCATTGATTTAAGGTGTGCCTGAATTGTTGAGGAGTGTTAGGTCTTTCTCATTAATAGAATTGACAAAACTTGATTATGTATTAAATAATATATTTCCTACACACACTAGTGGTACTTTATCCAAAGGGAATTTTCTAGATAATAAACTTAATATATATGAATAATGTGTTGACTCATAGGGAAACTCTATTCGACTAGTTATTACTTGAGGGAAATGATACACACTAATTACTTCTTAAAAAATTGACTGACTCTAACCATTATGGACTTGGACATATTATAAAAAAGACTCCACAATAATGGTATTCATTTGTTATCTTTTTACAAAAAAATATATTAACAAGCACATAACATCTTTAAAAACTCATTGGAATGATCAATGATGATGAACATTTTTTGACCGTCACCAAAAGTAACAAAAAGAGCATTGGTGAGGGTCATTAAAATTTCGTCACTAGAAGTGTCACCAAAGAGAGAATTAGTGATGGGCCTTTAACGACCCTCACCAAAAATGTCATTGAAAATTGTTTTGGTGATGGACCTTAAAGGGCCATCATTATATACACTTACATTGACGCTTTTTTAAGGATCGTCACCATATGTGACATTAGTGATGGACCTTAAAGGGTCGTCACAAGCATGACCCTCACCAATGTCCTTTTTTCTTGTAGTGAGGTGTCCATAGCCTCGATAGGGATTCCTTTTGAACCCATTGAGATGCTAGTGTCCCATATATTAGAAGTAAATACATAGTTACACGAGAATTTCAATTTACTTAGATGTCTACTGAAGATCATTTTTCAGGCCTGGTAACTAGTTAATAACAATTCCATTCACATGAGCTAACAAAAATGAACAAGATGGCTCGTGATGATACCTCTTGTCATTCATTTTTACAACGGAAGGCCATTACCTTGGCTTGGTGACCAGTAGTGGTAATGTCACTTTATTAGGACATATGATCATGGTAGGTTGGCTCGTGTTGAGACCTCCTATCCTTGAGTTGACTATTTTTATTTAAAATTCAATTATGGTTATTTTTAATCAAAAAAATATTACTTAATATATGGGGTGGCAGATCAGCTCCTTAAGAGCTAGGGATGGCGTAAAACGTTTTGTAGTAACTATTTTCAACTTAGGCAGTCTTTCTTCTCAAAAACTAATAACCTTCAAATGACTGTTGATAATATATTTTTATTTGTTAATATTTGGGTTGAGGAACAATCCATTAGATAGTGACAAAAATATTTAAGTATAATTTTGTGGTAATCATCATATATTTTACAAAATCAGGGACCTGAAAAATTTAAGAAAGTTGAAAATTGACATGGTGAAACCATCTTTACATAATTATTCCTTAAAAATAAGATCATGTTTATAGATAAACAAAGATAAATTGACTACCCAATCATTATGTCAAAGAGGACCTATAACATTAAAATTATTTCCTATTCACCAAGTGTTAAATGAAAATGGACAATCGTGACTTAGGTAACAACAATTGTAATAAAGGGAACAATAGATGTGACTAAGGAAATAACAATCGTTCCTTTGAAGGGAACAATAGTTGTGAAATACTCAAAGCATAAAAGAAACAACGACTATTCTATCTAGTAAGGAAACAACAATTGTCTGAAAAAGGGAAGGGTAGGTGTTCTCCCCAAAAGGAACAAGAACTATAAAACGCACAAACCATGAAAGGAATCGTGGTTCTTCATTTTAGGATTGAACAACAGTTGTGCGAATGTCAAAACAAAAACTACTCATTTAACAGAACAATAGTTGTTCATTTTACTGAACAAAAACTATTCATTCTACTGAACAACAATGGTATGCAAAAGTAAATCAGGAAAAAAAAATTCGCAACTATTAATTTTACTGAACAACAGTTGTTCGTTTAACTGAAAATTAGTTGTTTATTTTACTAAACAATAGTTGTTCACTATATTGAACAACAATTGTTTATTTTTACTGAAGAACAACTGTTTGTTTAATGGAATAACAACTATTCATTTTACTGAACAACAATTTCTCATTCTATTGAATAAAAACTATTCATTTTATTGAATAACAGTTGTTCATTTAACTAAACAGTAGCTGTCTATTTTACTAAACAACAATTGTTCACTCAATTGAACAACAACTGTTTATTTTTACTGAACAACAATTGTTTGTTCAATGGAACAATAGTTGTTAATTTTACTGAACAATAGCTGCTCATTCTATTGAACATAAACTGTTATTTTTTTTTATAGAAAAGGAATAGAAACAATGAGATAATCAAGCCAAAAATAAGGATCATCAATGATTCTAATTGGAAAAGGAACAAAAGCTATACCTCAAAGAGAGGATGACTGAGTTGTAAGGAACAACCATTTTTCCCAAAGGAATGACAATCGTGATTCGAGGCTTATTTATCGAATAATATCATTATTTCATGTTATAACCTCAAAAATATCCATACCATTTTAATATTGTAAGAATGAAGTATCAATTGTGACTATGGAAATCCCTCCCAAAAACTAACTGAATACATGATCCTAACAAGGTGACATGAAGAAGGATTAGTCATCCAACAGTCATAGTCACTTTACAAAATAATGAGGAATTAAGAGTGAATGATTCCTTAGAAGACTTACCATAAGAGTTTTTTAATATGAGATATGAGGCAACCATATACTTGATATGATTGGGAAATAAAATGATAGATGTGGAGAATTAGCAGAAAACTTATGAAGTTCCTTTTATTTTGATGAAGGAACAAAAGTTGTGACTTTGAACACGTCAAACATAAAAACATAAGAGTAATTAGAAAGGAAACAACACTTTACTGAAAAGCTTGATAAACAAAAAATATGATTTCAGTTTCAGCAATGTTGTTTCCTAAGGGAACACCAATCTCTTTGCAGGAACAAAAATCTGTCAATGGTTAACGAATGGAAAAAAATTATCCTTTGGAAAAATTCTTTGGTGGAAATGACTTGAATGTTTAATTCTTCATTTTTCCAGTTATGAAAACGTCAAGTAATGAAAATGTCTTTATGTTATTTTCTTGTTGGTAGGTATTTGTGGGAAATTTGTAGCATGATCTTATAAGACTTTTTAGATCATGAAAACTAAAAAAAGCTTAACATCATATGATATTAAATTTCTTAATATATGGTTGGATGAAATGCCCTTATTTCATTAAAATTTTCTTCAAGAATCACTTTTTCATAAATGGACCTCTTTTATTCTTTTCTGACCTGCAAAAATGACCATCTACCTGCAATAAAACATAAAATAATTGAAGAAGAGAGGTGACCAGGCTCTCCTAATCCAAGACATATGAAAAAATAACAAGTAGTTACTCTGTAAAACAAATCCACAGAAAGATACACAAAGAATAATTTATTTTTCACTTTGTGGGAGAGCAGTGGTCGACCATACTAACCAACAATGTTTTAATCATAAAGTCATTGTTTTTCTTCCAATTTGAGTGATTCCAAAGCCAAGTGAAAGCTACTTCAAATATATATCACCAATAGAAACAAGTTTTAAAAATTCCATGATATGATATGTCAAATTTACTTAGAAAAACCTAGATAACAAATTCATTTTCAATTTCCCAACTTAGACCTATTATCACTCTCCCCAAACTTCCTAGGCTGAAAATAGGAGTGAATAAAGGTAACCACAGACCAAATTTTAGCTAGATATATAACCATAACTAACGAAAGAGGGCTCCCTCTATTTCAATTTTAAAATATTCAGTTTTAGGTCGAGTACCAGGTTTTAGGATAGATATGAATTAATTTGTCTTAGAATTTATTTAATAATTTTTTTGCTAGACAAAAATTATAATCAGTGAAGCTAAAATCGATTTCAAAGGGTGAAATGCAGAGAATAGTAAGGAAAGATAGGTAAACTTTTCAAGAAAATTTATTTTTTTATTGGCGTATAGTGGTAGGAAAAGGCAGCGGTCTGAATGAGCATTTTATTGAATTCATTCATCAAAAGAAAAGACACATTGTAAAAATCCAAATAAATAGTATATATAAATAAAATATGTTTATAAATAGATAATATTCTTAGAAAGAAAATAAAACGGAAATGAAATAACAAAGAAAAGGCACAGTGCTCAATAGAAATACCACATTAATCTTACAAAATTGCTGCAACTCCTTTGATTTCATTAATATTGGTCCACAGTAATACATAGAGTCTTAAAAAAATGATTGTCCAACCGTAATACTTTGTACAATGAAGTATTTATAGAAAAAAAAACTATAACATTTACATTAAAGGCTATCATAACTGATAGCACTTTATTTGTTAACTAAATTCTAACTGCATCATGGAAATAAATTTAATCTACTGTGTTGGTGCTGCTCAAACTAAAAACTATTGCTGAAGGAGATGTTTGCGGGTTGTGCTAGCTGTCAGTTGACTACTAATATGGAAAATATTTAACTTTTATGCTTTTAGTAATTACTCTTGAAATTCACACAGCTTTTACCAATGCTCTTCATCAGGGATAACTAATTTTGTTACACTATGGTAAATTTCTTCTGCTTCAGTGTATCTAGTGAAAGTGGGTTTCACCACAAAGACATGTTTGATCTCATACTGAATGTAAATTTTATTACTTAGGGTTCCCAACAGTGCCCTTCCTGTTAATGTGCCTTTAATTTTTGAAAATTTGGCATTATCCTTGGTAATTTCCTGAAGTTTTCTTCCATAATCTTCTCTAGTCATCAATTTATCATTAATTACAAAAAGAGAATGAAATCCTTTTTGTGTCAAAGACTCTATTCTACTGAATATTCTAGACTATAACCTCTAGATCATGACATTTTTCTTCAAGTTGAAGAATCAAATTCTTCTTTGTTAGCACTTTCTTCACTTCCAGGATTGTTTCTGTTATGTCATCAATGTCTAATTCATCCAACTCATACTTGTTCTTTTAATTTAGAAATATAATAATATTGTTTTTTGTGGTAGGCTTGTCTCCTAGTTGTACTTTGATTGTTGTAATGGCCTCATTTTCCTTTTGTATCAGCTCCTTTTGCTCAAATATGATCTATATACTTGGCCAAATTTCATTGATAGACTCTATGATGTCTGCCCATATTATTTCTTTTACCTGGCCCAAAGCATTACCAATGGTTGATTATTTTTTCTCTTTCTGAAACCTTTTAATCAAATTTTTGGCTCTCTGTGCTTCAGCTGCATGTGAACTCTCAACATTAGATTTCTAAAATTGGAATAACTTTACCTGATCCTGTAATTTCTTGATCTCTTCTTCTTGAATGGACATATTCTGAACTACTTTGGTGAGCATCTCAACTCCATTTGCATTACTTTCTGCAGAAGTTTGAGTTATAGGGATGGATGTTAGAGACATTGTTTCTAAAGGAACCTTGGATGTTTTCACTGTCACCTCCTTTTCCTTTATCATTTTTTCTAATTCTAATTCCATCTGCTTTATTTGAGAATTCTTCTCCATAATCAATTTCATCATATCTGTCTTCTGAGATTCAGTCTCTTTAATATCCTTGGCGAAAGGATCTTCCATAGCTGGGATCTTTAATTACTTCCTCAATGCTACTATGTCAGCATTTTTCTTCTTGATGATTTCTTCAATTTCATTGACATTCGATGGATCATATCAAATTTTTATCACTAGATCTTCTAGATTTTTAATTCTTGCATCCTTTGCAAATGAAGACACCTTCTCCATTTTCAATTGTGACTATACATTTTCCAATGAAACCTGCAGTTCTGATAGACTCAAAGCAATGTTTGGGAGAGTTGATGAAATCATCTCACCATTTTTCTTGTGTATCTCCATTTGATCTATTGGATGAATTTCTTTGGTATCAAAATCAAATGTATGCCTTTTATAATCTTCTTATGATTTTAGCTGTGGGATTTGTGCTTGAAGAAAAGAAAAGTGCATATTTCCCTTTTCTGAGTCAAAGGTTTAAATCAACCTACTTTGTGAGGTGGGAGTTTGTTTCCAAAACTAGTTATATGTACTTGTTTTTAACATTTCATTCTTCAGCTTTATCTCTTTGAAAGTGTTAAAGACAGTCTTCTCCTTTTCCCTTGTAGCAGTTGTGATAGTCTAAATGGATTTTTGATGATCTTGAGAAGTTGTTGTTTGCCGATCTTTAGAAACTGTGGAAGTAGTAGGAGTAGTAAAAGTTCCTTTATCACCTGCTTGTGTGGAAATATGTGTCTCTTAAGTAATGATGATTACTTCTTTCTCTGACTCCTTACTGGGATTGACCTTAGGATTAAGCTTTGTCTTCTTCCTGTAATGAATTTTGAAATCTTTGCTAGATGAATCAACCATTGGAGATGAATGATCTTCTCTAACTCTTTTCCCTACTCTTTCCTGCGCAACAGGAGTTTTCAATGCTGATGTGGACATTGTCTATTCTTAAGCCTCCTCTATCTTGCCTTCAATCCATTCAACTTGATTCTTGTACTTTTCAATATCTGGTCTAGGTGTATGAAAATTTGGTGTAGATTTATTCTCTACCCTTAGTTTTGAAATGACAACAACTAGATCATAAGACCATGTAAAACTTGGAATAAAATACATTTCTTTCCAAAAATTATTTTCTTCTTGTTGAGATTCAACAAGATGATGATCCTAGTGAAAATTAAGCACCTACACTAGGTGGGGCCCATAGACTATTTTTAGATGTATGTCTATTTTTAGAATGTTGAGAAAATTCTATTTATAGCGGAAGCCTATTTATAGATGGTTGAGAAAATTCTATATATACATGAGATTCTATTTTTAGATGCATGTGCAAAGTCTATTTATAGATCGCATGTCTAAAATTAGAATGCATGTCGATTATTATTATCTCTTAATAATAATTAGACAATAAATAATAATCTATTCTCTTGAAGCACTTGATTTTAGTTAAATGATGTGGAAAACCAGTTAGCTGAAGGAATTTCTAATTCTAAGGTTGGTTGGTGGTACATGCAAGTGGACTTAGTTGTAACTAAGTGATTCGAGGTTGTAACAGAGTTGGATGTGTAGTTATGTGAGTTGTAAATTAGTTTAACGCAGTTAAGTGAGTTAAAACTCAGTTTTGCTAGTTGTAACTAGTTGTAACTAAATATACACTAGTGAAAGATCATTGAATTAATTATTTAATTAATTCACAAGAAGTGGTCTCACATGAAACTGAAGAAATACTACTGTTAACTACATGCATGTCAAATCCAGTGGAGACCCAGTTGAGAGATAGGTGAAAGGGACAATTTGACTATCTGTTGTGACATTAGTGGGTGCACTCATGCAACCACACACACATTGGGCATGCTAATGAGGATTCCACAGTCAAGGCAAGGTAGGATCTCACTCATTCAGAGATTGTGATCAGCAGGGATTGCGTAGTGGAGGCAGGTTGTCAGGAGGTAGTAGATTGGCGCATGTATTTGCCAATTTTTGTATGACAGTGCGAGAGGATTATATATTGTACTGAGAGCTCATGGATTAGAGTTTGTATGAGATTGTTTCATGATCCATGATATATACATAATATATGATAGTGGGGTTTTTATCTTTATGCTTTCCAAGTAAAAAAATCTGTGTTATGTGTGATTGATCTTTCTTCATGTATTTGAGATTGGCGATTAAATTTCCACAAATATTTTAGTAGAAGTATTCTGTATTTAACAATGGCATATAATTGTTAGATCAGGAGAATCTAGGAAATACATAATTGTATTAAAAATTCTACATGGTATTGGAGCAAAGAAGATTGCAAAATTGAAGCAGTAGATGAGTTTCTTGGTGGAAACAATTAGAATTTGGTGCAAGAATTTCTTGGTGTGACAGTTCAGTAAACATCGAAATGGCTTTCAATGGTTTGCAGCTAGAGTATGCACTCAAGGGCATCTCGAACTACATTTCATGGAAGGACAGGATGGAGGTAGTGCTTGAAGATAATGGCTTGAATAAATTCATCGACAATGATGTTCCTAAGCCCACTTCGACGGATACTACATTACTTGACGCATGGAAAAAGAAAGTAGTGTAGACAAGAAGGATTTTGTTGGAAGGTGTGTGAGGCCACATTGTCTCAAGCCTTCATGGGAAAGCCACTCCATTTGATTTGTGGAAGGCTTTGACGGATCTTTTCCAAAGCAGCAATGACCATAGGAAATTAGTTCTGAAGAATAAACTCAGAAAAATAAAAATGGATAAGGGCGACAATATTCCTAAGTATCTCACAAAGTTTGTCCAATGTTGGGATGAACTAGGGAGTGTGGGAATCACGATTGCTAATGATCATTTGGTGAGATTGGCTCTCTTGGGACTTCCTAAGAGTTGGCACAGTTATCAAGACTTTGTCAACGGATGGGAAAAACTGTCGGATTGGGAATGACTGTGGTGGGATCTACTGTACGAGGAGTTCAGGCGGAAAACTAGAGATGGCTCTTCATCAAAGCATGATGATGAAGAGGATTGTGCTTTGGCTACCAAGGAAAGGAAAGGGAAGGGGAATAAATTCCACTCAAAATATGAGTCTAAAGGCAAGAAGTTGGATTTTTCCAAAGTGAAGTGTTTTCACTATCATGAACATGGGTATCTCACCACTAACTGCCCAAAGAAGAAGAAGAACAAGAAGGTTGTTGGAGCAGCAGCTGGTGAGGCCCTTGCCTTGCAATTTTAACTTTATTTCTCCTTGATCACATGCTTGGTATCAAGTGCAATGGGATCAGTGTAGTATCTTGATAGTGGTGCTTCCTTCCACATGACGGGAGATAAGGAGCCTTTTAGTGACTTGGAGGAGAAAGATCTCCAAATGCATATAGAGATGGGAAATGATGGATGATACAGTGAGACCGGCATTGGTACCATTACCTTTGAGAGGGAATCAGGTAAACCATTTCATTTCAAAGATGTTATGCATGTTCTAGGTCTAAAGAAAAACTTGGTCTCAGTCACGATGTTGGAGGACAGAAGCTATGACATTGTTTTCAGCGATGGAAAATATTTCCTGCGACATAAAACAATGGGTCAAGCCAAGAGGATATAGATTCATGTCAAATATATACAAGTAGGAGGTAGATGGTTGTGGTGCTATGATGGGCAAGGCAGAAAAAGTGGTGAGCCGGGATGAGGGCAAATTATGGCATAGGCGATTGGGCCATCTTCATCATGGAACTTTGAAAGTCATGCAGTAAGTATCTACTGGAATTCCAATGGGAACACTTGCTCAGTTAGATCAATGTAAGGGTTGCACCATGGGGAAGTATGTAAATTCCACCTTTCATGAAAAGGAGAACCATGCTTCAGTGATCCTGGAGAGAGTTCACACAGACGTGTGTGGACCATTCTCGGTTGCTTCAATAGCAAAACACAGGTATTATGTTATTTTTGTTGATTACTTTTCTCTTAAATGCTGGATCTACTTCATGTAGAAGAAGGATCAAACATTCTCAAAGTTCTTTGAGTTTAAAGCACTGGTGGAGAAAGAGTCGGGGAAGCAAGTGAAGGATATGCGGAGTGATAATAGTGGAGAATACATCTAGAATGAGTTCAAAGACTTCTGTAGAAAAGAAGGAATTTGAGGAGAACTCATAGCGCCTCATAACCCGCAACAAAATGGGATCACGGAGAGGAAGAACAAAACAATCATGGGTGTTTCACGAGTGATGCTGCATGATCAGGGCCTACCATTGCATTTGTGGGAAAAAGGATGCAACGCTATGGTTTATGTCAAAAACTGTTGTCCTCATAGATTACTTGGCATGAGTACACCTAAAGAATCTTTTACTGGTAAGAAACTGGATGTTTCTCATTTTAATATTTTTGGCTCATCTGTTTATGTGCATGTGACCAAGAACACCAGGAAGAAGCTAGAGCTGACTGCTGAAGTTGGGATATTTTTTGGGTACACAGAAACACCCCATAACTATCGTGTGTATTTACCAAATAGTTGAATGACTGTGGTGTGAAGGGATATAAAATTCAATGAGTAGAAAGCCATAAAGTTGTTGCTTGAGAGGGAGCTAGACTTGCATGCAGAGGAGGAACTACTTGTTCCGAAAGATGAGCCTCTAGATGTGGATTGGCCATAAGAAGAGGTTCATGGAGTGGAGGAGTCCACTCACACAGAGCCAAACATCAGAATAGGCAGACGGCATACCACAGAAGCTGAGAGGCTAAAGCTTGATGTGGCACAGAATGTAGGAGTCCCTACTTCACAGTGTAGAAAGAGAGAGTCTCCTAACCAAGTTACTAGATACATGGCTCTCATGAGCAAATGTATTATGACTGATCCATCTTCCTTTTTGGAAGTAGTGCATGAGCCCACATGGGTAGATGCAATGGTGGAGGAGTATGACTCCATTGTCAGAAACAGTGCTTGGGAAATTCTTCCAAGTCCGGTTCATAAATTAGTGGTAGGTTCAAGTTGGATCTATAAGGTAAAGCAAGCAGCTAATGGGAGTGTTGAGAAATACAAGGCCAGACTCGTGGCTCGATGCTTCTCACAGATTGAGGGGATCAATTATGAAGAAACTATTGCACCTGTTGCACAGTATTCTTCCATAAGTACCATCCTTGATCTCTCAGTGCAGATGGGTTGGCACATTCATCAGATGGATGTGAAGACTGCATTCCTTAATGCGATCATTGAGGAAGAAGTGTACATTAAGCAGCCTCAAGGATATGAGATCTTTAGTAGTGAGTCACATGTTTGAACACTCAAAAGAGCATTGTATGGGCTGAAGCAAGCACCCTGTGCTTGGTACACTCAGATCGACAACTATTTCACTGGACTTGGCTTCACCAAGAGTGAGGCAGATGCAAACCTGTACCAGATTGTGGTGGAAGGTAAGATTTTAAGCATTGTTCTTTATGTTGATGATTTAATACTAACTGGTGATGAGTAGCTAATACACCAATGCAAGGAGGACCTTGCAAAGGAGTTCGAGATGAAGGATATGGGAATCCTTCATTATTTCCTTAGATTGTAAATATGGTAGAGAGATGGTGAAATTTTTTTGTCTCAAGGAAAGTATGCAAGGGAGCTATTGGGTAGGTTTCAAATGGAGGGCTACAAACCCATGGATACTCCCCTTCCAGGAAACTGGAGGAAAGAGGATGCTACATTTGGAGAGGTAGTGGATGCTAATGTCTATCGACAGTTGGTGGGTTCACTAATGTATTTAGTAAATACAAGACCGGACATATGATATGCGGTGAACGAACTTAGTGAAGCGATGGTTAAGCCTACCAAGCTCTTTTGGAAGGCGGGCAAGCATGTCTTGAGATATCTCAAGGGGACATCTGAGTATGGCTTATGGTACAGATAGACAGATGAGGTGAAGTTGCATGGCTTCATGGATGCAGATTGGGTGGGCAACCCAACAGATAGAAAGAGAACATCAGGAGGGATCTTTAGTATCATATCTACAATTTTTTATTGGTACAACAGGAAACAGAGATTCATGGCACTCAGTGCAGCAAAAGCGGAATACATGGCAGCAACTCAAGTTGCATGTGAGGCTATCTGGATGAGAAAGATCGTTGTTGGTTTGCTTGGTTCTCATTTACATCCTACAGTGATACATTGCGATAATCAAAGTTTCATTAAAATCTCTATTAATATTGTGTTTCATGATAGATCTAAGCATATAGATATCCGGTATCATCATATCAGAGATTGTGTGCAGCGGAAGATCAAGATGCAAATATCTTGATGAAGGCGCTCACTAGGAGGAAATTCGAATACCATAAAGACAGGATTGGGGTGAAGGATAATCCCTTTCCTGTTGAGAGGTAGTGTTGAGATTCAATAAGATGATGATCCTAGTGAAAATTAAGCACCTACACTAGGTGGGGCTCGCACGTTATTTTTATGTGTATGTCTATTTTAAAATGTTGAGAAAATTCTATTTATAGCAGAAGTCTATTTATAGATCACATGTCTAAAAATAGAATGCATGTCAATTATTATTATCTCTTAATAATAATTAGACAATAAATAATAATATATTCTCTTGAAGCACTTGATTTCAGTTAACTAATGTGGCAAACTAGTTTTCTGGAGGAATTTTGAGTTCTAAGGTTGGTTGGTGGGACCTACAAGTGGACTTAGTTGTAACTAAGTGATTCGAAGTTGTAACAGAGTTGGATGTGTATTTATGTGAGTTGTAAATTAGTTTAAATCAGTTGTGCTAGTTGTAACTAAAGATATAATAGTGAGAGATCAGTGAATTAATTATTTAATTAATTCACAAGTAGTGGTCTCATATGCAACTGAAGAAATACTATTGTTAACTACATGCGTCTCAAATCCGTTGAATATCTAGTTGAGAGATAGGTGAAAGGGAAAGTTTGACTATCTGTTGTGACATTAGTGGGTGCACTTACGCAACCACACACACATTGGAGATGCCAATGAGGATTGCACAGTCAAGGAAAGGTAGGATCTCACTCGTTTAGGGATTGTGATCAACAGGGATTGCACAGTGGAGGCAGGTTATCAGGAGGCAGTAAATTGGTGCATATATTTGCCAATTTTTGTATGACAGTTTGAAACGATTGTATATTGTACTGAAAGCCGTTGGATTAGAGTTTTGTATGAGATTTTTTCATGATCCATGATATATACATAATATATGATAGTGGGGTTTTTAGCTTTATGCTTTCACAGTAAAAATGTCTGTGTTATGTGTGATTGATCTTTCTTCATGTGTTTGCAATTGGCAATTAAATTTCTACAAAGATTTTCTTATAGGGATTATGTATTTAATAGTGGCATATAATTGTTAGATCAGGGCAATCAGGCAATACATATTTGTATTAAAATTTCTACACTTTCTCCCCTACTGTCTTGTTATTACAGATAAACGGCCCTATCTGTGTTTTGATTTTACATTAATATTTATTTTGAGTAGAGACAAAATGCACTTCATCTGCATTAATCATTTTTTTAATATACTCCAATGCAAAAATCCTCATGAGGAGGAATTTTTGCAACTTATAGGGGGGAAACTCACAGCCATAAACTCTGAGCTCTATATAATTTTGGTAAAGCTACCAATCCCCTGTTCTGGCTTGATCTGATAACTCCAATACCTTTCTAATTTCTTCACTAATCCTTGGCTCTAGAGTGCTATTGAGTACAATGAGTGCTGGCTAAAGAAACATTTCCACAAACTGTTTATATGAATACTCTTTATGTTCCTTCGTGAATAATGAAGTCCAGAAAATAATTGACTGTTGATTTCCTTCTTCATCTAGTTTCTATAAGGAGAACTTAAATTTTTCTCCCTGAGAGTACAAGAATAAGTAAACTAACATAGATGCATAACTGAAAACCTCTTCAGTTGTGAATTTGACAAACTAATCATGGATAGAATCTGCAATAAATTGACTAAAATTTAAAATGATGGAGGGTTTGGAATATATAGAGAATATGGACATGAATCCTATGATGGATTCATCTAACCATTGGTCTGATTAATAACCAAGAAGGTAGGAAATGACTATGATTATTTTTTTACACCTTTAAAGGAAAATGGACGATGGAAACAGAGGGTTTTTTAGGGGTAATGGATCATTTTAAGTCATGAACCGCTCAAGATTTTCAACTCTCTTTGCAAAATCTAACTTTTGGTATATTTCAATCAAGTCATCTTCAGAAAATGGGGTAGCATTCTCTGTGGTTGGGGCTTGCATCATTTTTTCAATGGTTTGGGCATTGATAGTCACTAAAATCTCTCTTGTAGGAGTGATAATAGCTCTCTGGTTTGGCAGATACCAAGCTTGACATCTTATAAACAAATTTGGGGCACTATGGGTGTGAGGAAAGATGAAATGTGGGATATTAAAATCCCATAGTCCTATTTCATCATATTTATCCAATAATTTATCTTCTAACCAACAATATAACTCAAAAAGCTCAAGGTCAGAAAGATTTTCATGTATTTTGTGATCGCTGTATGATAAAGGTATATGATGAAAATCAACTAGAGGGTGTAATAATAGACTTACTGGTTCCTATAGTATTTTTTTCTTAGGATGCATGATGGGTTCAGTTGGAATGGCAGAATCAGAGAGTTTTTGATGCAAAACAGAGGCCGAGACTGAAGCAAATCCCTGAAAACTGGAAGAAAATCAATAGCTGTAAAGGAAGGCTTTAAACACTAGCAAGGTTGATCTCTAAAGTTCTATTAATATCTGTAAACTTGTAATTTGTGTAGAGTAGATTGAAAACGTAGATTAAAATTTAAAAATAGGTGTTTAATGGTTAATTTATGGACATTTTGTTTATTTCCCATTTGAAAAGGGTGTGGGTACTGTTGTCGACATATGTTGTCGCTCCTAGAGACAGCCTAGAGTTGCCATAGACCAGTGCCTAGGAAATCTTAGCATAGCAAGGAGCATATAATAAAACTTGGGTGTCAATCCAAAGGCTCTCATGATATCTTTTGCATGCTGATCAAATATATGTTTCATTCTCTCTTGATATTCAGCCAATCTCTGACTCACTTGGTCTCGTGTTTCCCCTAGTTCCACCAATTTATTGATTCTCCTGATCATATCATCAGGTTCCTCCTGAATTTCTTGCATGAGATGAGCCACTGGTAAGTCCAGCTGCACAGGAAACACTGCTGCTCGTCCATACACCAATTCATATGGAGATTTCCCAGTTGCTCTCTCGGTAGTGATTCTATTAGCCCATAGAGCGAATTTCAATTGGGAATCCCAATTCTTCTGATTTTCATTGATAGTCTTTTTCAAGGCCCTCACTAGAGTTTTGTTCGAAGATTCTGCCAAGCCATTTCCCTGTGGATAGTAAGCTGTGGAGTGCTTCAATGTGATATTATACTGCTGGCAGAAATTTACAAATTTTGCAGACTTGAAGGCCTATGCATTATCAGTCACTAGTCTAGCAGGACAGCCAAACCTGGATATAATGTTCTCTTCCATGAATTTTATTATTACTACATCTGTGGCATTTCTCACAGGTATGGCTTCCACCCATTTTGTAAAATAATCTGTGGCTGTTAATATCCATTTATGCTATCCACTTGAGGGTGGGTGAATTTCACCTATAAAATCTATTCCCCATTATTGAAATGGTTCATCTACATGCACTGGAATCAAGGGCAGAGCTGCTGACTTTTTCCTTTCAGCAAATTTTTGACACTTATCACATGCTCTAACCCAAGAAAAAACATCTCCAAATAATTTAGGCCAGTAGAAACCAGCCTTTAAGATTTTATGAGCTATGGCCCTCCAGCTGTAGTGTCCTCCACAGATTCCTTCATGGAATTCCATCATTATACTCTCTACTTCATCCTCTGTGAGGCACAATAATAGGATGCCCGAAGGATCTCTCCAATATAATTGGCCATTAGAAACTATGTACTTTTTTGACTTCAGCCTCAAAGCCTCGTATTTTGATTTATCACAGCTGGGTGGATAGCTGAGTGTCAAAAGATATTCTACTATTTCTTTATACCATGGACTTGTGAGATATTTTATATGCACTTTTTGAGTGGCTACCTCTAGTCCTTGCTGTTCTTTTTCATTTTCAAACTCCACACTTGAAATCATGGACAAATTTATGCCCAGGGCTTGGTAGTTAGATTCTGATAAGATCCTTGCTAGCCCCTGTCCTTTTACCAGCTTAGTAGGGTGAATATCCAGATCATACTCCTGTATTTTTGCAATCCATCTCCCTCTTTTTCCTTCACTTTCTCCCTGAACAAGGATATCCTTTACAGCTGCAGTAGGTACGAATGCAGTGATGTGGGATTGCAAAACATACATGCGGAAAGCTTTGAGGGATTTTACTAGGGCGTATGCCTGCTTCTCTAATATGTTATATTTCAATTCTGCATCATGAAGCACCTGACTGAAGAAGGCAATAGGTTGTTCATATCCTTCTTCGTTTTTCTGTAGCAGAACTCCAGCTACTGTATGAGGTGATGCAAAAGAAAAGATCATAAATGGTTTAGTATAATTTGGCCCAACTAGTACAGGAGCTTCAGCAAATGCAACTTTAATTCTAGCAAAGGCCTCACATGATTTTTTGTGACCACTTCACCTCATTATTCTTCTTTAGCATATCTGTTATATGCCTAAATATCTCAGCATAGTTAGGAATAAACCTTCTCAGGAAATTTATCCGGCCTAAAAATACCTGCACTTCTTTCTTATTCCTGGGGAGGAAAATACCATTAATAATCTCCACTCTTTTAGGATCTATCTTTACACCATCTTTAGTCACAATGTGACCTAAAAGCTTGCCTTCCTCTAATGCAAATAAAGACTTTTGTGGATTAAGAGAAAGGCCATACCTTCTGCATTTTTCAAAATTTCTTTGTAAGTGTTCAATGTGTTCAGCATCATTTTTTGAGAACACTGTAATATCATCAAGATAAACTATCAGAAATTTATCCTGCTCCCCAACAAAAGCAATGTCCATCGCCCTCTGAAAAGTGGCCCCTACATTAATCAATCCAAAGGGCATCCTGGCATACATAAATGTGCCCCATGGTGTGGTGAAAGTAGTCTCCTTCTGGTCCTCTGGAAGTACAGCTACCTGATTATAACCCGAAAAAGCGTCCATCATTGACATTCTAGAGGCTCCCACCACTTTCTGCTGGATGTGGTCCATCTTGGAGAGTGGATAATTATCTTTTAAAGATGCTCTGTTTAAATTCCTGAAATCCACACACAGCCTTATTTATCCATTCTTCTTTCGGACAGGGACAAGGTTCGCCACCCATTCAGAATACCTCAGTGGCACAATTATTTTGGCCTTTAGGATCTTCTTGATTTCTTTTTCAATGGAGGGGAGTAGCAGAGGATTTATCTGTCTGAGCTTCTGCTTATAAGGTTTTGCATCTTCCCTCAGAGGAATTTTATGCTGCATTATATTGATATCAAAATTCTTAAGGTCTTGATAGGACCATGCAAACACATCCCTATATGACTGAAATAGTTTCAGGTATTTCCCCTTGTATTCCTCTGGGACCTTCTTGGATAACTTTACAATTTTGGGATCAGCCTTAGTACCCAGATTCAGATCTTCCACCTGGTTTTCTTCTACCACTTTACTAGGCTACAATGGGACATCATTCTTATCAAATAATCTTTCTAGAGGTACTAGCCCTCTAGGGATGACATTTCCCTTTAACTGCAGCACTTTACTTCTTTCCATTTTCTCTTCCCACTTATTTTCTGAAATATCTTCAGTCTCCTCTTCATCACCATCATCAATCTCCATATTGGAGAATTCCCCCACTGTGTCTAGGAATCTCTTCATTTGTTCCTCATATTTAAATACCTGCCAGTGCTTGATATTATCTGGGATAGATGGTCTATAGCATACCTCAATTTCATACCTCAAGAGAGGGTTCTGAGGAGGGCGAAATGTACTAGCAGCTACAGCAAGAGAAACTGCTATTCTATTCTGCTCTTGAGGCATGAACTGGATATTAAATGCCAAGAATAAGTTCTCCACCATGTCCCATACTTCATTTCTATAAGCTCTCAGCCGAGGATGTTTGGTTTGACACTGATTTCTGACTTGTTTGACCACCAGCTCAGAATCTCCCAGAACCTTTAGATTCTATATACCCATGCTCTTGGCTGTCTGCAGTCCTAGCAACAGTGCTTCATATTCGGCCACATTATTAGTAGCTTTGTATTCTAATTTAAAAGACAATGGCACCCAGTTTCCTGTAGGAGAAATTAATAATACTCCATCCCCATTACCTTCTCTTGAATTTGCGCCATCAAAATGTAGAGTCCATATTCCTACTTCATGGTCTGCTAAAGGCTGCTCAGTCTTGATATGGCAGAAGGATGGTTCATGAGAAAAGTTTCGATCTTCTTCCAGCATTAGACATGAAAAATCTCCTTCCTTGCTGTAGACTGGTGAATTCTCTGAGCTGTCAACCTTGGTAACCATCTTGACAAATCTGGTTTCTCTATATAACCTCCTCTCCTGGCCTCCAAAAACAGGGATAGTGGCATAGGTTAAATCCATCTTGAGTGATCCACCAATTTTTGTTCCCCAGGACCTTGACAACAACATGCCAAAGCGAGCTGGGATGTCAGCCACCACAATTTCCATTACTACACTTTTTGCTGGAATTTGGGCCAAATTGACCACTAAATCTTTAATCATCCCTAGACATTTAACTCTTTTGGAATCAAATGAATATAGGTCTTTATATGGGCGCGTGATTTGTAATCCTAGTTGTTCCATGACTGATAGAGGCATAAGATTATGGGATGCCCTAGAATCTAACATACAATTGTGTAACAGCAGGTCATGAATCATTAGAGACACATAAAAAGGAGGAGTAGAGGGGTCTATCTCCTCGACATGTGCACCAAAAACTACCATGGGTCTTTCTTCTTGAAGATTAAGACTGCCTGGAATTATTGGTGCTTCAGGAGGGAGCAATAAAGAAATGACTTGAGATTGATATGCAGGTTGTTTCAATAGTTCAGTCAAAGGGACCGAGATTTTGACTTTCTCAAGCTCTTTTTGCAAATTGAAAGGAGGGGACTTTTCTATTACAACTTCTTTTGATTCTTTATTTTCAGCTGAAGGTTTGACTTATTTTGATACAGACTCAGCATTAGGAGGAGTGATTACTTTTGAGGAAGAAGGAGTTTGATCATTAGACTGCAGAGGTTTGTTTAGAGAACTCTTACCCTTGTTTGTGATTTTCTTCATTGTTGACTCCTTTTGAGCTGATACTTCCTTTTGAAGTGGCTCCTCTTCTTGATCTTGAGTCCTCTTCCTCTTCCTTGAAGATCTGAGATCATATTTTCTATTAAAGTGTGCTTGCATGAAATCATTAAACTGTTTGCAATAGTGATCAATTTCTGCATCTTCTGTGTCTCTGATCTCTTCTTCTTCTTCTTGCAATGGACATTCTACTTCATCATTGTTTGAGAAGGCAAGATTTACATCTTGTAGTTCATAGGCAGCATCTTCAGCGGAGTCATCTACTAGGCCTTCCAGGTATAATGGGTGTGGCACCTGATCCTGTTGCTCTTTTGCTTCCCTTGGAAATATTTGCAGGGGTGGATTTCTATACTGAGGATTGTAACCCCTGTTTGGAGTGTTCTTGAAGTTCTTGGAAGCTGAGTTCTTGGTCTCCAATTCAAGTTTGACCAGTTTATTAGAAATATTCTTAATCATTTTGCTCATTTCTTCAATTTTGTCTGTATCCTTATCCTAATTAGAGGTAGAGACCTCCTCTTTGCCTCTCCTTCTGGCATCTTGTTCAGCCTTTCCTTTTAATTTTCCAGTGGAAGAAAAATTTTCTTCTAACTCAAGAGCATCTGACTGAACATCATCTAGGGTGGCAGACTTCCTTTCCCTGAGAGAGAAACCAAAATCATATTCAAAGGCTGCTATGAAAACGACTTTGGCAGCATTCTGATGAGGCTTCATATCTGAAGGAAGGCTTAGATATAACTTATTAAACCTTTTGATAAATTCTGACACCCCTTCATTATGTTTCTTCTTGAGTGTATTGAACTCAGTATGACACTGTCCATGATCTTTCTCTTCTCCCCATTTTCTGAGAAAAGTATTTTCCATATCATCCCAAGTGGTTATGGAATGGTTTCCCAACGTCTTGAACCATTTTCTAGCTTCACCATCCAGAGATTGAACGAACAATCTTAAGACCACATCTAGATGTTCTACATTAAAGTTTTCTACAAAAGAGAAGAAAGTTTCAAGATGTTTTTGAGCGTCAATTTCATTTTCCCCAGTGAATCTGGGCAAGATCTTTAAGTAATCCTGGGGCATATCATTCAATACCTGAGGCAGTGCTATGGGAGCATATTTTTTCAACAAAAAGGCTGGGACATTAGCCATTGGAGGAGGTGGGGGTTGTGCAACAATCTGATGTACAAATGGAGGAAGAGGAGGAGGTGGAAGTGGAGTATGAATAAAAATTGGGATATACTGTACAGCAGCTTGAGGTGTGGATGGGAACAGTTCACGATTAACAACAGCTACTTCGATGACTTCCTTAACCTCTTCGACTTCAGGAGTAGGGTGAAGATTAGCTTTAATTCTAGCACCTCCCCTTGGTGGGCTATCTGAATAATAATTTGTGTCTCCCACAGTGGAGTCGGGATTTTCTACAAGAACCTCTTGAGAAGAAGGGGATGCATAATCTTCTATGGAAAGCTCGGGGATTTCAGCACGAGTTGACCTCTTCTCTTTCCAAATTCTTCTATGTATGATCTTTTTTGGGTCAGACACTGAAGGGGTTTTTGACTGTGATGTATCTGACCTCAGGTGTGGCTTACGAGGAGCCAAGACTACAAATAGATTTATCAAATAAACAACAGTGGAGTCGCCAAGGTGAGGGATATGCAACTCTTCAACTCTCTGTGCTCACCTGATTAGAGAGTGAATATGATTTTTCGAGGCCCAGGGAAAGTGATATTCTTAAATTCGTCCCCAGCAACGGCGCCAGAAAGATGTTGTCGACATATGTTGTCGCTCCTAGAGACAGCCTAGAGTTGCCATAGACCAGTGCCTAGTACATCTTAGCATAGCAAGGAGCATATAATAAAACTTGGGTGTCAATCCAGTGGCTCTCCTGCTATCTTTTGTAAACAAGGAAATTGATTTAAACGGGACTAGAACTTACAGAAATTGCCATAGGGAAAGTAATGTTGCAGAGACAAGATGCAAAGCTCCAACACAAAAGCATCAGACAGTTACGAGACAATTTACTGCAAAGAGGGTCGATTCAAATAATATGCCACAGAAATCAAATATCATAAGGTGTATGTGGTGAAAGAAATATAAGAAGATATTAGTTATCTTTGGACTGATACCAAGATACACAACAGAACAATATATGGGCTTATCAACCTAAGAATCCATACATGACAATGGCATTTTAAAAGCACCCTCCCAAAGCAACTAATATAGCATAAATATGGATGAAATGAACATGAAACAGTATATCATGCCTGAGCAATATTTAAAGCGCTTGACTGATCCAAGTATGGGTATCAACTAGGATAAATCCTTACCTAAAATCAGTGAGCCACTCGCATTCTAGTACATGATACAAGAAGATGGATAAAATGAGATGTTGTATTAAACACATGACAGGAAGTTACATACTGTGGGATACCAAAGACCAGAATCCTCTAATATAGATAGAAATCCTCCTCACTGAGACCCTACAGGCTTTGAGCCTTCATACGAGAGCTTATACAAGATGTATACAAAAATTCCTTTCACTGCACCATTCTCTGATAAAAATCTGGAACCCTTACAATGTCTTTCTTCCTGGTTTTCATAGAAGAAGAGGAAGAGAGACTAATAAAATAAGTAGGTGAAAAAAATTAATTGTTTCATTAAAACAAAATGGTGGAGACATTCGCGCCCAAACTGTTGAATGACTAGGTAATATTATCTGTACTTGATAACCTGCTTGCAGAAATAAATGCACTAGAAAGTAAATCTCTTCAGGAACCCAGTATAGAGATACATCCACTTGAACATTCTATCCTTCCCTGAAGAAAGTCTGGCTGAAATAAAACCTTGAAAGCATCTCTTTTTGTGCTTTGTACTATCTGCCTTCTGAATTTGAACTAGGATTTAAAATCTTTAGTGCCGGGCGTTGAATCCCTTGATCATCCACTGATACTTTTTGCTTCATCATAAATACTTTCATCTACAAAAATCTGCTTTTTGAATTGCTCTAGAGGGTTTGGTAGATTTTCCATCCTGGCCTCTTAAATAGCAGTCATGTTGCAACAGCCTTCTTGAGATTTTGTTCATAAATTCACCTCTGAAAAATGGTCCTTGGAAGAGGTCTCGGCTTTTGTGATGGAGGCGATGAATTATGGTAGCTCTTCCTCACCATAGACCTGTAAAACCCACAAACACGTTAAAGAAAACCAGACACAGGGATGGTGAATGCGGCGGGGACCATGGAAATGGTTTGCAGTCAGGGTGGAATGATGAAACGATGCAAGGGGGGGCAGGAAACGCACATGAATAATGGAGAAATGGGGGGTGGTGATGAAGAATACAGTAGAGCGACGATGGATGAACAGGGTAGAGGTTCATAACATCAACACTAAAATATGACACGTAAATGGAACATATGAATGGTGGAGAAGGAACACGACACACACGTGGAAATTATGACGTGGGGATGGACTAAGTCAACGGCTGGGCAAACAAACGATCTAAGCCGCACGATCTACAAATGAGATCAATGGTTGAAACTTTGTAAGAGGGCGATGGATTGTGGGCCCAGAACACTGTACACTGGGCTAAACACACGCACAACTTCGCAGCGCGGCGACTGTTGGATGTGCCACACAGATCAAACGGCTCTCGTTGATTTCGCTGCACATCTTTGACCGAAAGATAATGCGTGGGAGAGGGTGGTATTGAGGCCATACTCGGGGACACTTGGAAAATGCTGAATGGAATCGTTGCGTTTTGAGGAATACCGCCTTCCCTGCAAAGGCAGTGCGGGGAAAACGGGCCGGTTTTTTAGCAGTAAAGGTGGGTCCACAAAAGAAATGGGTTGCAGTGCGTTGATTTGTGTTTAATCAGACGGCTCGGAGCGGACCCGATAGCTTTAAATGATAAGCTCCTTTTGATCTGGTACAGGTTTTAGCGCCCGAGTCACATGAAAGACTAGCTGTAGGAGGCTAGGACCAAAGGGGCTCAGATTTAAATATTTCAAATGTGAGTCTTTCAGCCTTCTATTATGCAATTTGGAGGTGGAGGAGGGCAACGGTAAGCAGAAAAAGGGTTTCTTAGGCCATGGTAGAAAATTTTGAAAGGTTTAAGCAGGGTTAATAGCCAAAATATTAAAGGGGGATGACATGGTCAACAGGTACATTGCCTAATGGTTAGCAATTAAATTAATTAGCTAATGGTTATGGAAATGACAGGAATTAAGTTGATTGGACAATTCATAGTCCACATCGGCATGACATGATTGGCGGATGATGTAGTGGTTTAATATGGCAGATAAGCAAGATTTCAAAGGGGTAACAAGGTGGTAAATGGTTTCGTCCGTGGTTTTGGGGGGGGGGGGGCTGTGAAATCCCCTTCTCATGACACGTATCAGTGGGGTAAAACTTTAATACCACCTTTTCGTACCCCCCCCCCGTTGACATTAAGTCTTGGACGATGGGGGGGGGGGGGGGCAAAGTGTCGTATGGGCCATTGAATTAAACGATAATGTGATGGATGATCGGCGAGATGGGGGATAGTTAATGTATGTCGGAGTTTAATGAAATGTGGGGTAGGGGTATGATGTGACATGAATGATTAGCAAATAAAGGAATGTAATGTGTCACAACGGTAATGGAGAGTAATGGTAGTGGAGAATAACACATAGGATTTATAACTTATGGTTTCGAAGGTGAATTTTAGAAATATTAAATATGAAACTTTAATAAACATGCGATTTTGAAAATGACTTTTTCAACAAAGTTTTTCATTTCTCCTCGAAATATAGCAACATATTATATCAATTCTATGACACCGAGTTTATTTTGGACTTATGAAAAATGAATTACTCCTTTAACTAGACCTTTATGGATAGAATGGAGGTTTGACTGCCTTATTTTACTAATAAAAAACTGAAGATTTTTTCATGGAAGTTTTTAGACCCTAGACTTAACCTATATGAGATGGAATGACATGATTTTATACCTCCGAATGAACATGAAATAGTGTGAAAGAGTAGCATATCATGATAGGACTCATTCAATGACCAAAATTATCATTGAAGACTAACTGAAAAAGAAAAAAAAATTGACTAATGACCTGATGGAAAACTCTGAAAAGAGCTATCTTTGATCAACGAAAAACTGACTCTAACTTTGGCTCCAACTAGGGATGGAAGCTCCTTCAGGAGGTGTCGAGAACACCATGGATCAGGTAGAATTATCATTTGAGCTATGCAGTCAACTGGACTTCGAAAAACTGAAACAAATTGAAAAATTTTGACTTGACTCTAACTTGAAAACAAACTGAAACTTTTTTAATTTTTTGGAATAAAACATGATCTGTTTGTAGAAGTCTTATGGCCTTCTCCTTGGGCTTCAAAATTTTGCAACCATTCCCTTATTTGATGAACATAAAATGTAAAATTGTATATACAATGACAGTGAATTTCTTTCTCAATATTTCAAGAAACATAATGCTTTAGAAACCTACCATTAAAAGGTCCTCCCAACACTTCCTGTCCTTCAAGATATTCTAGCAAAATGCTTTGTTTCCTCTTAATTCTAAAATCTTGTAAGGTCCTTTCCACAGATTTATAAATTTTCCATAATTTCCCTTATCTTCATTCCTGGCATCCCATCTTAGAAAATTATCTCCAATCTTGAAGTCATCAGGCTTTTCTATCAAAAATATTTTTAATTCTGTCATGCAACTTTTAAGTATTGCTGAAAAATTCATATTTTTATTGTTGCAAATGTATCATCTAGTTGATTCTTCTCTGAATGTCATTAGGGTCACTATTAACCTCCTGCAAAATCTTCATTACTGGAACAACCAAAGAAGAAGGGAAAATAATGTCAACTCCATAAAAAAGCTGAAATGGAGACATGTTAATTGATCTTTTTGTTCTCACTCTATTAGCCCACAGAGCATTTGTAAGCTTCTTGTGCCAATTCTTTTTTTTTTCCTATAACATATTCTTAATAATATTCACCAAAGAATTATTAGATGATTCTGCAAGCCCATTTCCCTTAGGATAATATGCAGTAGAATGACCAAGTATAATGTGATATTTATCACAAAAATCAATCATCTTCTTAGATTTGAAAGCAACTGCATTATCAGTTATAATATTTTATGTACAACCAAATCGAGACATAATATTTTTTTCAAGAAACTGAATGATAACAGAATCAGTTTCTTTCCTAGTGAGAATATCCTCAATCCATTTGGTAAAATAATATGTAGCATTGAGAATCCATTTGTGTTGAGCTGAATATGGAGGATGAATTTCACCAATAAAATCAAGTCCCCATTGCTGAAATGGTGCTTGGAATTCAATTGGTTTAAGAGGAAAAGGTAAAAGTTTCATTTTTCCTTGAAATATCTGACACTCATGAAAGCTATTAATTTTTTTATAAAAATCATAAAGTAAGGTAGGCTAGTAGAAACATGCTCTGAAGATTTTATTTGTTATGGTTTTCCAATAAAGATGGTCCCCACAGTCACCCTTATGGAAATTTGTCATGATCTTCTCAACTTCACCTTCAACTAAACAATTCAGCAATATCCCACTAGGATCTTTCCAATATAAGACACCATTCAGAATGAAGTATTTCAATACTTTTAATTTCAGTGATCTTGCTTTACTGGCATGCCAGGAGAAGGATTCAAATGTTGCAGAATATATATAATATCAACATACCAAGAAGATAAAGAAAATATCTCAGTTATCTCAGGTAATGTTTCAGCAATTTGTTCATTAGATATTGCAGCAATGAAATTTATATCTAAGGCATGAAGATTATAATCTACCATCAACTTTGCTAGGCCTTGTCCCTTGATCAATTTTGTGGGCTTAATATCCAAATCATAGTCTAACAAGGCTGCAATCCATTTTTCTCTACGACCTTCTGGATCATTCTGTGTGAGTATTTCTTTAACAGTAGCATTTGGCACATACACAATGACATGGGAATGTAAAATGTACACTCTAAAATATTTCAATGCTTTGACTAAAGCTAAAGCTTGTTTATTGATAATATTGTACTTTAAAGTAGTATCTCTTATTGTTCTACTAAAGAAAGCAACATGTTGTTCTGTATTTTTTATTTTTCTTTTGCATTAAAACAACTGTAAGTGTATGCTCTGAAGCAAATGAGAAAATAATAAAATCAAGTGTATAGTCTGGGCTAATGAGAATAGGAGCATGAGATAGAGATAACTTGACTTGACTAAATGACTTCTTTGCTTCTACAGACCATTTTACTTCAGTATCTTTCTTCAACATATCAATAATCTGCCTCAAATATTCAATAAGATTTGGAACAAATCTTCTCAAAAAAATAATTTTACCATTGAAAGATTGAATCTCTTTTTTTCTACTTGGATAATATAAATTATGAATTGCTTCAATCCTTGAAGGATCTACTCTTATGCCATATTTAGATATAATATGCTCTAGAAATTTACCTTCTTCCATAGAAAAGAGGCTCTTCTTTGGATTTAATGAAATACCAAATTTTCTGCAATTTTGAAAGACTGTCGTTAAATGTTGCAAACAGTTTTCATATGTCTTTGAGAAAACAGTGATATCATCAAGGTAAATAACAAAAAAAAAAAAAATTCATTGGAAAAATCAATGTCCATTGCTCTTTGAAAAGTTTCCCTTGCATTCTTCAAACCAAAAGGCATTTTCGCATACATAAAAGTACCCCAAGGTATGATAAAAGTTGTCTTTTCTTGATCATCTGGGTGGACAAGAACCTGATTGTATCCTGAATATCCATATAAAAAAGAAATTATAGATGATCCAACTACCTTTTGTAGAATGTGATCCATTTTTGGTAGTGGATAAGTGTCCTTTAAAGAGACTCTGTTCAGTTTTATAAAATCAATGCACAATCTAATTTCTCCTATATTCTTTCTCACAGGTACTAGATTAGATATCCAGTCAGAGAAATGAATAGGAACTATAATTCCAGTAGTGAACAATATGTTTACTTCTTTTTGAATAGAAGGAAACAATTTAGGATTCATCCTTCTAAGCTTATGGCGAAATGGTTTTTGATATAGATTCAAAGGAATAGTGTGCTAAATAATGCTTTTATCATAGACCTTTAAATTTGAATATTCACAAGAAAATACATATGAAAATTGAGACATAAGTACTACATATTTACCTTTCATTTCTGGACTCAAGGATTTTGAAATTTGCACCATCTTAGGATTTTCTGAAGTGCCAAGATTTAGATCTTCCACTCCCACCTCTGTTGGTGACATAGTAGGCTTCTTTGCAACATCATCTTGGTCAAAAATTTCTTCCAAAGGTACCAAAACTCTTGGAATAATATTATCCTTAAGCTATAGTACTTGCATCTCTGTATCATGAATTTCTTGGTCATCTATTTGGGCATTTATGAATTCTTCTTATGTCTGCAAGAAGTTATTAATTTTCTCATCATTTTGAAACACTTGCCAATATTTAATATTTTCAGGGACAACAGGGCGATGTTTGACATTTCTTTCTAATTTTTCGTTTGGATACAGAGGAATCTTGAACATACTAGCAGAAGTAGCGAGAGAATCAGCAAAAACACTGATGTTTCTAGGAATTAATGACAGAGTATATTCGGGAAATGTTTTAACAATATCTAGGACTTCATTTCTATAAGCTCTCATTCTGGGGTGTTTGGCTTGGTACTCTCCTTTCACTTTCTTTATAACTAACTCAGAGTCGCCATATACATAAATTTTCTTTGTAGCAAGCATTTTTAAAATTTTTAGGCCAGGAATTAAGGCTTCATATTCAGCTTCATTATTTGTGCAGTCAAATGCTATTTGGTCAGAAGACATTCTAACATTTGGAGGAATATCCAATGATTGATTAATTGGGTTGTGAATCCATATTCCAATACCAAAACCTTATTTACCTAGGGCTCCATCAAAATCCATAGTCCAAAGACTATTTTCTTCATCTGGAAGATGTGAATCACACTACAAGAAAAAAGGACATTGGTGAGGGTCATGCTTGTGATGGACCTTTAAGGTCCGTCACCAATGTCACATATGGTGAAGGTTCTTAAAAAAGTGTCGTTGTAAGTGTATATAGTGATGGTCCTTTAAGGTTCATCACCAAAGCCATTTTCAATGACACTTTTAGTTAGGGTCGTTAAAGGCCGATCACTAATTCTCTCTTTGGTGACACTTCTAGTGATAAACTTTTAATGACACTCACCAATGCTCTTTTTGTTAATTTTGGTGACGGTCAGAAAATGTTCGTCGTCATTTATCATTCCAATGAGTTTTTTATGACACTATGTGCATGTTAATATATTTTTTGTCAAAATATAACGATTTAAGACCATTTTTGTGGAGTATTTTTTATAATATGCCCAACTCCATAATGGTTAGATTCAGTCAATTTGTTAAGAATTAATTAAGTGTGTATCATTTCCCTCAAGTAATGGATAGTCAAATAGAGTTTTCGTATGAGTCAACGCATGATTCATATCTATTAAGTTTATTATCTACCAAATTCCCTTTAGATAAAGTTCCACTAGTGTGTGTAGGAAGTATATTATTTAATACTTAATCAAACTATGCCAATTCTATTAATGAGAAATACCTAACACTCCTCATTAATTTGGGCACACCTTAAATTAATGCTTTGGCACATAGTAACATTTCTTAGCACCTCGCATGTCTTGGAACATCTTTGTACCTAGAACATATTGTCATGACACTAACACCCAAGCACATGGTGGCATGCACTAGCACAACTTAGAACTCTCCTAGCATGTGTTGGCATGCATGTAGTCCCTAGCATGCCCTGTAACACCTTGGTTTCAATATGCATTTACATACATTAGCACTTGGAACACAATGGCACTTGGAATGTATTAGGACCTATTATTAGTGTGCCTAGCATGCCCCTTTTGAAAAAGATAAAGTCTCGACTTATTAACCCTCTTATGTGTTAATTTCCTTGCATTTTAGCTTGGTTCATCCTTTTGGTGCCTTGACACTCCTTGACACATATTAACATACCCTGGCACCCTACACATCCTTAGCACTTGGCATGTATTGGCATATCTTGGCACTATTTGGCACATAAACTTAGCAAACCCTAGAACTCCCTAGCACACTTTGGAACTTATTGGCATGCCTTTATATTCCCTAGCATGCCTTTTCAATGATTAACATACCTTGTCACTCCCTCCTTGGCACACGTTCCTCATATTCATTAACTTCCATGAATTTTGACCTAGTGCTCCCTTAATGTTTTGTCCTAGTACTCCTTAACACTCCTCAACATGCATTAGCACTCTCTAGCACACCTTAACACTTTTCAACATGACCTTCCACTTCATAGCATGCATAACACTCATTGACACATATTGGCGCTTGGAAAGTCTTAGCATGTATGGAATACGTTGAGATGCCTTGGTATGATTTGGCATGGTTTAATATTAAATTTATTTGAGATCAATTGTTGGAAAGTATATGAGAAGCAACAAAGGAAGACCTAGCACTTAGAATGCACTAAGAATTTTCACTTGGAACTTATTGGCACCTAGTGTTGGTGTGCCTAGCATGCCCCTCTAGAAAAAGGTAAATTGATGACATATTAAACCTCTTATGTGTTTATTTCCTCGTAGTTTAACTTGTTTCTCCCTTTTGCCACCTTGATAATCCCTAACACGGATTGCCACACCCTTGCACATCTTGGCATGCCTTATCACTTGGCATATTTTAGCATGTTTGACATGCCTTCACACTATCTGGCACATCTTAGCATTCCCTACCACACCTTGGCACTCATGTCCTAACAACTAGCCTTTACATTTTTTCACAACTTGGGAACCCAATCATGTCCTTGGTCACTGCAATTCATGTGACAATATTGGCTTGCTTCAACTGCAACAACTTGACCAATTGCAGCTACTACAAGTAGATTGTGCCTTGTTCACCTAATAATCGCCCATACTCATCTTATGCCACTCATGTCCAAGTTCAACTTGTCACACTTAACTAGTTACCGATATAAGGATCACATGATCTAGCCATGGCCATAAAACAACTAAGAAAGATATCTTACATAGGCAATATTTCACATGTATGTTCAGTTCATATAAATGGTAGAACATTCACTAAGATTTTGCAAGAAGCACAAGATGCAAAAGGCACACAAGATATAAGCTGACACAAGCCGAGTGCCCCAAAACTTATACACAACAATGTATAATATGCAATTATCTAGAATAGTTTAAAACATGAGCATGTAGCCAAAGTGTGCCACTTATCATAAAAAGAAAATATCTAAAGGCAAAGCAATTTTGTGCCTAGCACAAAGTGATCTCCCTTTGTCTAAAACTACTTGTAGACAACCATAGGCTTGCCTCCTGTAAATCCTATTCTAAACATCTCTTAACACACTTCATCCTTATAACACTAGAATTTATGGCTAGAATAGAAGTAGTTGCAGGTGTAATATTGACTGAGGTAACTGTAGTTTGAGGGTCGTAGAGATATAAATTTTAGGTTAAGATTCAGTCAAAGAAATGACCAGAATCTATGGATCCATATGAGATAGTCTAAGTCCCTTATGGAGGAAAGAGTTGTCATTTTTGCTATGGGTGGATATGGTTTGTTCTAAAGCAATTAGAATAGAAGTATAATTCCCTATTTAGGGAGTTTCCTACCATGTTCAATCCACAAGGTATGCCATTAATACTGTGACAAATATGCATAGAAGAAGAGAGGTTGTGACCCTTAGAGAGAGGCTTATCTCTATAATATATACCATGAATTTGGAAGATGGTTTGTAGAAGTATGTGTGGAGATAGAAAATCCAAAGGAAGGTGGAACCTAAGTAGAATATGGAGCAGAAGAAATGTGCCATATGAGGAATGGATTGACATGAAGAGGAGTTGATTTTTTTGGACTGTGCATAGAGTTTTGGACAGAGATCTGAAGCAGCCCATAAACAGTTAGTCAATGGACTGTTAGTGGATGATTTTTGACCCTATTTCATTCATCTACAAATTGTTAGAAGGATGATAAGATGAGTAGTTCAAATTTTTTCATAGATTGGACAACAAAGAAATTGGTACATAAGAATAATGATTTTGAGAGGACTCAAATCACTATTAGGTGGCATATTTGAAGAGCCCTAGATGAGGGCAGTGTTGTGGGCACTAGATCAGTAAAATAATTTACAGTGGTTGGGAAAATTGATCGCAGTCCAAGTACAATTGGAGGGTTGTTAGGTGTGTTAATCAAGGTTGTCATTGATGTCAATATCACATTATTCGTGATGGAAAATTATTTTGATGTCTGATGTTGCCTAAATTTCCATTGATCATAATACCCTAATGATGATTCCTTGAACTAACCATGAAGATTCCCTAGATCCCGGATGATGTCCTTACCCTTAATAAGGAATTCTAAAGATTCCATGTTGATCATGTGCCTATGATTGATGCTCATAGTGATCTAGCCTTTAAGTGCCAATGATGTATCTAATAGACAAGCCTTGATGACTTATGGAGGACTATACATGAATGACCTTACATTAATGAAATATAAATCTCGTGATGGGCTCTCTGGATGGAAATTAATGGATGCTGCATTATGACATGGTTGGTAACATGATTGATGCTACACTATCACACATAAGTACATACATAATTATGTCATGGAAAATGATGGGAGATATGACATGAATGAATTCACCATGCTTGATGACATATAATGACATTTTTGGATACATGACAATGGAGAAGACATTAATGACCTCTTGTTGTCCTAATAACCTTATGTACTAAAAATTCCAAATAGTCACAAAGAAAATTAATTTTTGACATCTTGAATACATAATTTCAAAATGACTCCTTGACCATATTAAAGAGGACTCCTTCCTCTTTCCATCGAGCCCTCATATTCCCCAAAACTCCCTGCGGTTAGAAAGATATTGATTTTTGAAGTTGAGCAATAATTTTTTTTTTTTTAGCTGACTTGTCCTAGCTCCCAATGTTGGCCCACCTTAGTGACATGCCTCCTCATGCAAAACCAATATAAATACATGTTGTATCTTCTCATTTTAGTCATCCAATTCGGTTAAATTAAAGAAATTCAGATATAAAAGCTATAGAACAACAAGGAGGCCGAGATGACATAAAAGAAGATTGTTTGGGCAATATTTTGTTATGGTTTGTGGGTCTTGAACACATGTTTCTAGCCACTAATTCAGTCAATAATTCATCTTAGATAATTGCAAATCAAAATTAGAACAACAAAAGAGAAAAGGAGTTTTTGGTGGACATCTGAAGAATTTAACTCAAACTATTTGTGGTTTGGACCATACTAAAATCTGTGGACAGGTATCATCTATGGAACCTCAGACCTCCAGTAAACTTGGCACTTGTTAAAATTTGTTTGTGGGTGTGCAGAAATTGAAAGAAATAACCTGTGATGAGTCTCTTTAGGAAGGACAACCACCAGTGACAAAGAACAATCTAATTTTTGGAAGAAACTTGGACCTGTAGCTTATCTCTTAGACCAACATTTGACTTTAGTCTTTGTCTTGTAGTAACTAGTGGAGGAATAACAATTATAGTCACATGTGGTCACAAACTTGTTGGGGAAGCTCATTAAAATCTTTATTCTGTGTCAGTCTTGGACATACATCACAATTTGGAAATCTTGAGGGCAACTGCCTAAGATACCTTAGACCTGTACCTTACCTTTGTTGTGGACGGTCTTGTGGCTTAACCAATTGGATTGGTTTTGTGGGCATTGCCAAAGGACAATGAAAAACTTCTAGACAACTTGTGTTGAGCTTCCTTTGTGACACTTTGGAGCATCTTTAGAAGTATTGTTGAAGCAACATTAACATCACATCTTGAAGAATATTTTGACATTGAGAGCAATATATTGGGCATAGTTTGGTGCAGAATTCTTGGTAGAATTGATATGCATCTTAAAGCATATTTGGAGTTGTCCTGAGATATCCTTGAAGACATCTTGAAGCACCTATTGAAGAACTTGTGAAGAAATACCTTGTTGGGAAAGTAAAGTGAAGACTCCCTTGAGAAGTACTTGAAGAATTCCTTGAAGAAGTTTAGACCAGGTGAAGAACTTGGGCTACCAATTGAATACATCTTGAAGGTACCCTTGGAGATCATGATACATCGATGATTTCATCGTGAAGTAACCTTGGAGATCATTGTTTGCGTACGATGGAGAGTAGTGGTGACGCCTTCTAAAAATAAAAGGTTTTCATTGATGATGTGATGTGGAGACTAAGTGTGATTGGGCTCGTTGAAGAAGACATTGGGAGCCGTGAAGAATAACCAAACACATCTTGACAAAATGAAGCTAAGGTTTGGAGACTAAGAGGTTGTAGCCTTGTAGAGACAAGGTTGGTGCCTTGGAAGATAGGTTTGGTGCCCTGAAGGATAGGAGTCCTTAAGAGACTAGGTTGGAGCGTGTACCAGAGATAAGGTTGGAGCCCTAAAGGTTGTAGCCTGTACTAGAGATAGGGTTGGAGCCCTAGAGGTTGGAGCCTCAAAGTGACAAGGTTAGTGCTTTGGGTAGATAGGGTTGGAGCCCTAGAGGTTGGAGCCCAATGAAGACCAAGTTGGTGCTTCGCATAGTACAGGTTGGTGCCTGGAAGGATTGAAGATTGTTGTCTTCATCTAGGGTTGGAGCTCTATACTATTTTATTGGATTTATTGTAAAGAAGAGATTAATAAAAATATTTATTCTTATTTTTCATTTTGTGTTCTAATTATAAGACATCTAAACTGGTAAAAGTAACAATTGAAAATAAATACTAATCCACCCCCCTCTCAGTATTTCCAACAATTGGAATCAGAGGTAGTATCTTCATTCAAAGCCTAACAACTGTAAGGTTGATCATTAGAACACAAACGGAAAAGCCAAGTAATAAAGGCTCCAAAGCATGTGAAAATGTCCCTTCCTTAGTTAAGAATTCAGATGTAAACTAGGTCAACAAAGCTCCATTGTTCAATGGAAATTTTGATATGTGGGAGGCAACAGTGAAGAATTTCTTGAAGACACAACGAATTGAATTTTGGAAATCAATGTTTACTAATGACATGATGGATGAAATATCCAAGGAGCACAATACAAGAGCAATGAAGGAAATTTTGAATGGTTTTCCAAATTCTGTGAAGGCCAATTTTGAAAAGTTTCGTTAGCAAAAGTCATATGGGACAAACTTCCTGATCTTCACTCAAAAGAAGCATTGACAATGATCTCTAGTCAAGAATATGATGGAAAACATGAAATAAGTCCACAATCCATCAAGGTAGCTGAAGACAAGATAGATGCCAACAAGGCTAAATAATACCTAGAAGATGAAAATAACAAAGAAGACTTTGAAGAGGATCTCCCAAAAAAACTTATGGCTTCATGGAAGAGATTAACAGGTTGAAAAAGGGAAATGAGGAACTTAAGAAGAAAGTGCAAGTTGGTGACCAAAACAAGACAAGGAAGGAAGTTAACCTTGTCAAGATTAAAGCTCAAGAAAGAGATGAAGAGCTCACCAAACTCAAGGAGGAATTTTCTCAAAACAAAAGAAAGCATCATGAAGAAGTCATATCCATGACAAATCAATTGGATAAGGAAAAGAAAAGGGAAGAAACTGTCAAGCCACCTTGAACAAATTTGAAGCAGAGATTGGTCAATACAAGGAAAAGGTCTCCTTTCTTAGATCTCAACTAGAAGAAGCAAGGAAACAAGTGCAAGGAATGAAGAAGGTGATGGAAACTTTGGCATTCATAGAAGGACAAGTTGATGAAGTATAAAAGAAGAGAAACACAATGATATGCCAACTAGAAGAAAAGGATGAAGAAATCTTCAAACTAAAATCAGTCATCAATCTTCTCAAGGCTGAAACATGTGAAGCTACAAGAATAAAAGAATAAATGGAGAGCAGTCTAGCAAAGGAGAATGAAGAAATATTCATAATGAAATAAAATATCATCTCCCTTAAAATCGAATCACACGAAGCAACAAGGACGATGGAAGAAATGAAGAAGCAACTACTCGTGAAAGATGAAGATTTTGAACTTTCTAGCATGTGTTAAGACTTTCTTGGATTCCTTGCACACCTTGGAACTCCCTAGTTGTCATGCCTTCATAGATAGCCTTACATTTTTTGCGACTTGGGAACCCAACCAAGTCATTGAAAAAATAGTGTTGTGTCTAACCAAAAGTATCCCTTTGTCTGAAACTGCTTTGTCTATCCCCTTACCACAATCGTAGGCTTGCCTCCTGCAAGTCCTATTATGAAATTCTCCTAACACACTTCGTCCATGGGACACCGGGAATTCACTGACACTCCCCAGCAGACACTCTTATTCGTTTGTTTCCATGCACTTTGAAATTTTTCTCCCATATAATGCCCCAACTCTCCCCAACGATCCTTGTTATGCATTGACAAGTCTATTTGGCATGTGTTAGCACACCTTTTTTTTTCCACTTTCTTTACATACCATCCCTTCAAGGGCATCCTCATAGGAAAAAATCATTGTTGAAATATTACGACAACACCTATTGGAAAATAACCATCTTATCCTCTATAGCCCTTAATACCTTCTCAATGCATAATTGAAATGGTAGAATGATAACTAGACCTAAGTATATATCTCAATGTTCAAGGAAAAACCCAAATAGAAAGAATCACACCATGGCTTAAGCATTGGTAAAATCAATGATCCCCTTTCAAGATTATGACCTTGTTTTTACCATTCTCAAATTTTAGATTTAAAACCCACATTAAGAAGGGGAGATTTGCACCTTAGCCTTTGCAACTAGTGCCTAACATCAATCTATTCAATGGACTAGCTTGGATATTGGATATGTTGGGTGTTGGATTTCTAGAGTATCCAATCAATGCTTTTGAGGCCAACCCATAACACTCCAAGATGGTTTTAATTGTCTCCTCAAAGTCATGGCATACTACACCTTACAATGCCAAATGGCTACGCCATCTTAAACTTGTGTGAGTTTTATCTTAATGGAACACATTCTAGCTAGTGATCATAAAAAATAATGCACCAACACCGTTAACGTACACCAAAAGTCCAAGATACCCATAGATGTGGCCTGATTTTAGACTACACCACCATAAAATGCACCTTCAACTTTGGATGTCCCAAAACAGTAATATCCTAACCCAATATGGCCTATTTTTTAGATTTGTGTAATTCACTCCTTATCAAATCCTTGTACCTCACTAACACTCCATGACAAATCTACTCCAATGGTCACCTTCCAAGTTCGAACACATCTTTTTGCAACACGACAAAACCACTTGTATATGTTGCAAAAACCTTGCCAAGTTCTTTAGTGGGTCACACATATATTTCACATTTATTCTTCGTCTTTCAAAGTGGTAGTGCTAAGGTGAGGGTATCAACTTTGATCAAGGAATGTTCACTTAATACCATTACCAATTTCCTTCATGAAACTCTTGAAATATCTTAAGTTTTCTTCACAACTTCTCACAGTGCATAACTTACTTTTTTGTACCTCTAAGTGAGACTACAACCCCCCAACCTCTCTAACAATTCCACCTCTTCAACCCTTGTTAGTGTCTTCTTAGACATGCACACTTGCTTGAAACAAAACGTAACACTAGCATCCAAAATGTGCATGTTGTTTCATCTTTTAATGCCTCGCTGAAACCACATTATCGCATTGCTTAAAATGAAATGTTCACAACTTAAGGCCAAACACCTACTTTGCTTATGACAACCTAAACTATGCAAGTGACTTCGAGATGACTTCATTTTCTCAAGATAAAAACACATGGTCTTACAACCCCATTCACACAACAATTTGAATATATTTAACCTAGAAAATGGTACATATGCTAGTCCTTTCAAATTTGTCACATGACTTTCAAGCAACTAATACTTGTGTTTTAACTATCAAATCCCCTTACTATATACTATTTTTTATGTACACCCACCTAATATACAAGAAAAATTAAATTTTTTCAATGTAACCAAGTTAAAAACACATATTTCCTTTTTACACTTAAATGTTTTCAACACAACCAAGTCAAAAACACTCTTACATTCAAATTCCAAAAATACATATTTACTTCCATAAACTTTAACAACAAAAACATTACATAAAATTAATAATCTTAAAATTAAATCATTATTATTATAATAAATAATCCTACCATTTCCATCACAACCAAAATCAAAATCATCCACTAACTTATTAGTTCCTCAAATAAAACAAAGATATGTAAGTGAAAATACAAAATAAATTAAATCATTATTATTATAATAAATAATCCTACCCTTTCCACCACAACCAAAATCATGCACTACGTGAGTTCCTCAAATACAACAAAGATCTTACTATGTAAGTGAAAATAAAAAAATATTGTAATTATTGTTTTTCAAGAAGAAAAATTTAATATTTTTGAAAAAGTTGTATTAATTTTCCATTATAAAATCCCTCCCAACCCCATTATTTGTTTAACCAAACTCCAAACAAGTAGTATCTATTGTATTTTCATAAAGAGGGCACCAAAATGGGTTTGAAGAGAGTTGTGACTGATGGTTTTACCAGCAGAAAACCCGATATCGAACCCAACCACCGGATTTTTGACAGCGCCAAGGTATGTTCCATGTTCAAAATCCTCTATATTTTTGCATCCAACTCTTGTATGTTTAGAAATTAATATTTGTGCTTGATATTGTTACTGTTCGCAGGGATGGCATTAGCATTTGATGAGTCTGATTTATCAAAATAAAGGAGCAGTAGCAGAATAACCGAATGCGAGGCTTATATGCTCAAAAGGCCAACATTGTGACTGCCAGGGCTGTTGCGAGAATCTCCGCAACTCGCTTTGCCTTAAGGGAATAGAAAATATGCTTCAGAGCCTGGACATCGATGTCACCATCAGTGAGTTCTTGTTCCATTTATTTATTTTTTAATTTTAGATTGTTGGAAACCCTTAAATTTTGAAAATAAGTAGAATTTTGCTGAAAAAAAAGGTATGATTCACAAGTAGAAATTACTTAAAAAAATTTGTAGATATTCTGCAATGAGTGAAACAAAAAAATACTATGATATGTTCACTCTTTCTCACAAACAGTGAAGCCCAACGAGCTAGATGCTTTACATAGGCCGATGCCTTCCTATGAAAGCTATCGAAAATTGGTGAATGCATTCAGGTGTCACCAATTGCATGCTATGCAGGGATCTACTTGGCGTAGAGGTACTTGTGGTAGGCCTTTCACTGGCAAAGAGCCACCTACTTACCTAGTCAGATACTCATTTCTCAACTGATTGCCAAAGCTCCATAAGAGATGTATTTCCTAGTTCTAGTGCTAACGCCCAAAGAAACAAAATGAAATTGAAAGGAAAGGACATTAAGCCTTAGCCCTTACAAGCAACCTGTTACCCCTCAAAATGCATTTGCATTTTCAGCATATTCTTTAGAGTAGTTCATCTAATCTTAGATCAAAGAAGCAAAAAGGAGATTGGTGTAACAGTTAGGAGGAAAAAATCAGCAATTAGAAGCATGCATTCTCCAAAATGTTTCTAAATATAGTAATATATATACATGCAAGTTATTTTTTAATACATTTTAAAAGGATGTTGTTCTGAGATCCTAAGTTGGACTAAGACAATGTAAATGAGCATATCTATCTTGCCAGTGATGTTAGCACAGAGTAAGAAAATACTATTTGTGTTTGTGGACCCTAGATAAGGGTTTTGGATATAGAAGCAATCAAGTAGCACAAATCAACAAACACAGAGTAAGAAAATACTATTTGTGTTTGTGGACCCTAGATAAGGGTTTTGGATATAGAATCAATCAAGTAGCATAAATCAACAAATTTTTTGGATACCCATTACAACATGGGTGCACAGATCAAAATGATGGTTAAAGCCTAGGAATATACATTTGCTAGTTGGTGTTTGTATATCCTTCCATTGCCTCATATTCATGTCTTTAATGCCTTACTTACACCTTTGTAGGCTGGTACTGTAATTGACTTCATGCCAAAATATAGCAATAGAGGTGTGAACGATACCCTACTATTGGAAATAAGTCTGAAAATGCAATATTTGTGTGATGGATCCAGACTTTTGAAAGTTGGTTGCATCATCTGCGCATCAGTGGCATCTAATGATATGTGGCTAATATGCTCATCCTTATCCTATTATAGAGCAATGAGGAAGCATCAATAGGCATTAGCTCTAGAAGCATTATTGTATGACTGAGTTTGTAATGACACTGTCAAATATTTTCCATGGAATCTACATAGGAGGCACAATGGGTAAACCCTCATTCCTGTAGGCACATGTGGTAGAAAGTTAGCCCTTATCAGATCCATATCTCTTGTTTATGTAGTGCCAGCTATTGCATACTTATTTCTGTTGAGAATTTGGAGGGCTGGAAATTAATTCAAATTATCTTCTTGATAATTACTTGTGAGCTTACTTGAGTTATTTATGTCTTCTCTTCTTTAGCTTATTTAATGTTTCATCAAGTCAATTATCAAAATACATGAGACACACAAATTAGGCTCCTAGAACCAGGGAAAAATCTCTCCCTCTTGGAGAGGAAAACCCACGAGAAATTCTTCTTATAGATCTTCATATGACAAGTACCATGACCCAAACTTAAACCCTTGACCTATGGATGCTTCCAAGACCTTGCTACTTCTTCTTTGTCGATCTTCCATGCTGATCTTTCTTTCTCGCACCAGTCTGTATTGTCCTTTCTTTAATTAACTACAGATATTTACCTTCCTCTCTTTTCTTATCCAGCAGTGACCCTTAATTTTCACATCCATTTAAGACCTTCATACTGTAGACCTGATTCTGCCATAGACAGTAGGTGCATATTAGTGAGATTGCCTGAATCTCTTATTCTAGACTTGACAGCAACATACATACATTCATCCACATCATGGTGATCTATTGAACTTAACACTATTCCATTTCAGAGAAAATGACACTTATATAATGCAATTTTAAATAGAGGAATCCACAAAATTCAGCTTCATAAATCCATTTTTATAACTTTAGTAAATCCACATTTTATATCTCCTTAAATCTGCATATATATCACTCCTAAAGTTATCCACAATTTGGTTTAGGTTATCCGCAGTTCTGCTTCAGTCAATGGTGGCATTTCTATTCTAGAGACTGCAACTCTTTATTATATTTTTAGTTATCAAGTATATAAACATCCTTTTCAAACTTAAATCTCCATTAGATGTTGTCAAAGGTTTTCATTCCAGCTCAGATATATCTACATTGTATTACTAAAAAAATCTGCACTTAGTCATATATGTAGTCCGCACTGTATCTCTGAAAAGCCCGCATTTCTATTTCTGAGATTCACCAAAAATCTTACTCAAATAAACCGCAGAGGTGTGTATATATTTATATAGTGCACTTTTCAAGTCCTTTAGGCCAACCATATAGTCAGCTAGAAGGCCAAATTCTTAGCTGATAATTAGGTCGTCGTGTAGCTGCATACAAACTGAATTTTATCATCCATCTCTAGTGTTGAGTTGAGTCAATTTCAAGCCATCCTTTTGCGAATTATTTTGCAAGGCCTTGGAACATCTCTTTTGACTAGATCCTTCATATATAAATGATACTTAATTACATTTTTATCTAGAAGACAAAGCCTTAGATAAACATCAAGAAGAAGTCTATTTAACTTATAATAAAATCTTGCTCATGAAACCCATGAAGCAAGTACAAAATACATTTTACTGCCTTTGTCTTCTTCTTTACATAAAATACATAATTACATAGTCAATATGAAGACCGAACTTGTTACACTTTTCAACACTCCCTATTAACTAGGGAGGTATTCATACAAGTACATGGTCACTTTCAAACTAAAAAATATCATAATAAGAATCGGACTGTTAATCACATCTATATAGCATCATATCAACCAGCATTGTCCTAGTGCAAGGCCTTGACCAACAACCCCATCTCTTAATGAGACAATGGGCTACAATGTTGGAAAGACACATGACTTATAAACACCAAATTCATTGTCTCTCCAAGGTACACACCCCACCTAGGTGTTCCCAGAGTATGACCTTCTTGGATTATTCTTCTCTTGGGTAGCCAGCCCTCAAAGAATATCAGTCCTTGACTACTCTTATATTGAATGCCCGATCTCATTCTCAAAGAGTATCGAATGTTAGATGATTACCCAATCCTCTATTATGTCTTCCAGGTGAAGACCAAAATGATGTGTCTATCCATTCTCTACACATGGCCTTCACTAAGACTTATGATTGTTAGTCCTGGTCTAGTGCATGACACATGTAATAGAGAAGTACATACATCACTCCCTCTTAACACAAGAAGGACATACTTCAATTTTCTTCCAATTAAGAAACTTACCACCAGGCTCCTTATCAACCAGGGTCCTCCAGTAGCAATCCAACTACTCATGAAGAATTCCTCCCCTCGATGTCATGGATTTTGATATTGAGGAATCTTCAACTTTTGGCTTCATAGGGCATAGATCATCCATCACTTTTAGTCACGATTCATGTCCATTATCAGAAAGTGATTCATCAGTCTTTATCATCTGGTCCATTGTTATGTCATGTTGCTTTCCTTCGAATCATCTCCAAGGATCATACATCCTTTCTCTTGATTACTAGCCCTGCACAAATTCATCCAGATAAAATAGACATATGAAATTTTAAAACCAAATTTACCTCAGTGATGACCTTTCACCATGACATGTTCCTATCGGCATCAACATTCTTTATTCAGATTGACACATCTCCTAATGATATGTTTTGTCAAGGGTCTTCTTCTTTACCAGACTTCTGTCAAAGTCTACATATCTTCCCAGGAGATCTCCTAGTCACATCTTCTTGGCTTCCGAATGATAACTGCCTTTATACATGGTTGCATTCCATGATCTCTTCCTTTCTGCACATTCTTCATTCCCAAGAACTTACAAATTTTCTAGTTCCTCGTTCATATACAACCACCTCATATTCTATGAGGATATATATATATCTTTATTTCATTTGTCAGTGCATCGAGAGATACTCCTCTGTAGATCATACTTCTAATTATATAAGTCCATTACCTGCAACCATATGACATGACTTCACAGTATCCAGTGTTAGCATATAAATATGTACATACCTCATACCTTTTTTTTTCTTGAGTCATCCTATAGCAGGTTTTCTAGAATGAAGAGATTCATTCTCTTGACTTGCTCCATCAATATGTCATCTAAATTTTGTTTCCATGATGACCCTTGATCTTGATGACTACCTTCCATTAGTAATGTTATTAGAGAGGATTTCCTGAAGCTGTTTCACCAGGAGCTCCTACCATGCTTCGATCAGGATGCTACACTGCTTCCTATCTTACAACCAACAAAAATCACTTAAAGGAGAAGATGATCTCAATAATAGTGGAGATCCCTTGCTTCTTCTTTCTTAGATTACTTTGCATCAGGTTCTTCCCTCATTTAAGATACATGGGCTTCTTCCCTATTTCTCTTGTCCTTTTCAGATTAAGGACAATTTCTATTATAATTCCCAAGTTCATCACATCCAAAGCATCGTGCTTTGTCAATATTTCTTCTTCTACTATGAGGACTAAACTTACCGAATCTTCCTTTCTTCCTAGACATGGCTGCAAAGGCTTGATTCCCTTCACTTGATTCTGTATCAGCTTTGGCTTTTAGTCCTGTTTCCTCTACTTTACATAGAGACCCTAAATTTTGGAATGGTGTGGCTTATTTCTTCCCAAATAAGCCTGAAGTGAAGTTTCCCTATTCTTCTAGCAGAGAATTCGGCACCACTATAGTCCTCTCAGTATCAGACATTACTTCTCCCAGTTCCTATAGTTGATCTCAAAGAGATTTCTTCTCCTACAGTACTCACATAGAATAGCTCCACCAATTTCTCATATATTCCTTTTGATGATTCTAGATTTGGTACATCAGAGATGAGAGATTCTTTTATGGGTTCTGTAAAAATATTTTGGGCTCTTATATCTCCTTTCATGTATTTGGCATGGCTTCATTGTCCTTGTCTTCTATGTAGGAAAGTTTGAAACCCTAACCAGTTTGTTGCTTTCTTTGCAAAGAAGTAATTTTGATAGATTCATATGAAGTCATAAAGATACTTACTTGAGTAGATACTTTTCTTCTTCTATCAGCTTTCTTGTTGAAGATAATGGCAGGAACTCCCTCTTAAACTGATTTCAAAGTAGGTGATCTTGGATCCTCCTTGGTGTGTGGATTATTTGAAAGTCTTCTTGAGATGGTTTGAGGATTTCCTTGATTTGAATTTTCACCCAAACTTTGATTTTTTATTCCTTGAGTGTCTCTTTTTCAAGCCATCCTTGTGTTCAGCACCTTAGCTCTGAAACCATGTTGAGAATTTGGAGGGCTGGAGATTAATTCAAATTCTCTTCTTGATAATTACTTGTGAGATTACTGAAGTTATTTATGTCTTCTCTTCTTTAGCTTATTTAATATTTTATCAAGTCAATTATCAAAATAAACAAGACACACAAATTAGGCTCCTAGAGCCAGGAAAAACCTCTCCCTCTTGGTGAGGAAAACCCACAAGAAATTCTTCTTATAGATCTTCAAAAGACAAGTACCATGACCCAGACTTATACCCTTAACCTATGGATGCTTCCAATACCTTGTTATTCTTCTTTATCAATATTCCATGCCGATATTTCTTTCTTGCACCAGTCTGTATTGTCCTTTCTTTCATTAATTGTGAGAGGGAAGGTAAATCATCCTTCCTCCCTTTTCTTATCCAGCAGTGACCCTTAATTTTCACATCCACTTCAGACCTTCATACTGCAGACCTGATTCTGTCATAGACAGTAGGTGCATATTATTGATATTGCCTGAATCTCTTATTCCAGACTTGATAGCAACATACATACATTCATCCGCATCATGGTAATTCACATACATCATGGTGATCTGTTGAACTTAAAACTGTTCCATTTCAGAGAAAACGACACTTATATAGTGCACTTTTAAACAGAGGAATCTGCAAACTTCAGCTTCAGAAATCTGTTTGTATAACTTCAGTAAATCCATATTTTATATCTCCTTAAATATACATATATATCACTCCTGAAGTTATCCGCAATTTTCTTCATGTTATCTACAATTTTGCTTCAATCAATGGTGGCATTTCTGTTCTAGACACTGCAACTCTTTATTATATTTCTTGTCATCAAGTATATACACCTCCTTTTCAAAATTAAGTCTCCATTAGATGTTTTCAAATGTTCGCATTCCAGCTTAGATATATCCACACTATATTACTAAGAAAATCCGCACTTAGTCACATATGTAGTCCGCACTGTATCTCTGAAAAGCCCACATTTCTATTTCTAAGATTCACCAAAAATCTTACTCAAATAAACTGCAGAGGTGTGTATATATATAGTGCACTTTTCAAGTCTTTTAGGCCAACTATACAGTCATCTAGAAGGCCGACTTCTCAGCTGATAATTAGGCCGACATGTAGTTGCATATAAGTTGATTTTTATCATCCATCTCCAGCGTTGAGTTGAGTCATTTTCAAGCCATCCTTTTACGAATTCTTTTGCAAGGTCTTGGAGCATTTATTTTGACTAGATCCGTCATATATAAATGACACTTAATTACATTTTTATCTAGAAGACAAAACCATAGATAGAAATAAATAAGAAGTCTATTTAACTTACAATAAAATCTTGCTCATGAAACCCATGAAGCAAGTGCAAAATACATTTTATTACCTTTGTCTTCTTCTTTACATAAAATACATAATTACATAGTCAATATGAAGACCAACCTTGTTACACTTTTCAACAATTTCCACTAGGGAGGACTCTAGTCGTTGTGATTGTTTGGTAGCATAGAAAGCATGAATAGTAACTATATTACTTTGGGACACTCAACTCTTTATAGGCCAGATTTTGTAGTAGAAAAACAATGCATTTTCTATGAATATTAGATCTGTAGCACGATTAGGAGACATATAAAAATAGAAATTTACTGAGACAACATTAAAATTTAGAATGTAGGAGACTATAGGGATATGATGATGTGGCTACAATTTGCAGATCAATTTGTGGGAAGATCCTATAGATTGTCTTGATCATCAAAACAATAGCTGAAAGGTATGCTTTTAGATCTATAAAAATAAGTTCTTTTTCCATCTTGGAGAATGCCTTGCCTGGAATAAGGTTTTTTAAAATAAAAAATTTCAAGAAAAAATTCCAGATTGAGAGATCTAAGGACCCCTCAACTCATCCATCACACAAATCCCTAGGATGAACTCTCTTACTATGCAAGTTATTTCAGGAAATATGACACAATCAGTGATAGATTTTAAGGTGGAAAAAGAGTGCATTATTAAGGTAGGTTCTCTAAAATATTTGTGTGGTTTATAGAGTTTGGAAGATATGCTCATACTTTGAGGAAAATCCCCACCAAAAAATGGAGTTGTCTAACAACCCTTGAACTTTTTTGCACATATCTACACGAGCTGTGTATCTCTCTCCTAACCTTCCTTACCAGCTAGTTGTAGATGATGTCCACTTAACTTGTGGTTGTAGACAAGCCATGGACTCCCTACCAAAAAATGGACTTGTCTTAACAACTCTTGATCTACCTTGCACATATCTACACAAGTATCTTTTAGTAGTACTCCCACTTTAAGTTGTGTATCTATTACAAGTTTGATGGAGTTTGTTAGCCTTATTTCGAGTGCTCCACTATGAAGACAAGTAGTGTGTGGAGCCCTTTGGCATGGTCAAGATGTGCATTTTTTAGAAGTTCTAAGGAGACGAGAACCCCCTTTTTTGTGGTTTATCCTTACAAAAATCATGCCTAACTTCTGCGACTTATTATAGCATTCCTAATCTACTGAATTTATGTTCTCCATGTACAGGGGCATCACTAGAGATAACTACCAAAAGAAATGGTTTGAGTAGAAGTTCTTTTTCCATTGGAGATGTGGCAAACTCGTAGGTATATATTTGTGTGCAAATGCCCAGTTTGCTCCAGAATTTATATTGTTGGTTTCCTTTTCTCTCAGATTATATTATCCTTCAATGTTCAGTTATTCTTATTTGGTACAAATAAGTTGGACTAGTGTAAGGGTTGAAGTTTCTCCAGTGGCTTTCAACAGCATTTTCACTTTATTCTTATCCAAAGACACGAGTCACACCATGTTGCAATTCAAGTGTTTTTTCTCCTTAACAATCCAGTCATACTCTCAGAGCAATATTGGTTCTATGATCCTTTGCCAGAGTGCTCCCAAGTATCATTTCATCTAACATGAAAAATGATGAATACCCTTAAAGAGAAGCAGGTGCTCCATACTAAAGGTCTTGATACTTCTTTATGTTCCATACTCATGAATATAATAAAGGGAATATGTTGACAAATAACTTCATTTCCAGGATGTCCTCTGCTACCAACAAAAGTACCCAAAATGGACCCTTTCACGTCTAGGATGTCCTATACTACTAAGAAAAGTGCCCAAAATGGACCCTTTTCTAATGTAGCAAACCTCTATGCTAACTATCACACACTTCTTAGAGAAGAGTTGCTTCGAAGAAGGCGTCTCCATTGTTCTTCATGGTACCCAAAACAAAGATCTCCAAGGTTCATGATGACTAATGCGTCATGGTCTTCAACATTATCTCCAAGACCTTCAAGGTGTCTTCAATTGGCATCCCAAGTTCTACACTTGCTCTAAGCCTCTTCAAAGGCTTCTTCAAGAACTCTCCAAGAAAGTGTTTACAAGGTGCTTCAAGAGTGTCTTCACATGGTGCTCCAAATACTTCAATATTTGGTCAACAATCTGCTCTAATATGCCTGTTGTCAAGATATTCTTCACTTGTACACCTTTTCAAGTTCACTTTTCATTAATGCTCATTCATTATTCTTCATAGGACTGAAATACAAGCATGTGGTCCCTATTTTGATGTCCAAGCCTACAGTGGACTTGAGCCTTCAAACCTTGATGTAAAGCTGGGTCAAAGATATACAATTGTATCATAAGTATATCTGACAGGTGAGTTATCTCAAGTCTTCCACCAATTTACCAAGTCTGAGATTGTTGTTTATGTTAGGAAATGAAGAGCCTTCACTATCACACTTAGCACAGTCACAGTAGTAAGTCCTAGCTTTTTAAGACTCTAAGAGATCTAAGTTGTGTTGTTTCCAAGGTATATATCTCTATTTCTATCCTTTGCAATGCTACAAGAGACTGTCCCTTTTCAAGTCCAAGGTCTTACAAGTATGATATAACACACTTCCCACTAGTCTTAAGCTTAGCCTTCACAAGTGACTAACACAAGTCTGAGCTCTTGTAGGAAGCAGCTACAGGACTGTGGTCTGAGCCTCCAAGCTATAATTTCTGGTATTTTTACACATAGGTCAAGGTATCAAGAAAACTAATCAGAGCTTATTATTCACAAGTTATCACAGGTCCGAGCTAAAGACAAGAGCTACTCTGACACTTCACTTCCTTCAACACCAAGTTCGAGATAGTTCACATAGTCTTGTGTCATTTTAACAATTATCCTAGGCTTATTACAGTTGAAATAATTTATGTTGCTACCTGTGGAGGTGTCCTACAATAGCCTACTTCAATTAAAAAATAATCCTGTCCTTAACCCAAACCAAAAGATTCCTGTCCTCATTGTGTTGTCCCTTGACTGAAATTCAATGAGAGAAATGACAGACGGTGCTTGCATTTATATGAATTAGACACTATAATGAAGGGACACGTACTTTGGAATTGAGGCCGACATGAGAGGCCTTAGCACAGGTTGGCTCAAGGACCAGATAAATACCCTTAACTTTTAAAATCTATATCTCCCAAACTATTTGGAGTCTTAGGACAAGTAACAGCTCATTGGAAAGAGGAAAAATATGCTTTAAGATGGCCTAGGTCCCATTGAGAAAATATGCCTCTAAGGTGGAAAAAATATTTTTCTTTGTGACTGTCCTTAAATTTTATGCAAAAAAATTTTGGGACAGCATGAGTAATTTTTGGGATAGTATGGCTTATCCATTGTTTGTCTTCCTCATTATCATAGGATCATGTAGTATATCTATGCCATACAATAATAGTGTAGTGATATGTCACCGACCATAGTTCAACATTAATTAATTTTCCATTAGGAGATTTCCAAGTCATTCATGTCATGTCTCCAATCATTTTCCATGTCATTAATACCTTCATCAACTGCCATCACCTATGATGTCATCAAGTGTGGTCATTCATGTATATTTCTTCAATATCAAGGGTAAGGACATCATCTGAGTTCTAGGCTTCTTCATCAAGAGTAATAATGGCATCATCATTTCTACTTCATGGTTAGTTGAAGCATCTAGGACAAGACATATTCTTAGTGGCTTGACATCATAATGGCATCATTAATAGCTTGTCATATTCATTAATGAAATCCTTATCAAAAAATAGGGACTTGTCACCATGAGCAAGGACATCATCATATTATGCATCACAATAATATTTTCCATCCCATTAATGCCATATTGACATCAATGACAACCTTGTTTAACATCTATAACAAACTATTACATAATAGATCTAGAGTGAGGACAAGTGGCATTGGCAAGGTATCTCTTCGCTGACCTTCCTTACCACTTAAGCTGTGCTTGTAGACAAGCCATGGACTCCCTACCAAAAAATGGAGTTGTCTTAACAACACTGGATCTACCTTGCACGTATCTACATGAGTATATTTTAACAATACTCCCACTTTGAGTTGTGTGTCTATTACAAGTTTGATGGAGTTTGTTAGCCTTATTTAGAGTGCCCCACTATGCAGAAAATTAATGTGTGGAGCCCTTCAGCATGGTCAACATGTCCATTTTTTAGGAGTTCTAAAGAGATGAGAACCCATGGAATCAAATGACACATTGGCACATACTCTAATGCCAAAGAGAACCCCAGATTGAGGGAGATCCTTCTTTTTAGGACAATGGTTTTATAGCTTAATACTAATATACCTACACTGTGGTTGTACTTGTAGTTCTCAAGACTTCAGAAGCCTCGTATCTATGGTTTATCCTTACAAAAATCATGCCCAACTTCTCTGAATTATTATTGCATTCTTAATCTACTAAATTTAGGTTCTCCATGTACAGGGGCATCACTAGAGATAATTACCAAAATAAATGATTTGAGTAGAATTTCTTTTGCCATTGGAGATGTGGGAGCCTGGAAGGTATATCTTTGTGTGTAAATGTGTTTCCTTTGCTCTCAGATTATATTATCCTTCAGTGTTCAGTTATTCTTATTTGGTACAAATGAGTTGGAATAGTGTAAGGGTTGAAGTTGCTCTAGTGGGGTTCAAAAGCATATGCAGTTTATTCTTAGCCAAATATACTAATCATGCCATGTTGCAATTCAAGTGTTTTTTCTCCTTAACAGTCCATTCATACTCTCAGAGCAATATTGGTTCTATGATACTTTGCTCCCAATTATCATTTCTTCTAACATTAAAACTAATGGATACCCTTAAAGAGAAGTAGGTGCTCCATACTCAAGGTCTTGCTACTTTTTTATATTCCATACTCATGAATATAACAAAGGGAATATCTTGACAAATAGCTTCATTTCCATAATGTCCTCTGTTTCCAAGAAAAGTGCCCAAAGTGAACCCTTTCACATCCAGGATGTCCTCTACTACTAAGAAAAGTGCCCAGAATGGACCCTTTTCTAATGCAACAAACCACTTGCTAAATGTCACACACTTATTAGGGAAGAGTTGCTCAAACAAAGTTAGCAATATCCACAAAGGGTGGATCCCCATGAAATATGTGCAAGAAATTTAAATATTGTCTATAACAGACTATTACAAAATGGGTCTAGAGTGAGGACAAGTGGCATTGGCAAGGTATCTCTCCCCTGACATTCCTTACCAGCTAGTTGTAGATGATGTCCACTTAACCTATGGTTGTATACAAGCCATGGATGTAGCTATTATAGTCTAGGGCTATAAAGATGAAAACATTTTGTTGCCAAGACCAAGGTATCCACTTTATGAAGCATTGATAGCATACAATTTCATTCAAGCTAGGAAATATAATTTTAATTACAAAAAGGTATTAGGAAGTTAATTTAGAACACCTTGAAACAATAGCTAAGATGAACACAATAGTAATCGTTCTTGTCAATCCCAATAATCCTTGGGGTGTTATTTTCAATCTTGAGCATTTATCCAAGGTTGAAGATATGGCAAACAAGTTAGGCTTGTCAATAATTTTTGAGGGAGTATATGCACTTAAACTCTGCCCAGTGGCTGGTACCTATCTGGTAACTTAAAACAAGATGAAAACATGATTCAAGTCAGCCTCAAAGTCTGATTTTTCTTTCAATAGTAATTGCCCATAATACAGATAGGAAACTGGGATGATAATGGGAGTATTCCATGAAGCTCAGATTTAAGTTCCGTTCCTGATTTTTTTTCCTACCTTTTACACTTCATATCTAGATTTATACGGACGCAGGGATTATTTGTTACACTGATGCTTTCATGACAAGTTATACAATTTTAACTTGTTTAAATTAATAATGGCCCATGTTAGCTGTGGCTGAAAAAAGGTCATTGAAGGATTCAAGTTGGTGAGGACCTCCATAGTAGCAGTTTTGAACTACAACACATTGAATGTAATATGAACCTCATTACTAATTTATTGATTAGGCTATCCATAATTTGTCTTCAATAGTATTGATAGCCTGAGAGAGGCTATTTCTGAAAGGAACTCCTTTGGAAATGAAAGGTTAAGACCTTGAATGCATTTATTTGGCAAGGTGTAATGCTTAATACTGCTTGCAACATTTTGGCACACATAAAATGGGATTGTTTCATCAAATAAAAAGATATTTCTGTTCTCCCAAATGGCTTAAGTAGTGGTCTTGTGGGACAGTTCTTTAAGGCTGCTGGCTTGATTCAACCTTCTCAACCTCTCTTTCAAATTATAACATATTTGGGAACATAGAAAATCTCTAAAATATAGATTTTCATGGAATGTTTTCATTTTTAGGTCTTCTATATTAGAAGCTTAAAACCATCTGTCCCATAGCATTTGGGTCTAAATGCATCCCCAAAAGACTATATCAACTAGATGGATTTTTCCTCAAGAAAGGCTTGGTAAAGCCTCAAACTTTTTCAAAGTAGAAAGATTTGTCATGAACTCTTTCTCCAATGTGCAACAGTGCAACTACCTCAATAAATAAATAAATAATCTTTGAGGTAGTTACAATTCCTCAAGACTTGTCCAAGGAAAGTGTTAAGAATAATGAATTAATTAATCTTCCACTAGCCTCACATGAGTAAATCCCAAGCAACCAACTCCATGGTTGAATGTCCAAAATGAAGTAGTCAAATCCCAAAATAGTAAGTGGGCAACCTCAAACAAAACAAATCCAGGGAGAAAAGGGTGAAATATGGGTTTGATAATTGCCAAAACTCCATGGAATAAATAAGTATTCACCTTCAAGAATAGTAATAAGTGACTCCACAAGTTTACCCTATAAGGATATGTTCCAAATTTAGTAACATGACTAAGTAATATGCCACCTTCCCTTTGCAAGTGTGAAATTTTTTTCCAGAGTCATTAGACAAAAAATATTGTGTATTTTTTCTGAGTGTGTGCTTTCATTTATTTCTCATATCAGCTGAAACTAAATGGTAGAGGTAACTCAAGTGTGTTTCAAATAAATTGCATTCAAAAGTTTTACATCAGACTTACTAGTTTGGGACTGTGGGAATCAAATTTATGCAAAAACATTGAAACTGCGGTGAGCTGCCAACTAGCAAAAATTTCTACATGTCTACCTAAATATTATAAGAACCCACTCTAAATTGGCCCATGGAAATGTGAAGATCATACACCCAATGAAAAGTAGCACCAAAATCCTCTACAATTCCAATCAACTCCACAATGGTATCATACGATCAACTCTAGATAACAATGAATCTACAAATGTAGCTCCAAAACTAAGGCCGGCATTTGATATAAGTTTTTGCTTGAGCAGGATGCTCAAGAACAATAGAGAGAAAAAGAATGAACTTCAATTTTGAAGTGAATTCCTATTTTTCCCTTTAGTCTATTTTATTCCTTAGTGTTGTTTCTCTTATTAGCACTATTATGAAAGAACATATAGTCAAAGGAGTTATTTGTTCAAAAAACATAGCTTGCTTCTTAAGTAATATAAGGGCTCATAAATTTATGTTGGAAGGCTATGATTAGGAAGTCATGTTTATAAATTCATCATTATAGTGAGTTGGGACAATTTTCCCAACCTTCATCTCACCAAGGCCTTGATTAGTACAAGAGACCTCCCTTTTTATCAAACTGATTTAGCATTACGAGTGGAGGCATCATTGCTGGCATTTTGCTTCAACCTTCATTCTATTAATCACCTATACATCTAAATATAAAATGCTGCTTGATAAAATGATTTCATCCTTTGTCAAACTACATTAGCATTATGAGTAGAGGCATCATTGCTAGCTATTTGCTTCTACCTCCATTCTATTAATTACTTATACATCTAAATGTAAAATTGTGCTTGATAAAGATGGTTTCACCCTTTGTACTCTCTTCTCTTGAATTTTGTTTTATGTGTTTTCCTTTTCATTTGAGTCAAGTTCACATTGTTGAGGCATTTCATTGTTATCACTCTAAACTAATAACCACAGAGAAAATCATTCTCAACACCCTCTCAAAGGGATTCTTGCAAGGTGATACTTGTGTCATTCAAGACTCTAACAATTTCTAGCTAGTGATCTACTGACTAAGATACCCATCCATCAAAACAAACCATCCTTATGAATTTATTCATGCATAACAACTTATAATTAACAAGCAACAAATTCTCATAACACATAATGATGTTATAAACATTAACTTGTACAACATTAACATTAAATTTTAAACAATGCACCCACATGGAAGGAAATGAAATCCACATTTCAAAGCGAGAACATAAAAACCACAATCAATCAAGCTACCTTGTTCTCATAATTGCCATGAACTGTTGGACTCTGTCTCAGTGTCCTCTACCTATCTTATGCTGTGGGGTAAAAAATAAAAGTGAGAAAACCCAATGAAGAAGATCTTCAATTAAGAACTGCAGAAGTTCACTTTTAACAAAAAGAAAAATTCAGCTAAAGTATACCTTACTACCTTTATATTGTTGCATCAAATTTCAGCCCATGATCAAATGTGACTTTGTCTAATTAGAAAAACGAACTTGCTAATGAGATTTTTGTCCTAAGTGTACGGATTAAGTGATAAAAGTTGGTTTGGTCTTGAATCTAAAAAATTAGTTAGTTGTCTTGGCGAGTGAAATGAAGAATATGGGCATTTAATGTATATTCTGGTATAATGGGCAGGCCAAGGTTTTAAACAAAGTTTGAGTCCCATATAAAGGGTTGCACTAAGATCGGAGGTATTGAGTGTTGGTGGTTATCAATTGGATACAAAGCAATAGACAACTTCAAGATATTGATATTGGGCTTGCAGGTGATCATTTGAAGGAAATATTCTAGCTGTTCAAAGTCATTTATTTTATTATTATTTTGGAGAATTGAATAAGGAAGTAGATCAGCTGTCAAAAGAGGCTCAATCTCTTCCAACAAGTATTTATCTCCTTCGATGAAATGAAGGACAATGTTTCTTCATTGTCTGTTTCAGCACTCTATAACTACTTATCTTGCTTGTTTTGTGCTTATATAGTTTGGGACCACTACAGGCCTAGTAGCTCGAGTTGTAGCATTGTTTTTGGACTTTGGAGGCCATTAAAAGCCTCATTGCAGCATTTTTTTTGGACTCTAGAAACCATTTAGAGCCTTATTAGTTATGTATTTTGTCGATGATATCATTGATATGTATTTCACTTGGTGCCATTTTGATATATGCACCCTTACATGGTATATAGATGAGAAGACTTTCTATATTTTGTCTCTAATGATTTTGAATCATGATTTATAATCTTAAAATTTTGTTTGTCAAAAAAAATTAATTATTTTATATATTTTTTCCAATTCTAGTTTATTAAACCCATTTCTATCTTATTTTGATCTAGTTTTGGCTGGAATCATGGTTAGATAGGCAGTTGGTTCTTATTTTTAAAACTATGCTCATAGTAGATAATATATAGAAAGATAAATTACTACTTGGTATTTACCTCTACCAAAATGTAACAGAACCATTGAAGGAGGAGCAAAGAAAGCTTTAAATCAAATCTTCAACGAAGAAAAGTAAACAAACATGCTTGACGTTTCGAGTCCTTAACAAAGATTTCTGAAGAAAATTTGCATTCTCTAAGATGAGTCCATACACCAATTCTTTTCTAAGGAACACCTCTTGGGGAAGTCCAAATGATTCTTCCCCATATTCATAGATGACATCTCTAGTAAACCTGTTGGTGTGGACTAGTGCAACTCACCTTTGTGGATTTGAACTAGACACCTACTAACACTAAACTAGTATAATGGCCAAAAACTTTGGTGATAACTGGTTGAGCTAACCTCTTAGACTGATTTTGTGCACCATTTTTAGAACAGATAAGAATTTTCACTCTTAGTGCAGAAAGTGTCCTAAAAACAAAATAATTTCTTGGGCTGATATCTTCTCAATAAGTCAAATTTTCTTACAGTATTTTTATTTGGGAAAACATGTGCTTCTTTTGTCAGAAATCATGCATATTATGTTTTACTTCATAGCATTTTCCTTGAATGTGGAATTGTGTATCCTGTAATTGTCAATGTAAAGGAACAGCATGAACATGTTGGGTGTTTGACTTTTGTTTTGTAGCTTGAGAAGAACATTCGGCTCATTGCACTAGCAACAAGTTGGACTAAACATGTAGATGATTGGTACCTTCAATTTTCTATGAGTCATAAAAGCACAAGTTATATTATCTCAGCTGCAAAACAAAGAGGTAATGGAAAGCAACCTCAGAAAAACAATGCTCCATAGTGATGGCTACTCCAAAGGATGCTATAGCTTTGAAGATTTTTATTGGTGTAAAGGTGGAAGGTTCTCCACCCAAGTACTTTAGTTACTGCGTGCAATAACAAAGCAAGCTGGATGACGAGGTGTGTGATTTTATGTACATTGATTAAAACATTCTAATTGACATTAATAATATTATCTAATCTTATTTCACTCTAATGTCACCACAATTTGTTTCATTCCAGAAGGATTAAGGAGAATACTTGGAATTTTTATGTATAAGGTTGTGATATCCCTAGAAGAAGTAGACACTATAATTGGAGGGAAGATGCTGAAAGTTCTAGGACTGTGTCACTGCTAAAAATTCATGTTTGTCTGTATTTCTTTTGTATTTAGTTGCTCTAAAGAATTTTACATATACATGCAAACACTTAAGGAATTTAAGATCTGAAATTATTTCATTTATAACTTATTGAACACATTTATAGGTTAGGTATCTTGATGCTTATATCAAATGAAAACATATTGTATACCCATAAGATCATTGTCTTGATTGTAAGGCTGTGGAAAAAGAGGGTGTTTCTTTTAGGAATGCTACATTTTGTGGGAAAATATATGAAGGTTGTGAGGCTAAGCATTTATGGGACATTTGAAACCTGTAAGACATTCCTATCTCTGTTTTCAAACATGGTAGAAAAATTGAAGAGATTGAAGGTAGTGTATTCCATGTTTCCTTTGATTTGTTCATATATTTTTGTTCCCTTCATTATAATGTGATGGCTGTGTGATGTGCTAAAGTTTTTTGTTAATTTGTTGATTAATAAATAATGTTTATCTTGAAGCAGGTTCGTGTTAGAAATGATTCTGGTTTGAAGCAAGATTATGTTAGCAATGGGTATGTGAAGAAGGAAGTGACCAGGTGCAATCCTGTGTTATTGAATACAACAATAATATAGATGTTGGCCTACTTGTTAGCCTCAGTATGTCCTAAAAGGAGTCTGATTCCCATCAGTCATGGGGATTATTCCTCCAAGTGCTTCAGGAAGTTAATCAATGTAGAGGACACCATCATAGAATCCATAAGTAGCTGCAAGTATAACCATTATGCTCCTCATGGTTTACTCTAAACTAGCAGGTATTTCTCACCTTTGTATTTTAATCATTCATCTGTTGCATCTTGTGCTTTGGGATTCTTCATTGGTAGTCACATGGACACATTGTATGAACCCATCACAACTACACTAATTATAAATGCTAATGAAAGAAGAGTACAAAGTCTAACTCACTATTGTTGTGCACCATAATCCAATGACTATTATTACCAACAATACCAATTCTAACTACTAAAAAAGATAGAGGATGGCCTATTAACTTATGTAGCAGAACACCACTTAATTCTTGTTTTACCTTTTCAAATATTCTATGAGAAAACTTTGATTGAGTATCTATTCAGCCAAATTATCCCAACTCTGGCACCCCCGCAAGTGAGACATCCTACAGTCCCCTAGGGGATGATTAAGAGTATATATTCAACCAAATTTTCCCTAGACTATCACTTACCCAAGTGAGACAGTGCACCAGGGAAAATTAAGAGTATCTATTGAGCCAAATTTACCTTGAGACTCCCACCTACCTAGGTGAGAAAGCCCACTAAGGATCGATTAAGTAAGAGCATATATTGAACCAAATTTTCCGAGGGACTTTCACCTGACCAGGTGAGATAGTCCATTAGGAGCAATTAAGAATATCTACTCAACTAAATTTTCCAAATACTTGCACCTAACCAGGTGAGCTAGCCCACTAGGGGCAGTCAAGAACATCTACTCAGCTAAATTTTCCCAAGACTTACACGTACCCATGGGACTCTGGCTAAGGAACAAAAACATCCTTGTTTCACCACCCATCCAAGCATAGATTGACTTGATTTTGTATCTCAGCATTCAATTGATGCATTTTAACTCAATATTCCTCTTCTGTTTTTCCTATAGATGGTGAAATTTCTGGTATAGGATTTGGAAGTCGGATGATAACTTGATAAAAGTAACTAGAACCTTCCCATGGGACATCCTGCTAGGGCAATTAAGACTATATATTCATAAAAAATTTCCCAAGACTTGCAACTACCCAATTGAGAAGGCCCACTAGGGACGAACCTACTAATGAAATTGAGAATATCTATTTAGAAAAAAATTTCCAGGACTTGCAACTACCCAAGTGAAATAGCTCACTGGAGACAAACATGTTTAGGGGAATTTAAACCTTGGTTGGGGAATAACAACACCCCTGTTTTACCAACCAACCAAACCCCATTCAACTTGTCTTTGACTCTGTGTGTGTATGTGTTTTTATTTTCAACTCTTTTCTCTATTTCTGCTTCTTGTGTGTGCTCTTGGCAAAGTTGACACAAGTTCAAACCCACTGGAACCATCCATGCAAATTTTGTACTATCCCCATAGCCAAGAACATATTGTACTAGAGTCAGAGAACTAGGATATATATCTTTTCCATGTCTATCTTTTATGTTCACATATGGTCATCGATTCAATTTGTTGTTCGTTATCACATTCACTACTACAATATAAAGTCAAATGCTGACAGAGTTTGGCTATGGTAACTAGATCATTTATCACTTAAGCAACTCATTTTTTTTTTTTTTTTGGTTTCCTAAATTATTTTCAGTGCCTACAAGGCTCATGGAAACAATGAGTGGTATCGTTGCATTTCAAAGCTATACAGAACACCCTGAAGACAAGGCTTGGGTATGGGAATAAAATAGTTAGTCACCTAGACAACTTAATTCACTAAGATGCTAATTTTTTTTAATCTCCTACAAAATGCGTGATGGTTTTTTTTATTAGGGAAATAATATGTTGTCATTTCTTGTTTTAAATCACCATGACAATGGACATTAAATTTATGAAAGGGTTCAAAGTTGTGCCGCTTTGTAATATCAGTTTTCTAATGCAAGCCATGTTCCAAAAAATAGAGGCAACATTATCAATGGGAAATAAATAATCATTTTGCAAGCCCCTCAAAGTGTTTTAAGGTCTACTCCCATTTTCCCTCACCAGTCATTGTTTTATTCAAGGCTAAACATCTTCACAAAATTATAAATTGTCTCAGGATAAATGGGTTCTTGTAGCAATTGTGCCCCAAAAGTCATAGAAAACACTTCCTCTTTTTGAATTTGTCTTTGACATGTACATTACTTTGCAGTTGGCTAACACTACTTATTCCACATTGGTGTAGGATACAAATCTTCATAGCACAAATATACATTTAACCGTCTTGGTTTATTCATTGGAGCATATGCATATTTTACATAGAACAATTAAACTTAGTTCATATAGATTACAATCTCAAACTTTTTCTAAGACTTCTTATAGAATGGAATAAATGTATTCTACTTGTATGTTTGGTACTTCCCAACACTTCATTTACACCTCCACCCGATTTTCATAACTTCTAGAACCATTAGGTAGGTACCTGCAACTTCGATGTTATTTTGCTTGTTTAGTCAAATATTTTCCAAGACTTTACAAAGTTTTATAATTTCTCGAAAGTTGTATAATTTAGAACTTATAAAGTTTAAAGGTTTATTATTTTTAAGTCTAGTTCTTTAAAGGGTGCTAGCTCAATGGAAGAGCACATGCTTTACAAGCAGGAGATTGGTGTTTTGATTCCATCATGCCCTGATATTCATATGGAATGTTGACGAACACTCTTTTGACCATCACCAATGAGCTTATGGTGACATTTTTTGACCCTCACCAAAATATGAAATGGTGAGGGTCAATGACCGCCACCATATATATGCATAAATAGTGACGGTCATGAAAGGTCCATCACCATAAATCATTGTTGTTTAAATGAAATGGTGATGCTCACTATCCGTCATTATAATCATTATTCGTGACGGACTTTGAATATCACCATAACACCTATACTTTTGGTGACGCTACCTTTGGTGACATTCAAATTTTTGGTGACGGAGGCTAAGGTCCGTTACCATTGCTCATATAAAATCGTGATGGTCACTATCCGTCATTATAAATAATTATTGATGACGAACCTTGAATATCACCACATCACCTATACTTTTGGTGATGCCACCTTTGGTGACGTTTAGTTTTTGGTGACGGAGGCCCTTTTGACCATCACCAATGTCCTTTTTTCTTGTAGTGTCCAATGGCTCATTTTTATTTCCTATTTGAGATACCTCTGTTGTATCTAAAAATTTTGTTTTTCTATTGTTTTATTATTTTCTCCTTGAGGAGATGTCTTCAATTCCAAATTGTTTAGAACTAGTTTACAAAATTCTGTCTCTGCCAATTCTAAAACAGAATCTGCTTTTTTTGGATTTTTTATTTTTCTTCAATAAAAAATTCTGAATATGGTAAGAATTCTTCATTGAACAAAATAAAATACTCTAAATCTGTATGTACAACATGAATGGGATGATTATTTTTCCCTTCTCTTGTACTGATCATACAATTCATCTTACTTTCTCTATAAAGTTTCCTGAATTGTCCAAATATAGGAATTGTTGCATATGAAAAGTCAAGCTACAAACATTAGGGGAATTTTGAGGTCTAAAATGGGCCTCCTAAGAAAAATGTACAACCAAAATAAAATTTATTAGAACCATAGGATTCAAGATGATGATGTCAACCATGGGGGAGGATTCACCATTTTTGGTGTAAAAAAGTAAAAATATTAAAAAATAATAAAATAATAAAACTAGTTTTTAAAATCGTATTTTCAACTTATCTCCCTAAGTTTTTACTAAAATTTTGAGCAGGAGTACTCATTGGATGCAAAATTTAATTCCTCATCCAAGCATTACCCATGTTGCATACTTTTGATGGACCTTACTACATGAAAAACTAGAAATACATGAAAAAACGTGATTGCAATCACGTTTTTCATGTATTTATAAGTTTTTGTGTAGCAGGGTCCATCAAAAGTATGAAACATGGGTACTCCTTGGATGATGAATAAAATTTTGCATCCAACGAACATTTAGCTCAAAATTTGACTAAATCCATAAAAAGATAAGTTGAAAATACGAGTTGAAAAAATAGGTTTTATTTTTTCCCTCTAAAATTTGATGATGTAATCTAATATTATTTTATTATTTTAAATATTATTTTATAATTTCCTTAGGAAGCCCATTTTAGACCTCAAAATTCCCCTAATGGTTCCTCTAAGCTTTGCTCCCCATGATCTAGAAAGTAACATTGCATACCTAGGTGGAATATCAGCCACAACAACATCCATAAGGACATTCTTGGCTAGGATTTGTTCTAATGAGACCACTAAATCCTTGATAAGAGCAAGACATTTCACCCTTCCTGAATCAAATGAATAGAGGTCATGGTAAGGTCTTGTGATATATAGTCTTAACTTTTCCATAATGTATTTAGGTATGAGGTTGTGTGTTGCTCTAGAGTCAAGCATTGCATTGTGAATAATGAAATCATGGATCTTGAGACTTAAGTAAAAGGGAGGAACTTCATTATCTTCTGATTTTCCATCAACAAAAGGACCAAAAATAAGCTCAGGATGATCATCACTCAAGTTAAGCATATTAGATGTTTGATCAACTCTAAGTAATTTAGTAACTTGAAACGTATACTGATCACTCTTCATTATCTTAGTTAGAGGAATAGAAACCTTCAGTTTAGCAATTTCATTTTCAAGAGAAAAATGAGCAGGATGACCTCTTTTAGTGATGTGTCCTTCTTTTTAGGTAGTTCTTTAGATGAATAATTTTTCTTCTGCCTTCCATCTTGAACTTCTTGATATTTTCTTTGAATGCTGGTGGATGCTTCATTAGATTTAGGAGAAGTAGAAGCAACAGGTGCTTTTTCTTTTCCTCTGTTTGGTGCAACAACTTCTTTTTGCTGAGTATTGGTTTGAGAGATTTGCTTCTTTTGATTAACAATTATTGGAAAATTTATTCTCCTCAAACCATACTGCCTTTGAACTTGGGTGAAAACATTTTTCTAGCCTCTCTAATAATTTTCATTACACTCTTCATTTGACATGGCATATTGTTGGTCTTATGATGCACAATTTTCTGCTGAATATTGATCTTCTTCAGTGAGAAAAAAGGTTGTTGATTTTCCTCAAATAAATGATTTTCTCCAGAAATTTCTTCTTCATCATCTTCATCAGGGCCTTTAGTATAATTCTATTAGAAAGGTGTCCTAACTTGTTGTTGACTTTGTGGATCCTGACCCCTCTGTTCCCTTTGTTTAATCATGTATTGGGGTTGTTGATTTTGACCCCTAAAATTGGGATTTCTTATAGAAGGTTCAACTTATCTATCAGCACTAGACATCTTATCCATCATTTTCTCCATGGATTTAATCAAAGTATCAATTTTTCCTTCTGATGAAGTGGATGTTCCTTCTTTTATTGTGACTCTTTTCTCTTTTTTGACCTTAGACTTTTTAATAATCATATTGGCCTCTACACTCACTGAATTTCTTTGCATTTCCTCCAAATTTGATGGGTTTCTCTCCCCCAGCTGATAGGCCATATCAGGATCAAAACCATCAGGTTAATGGAGTAAAGAAAGGCCTGGGGGTGGCTTGATATTATCTGGAATTGAATGATATATCTTATTAAATCTAGCTATTAGTTCTTGGACAAACTCATTTGTATTCATTTTTAGTGCATTATATTTAACTAGGATTTGTAGTGGGTTTTTCTTCTCTTCCCATTTTTCCATGAATCAATCAATTAGTTGTTGTGATGTACCAATTGTACTAGCTCCAAGAGAGCAAAACCATTTCTTTACTTCTCTAGAAAAATTTTGAGCAATGATACACATCTTAGCATCATCATTCTCTATTTATTCAAGGTCTATAAAATCAGTTACATTAGCCACATGTTGATAGGTTGTACTTTCTAATGTTCCATCAACCAGAGGCAGCTTCTGACCATAATTTTGAGGTAGAGTAGTAAGTTGACCTTGTAGAATCAGTGGAGCAAATTTGGCCATGATTAATAGAAGAGGTGGTGGAGGTGTATATTGTGATGTGGATTGAATAAAAGTTTGCAAAGGTAAAGATAAAATGAAAGGAATAAAAAATGATGTAGCTATATGAGAGGGTGAAGTAAAATATGTACCAAAAGCCCATCGTTGATATTGACAATAGGCCTTTTCAAAGGTTTCTTGAAATTTTTCTGCTAAGCCTTTATGTTTATGGAAATTGGACCAAACTTCAATATTAGTTTCAGACTCAAAGGTTTCATAAAATGGTGAAAAGCATTCAAAATCAAAAGGGTAAAAAGTAGCTTCTGAGAGAAAAGTTTTAGACTTGGTTCTAATTAAAGATTTTTTAGATTGTGGAGAGAAATCCAAATATTCTGAGACAAATCTCGTAGGCGGGGAATTTGATTTAATCAGTGGAGGAAAAAAATTTCCTGGCTGTTGAGACTTAGTCTTCTTTTTTCTCAAAATAATTTCAAGGTTATATAATAGTGGTGATGGATTAGGGTCAGGATTTGACCTGGTATATCTTTTAGGAGCCAGATTAAGATCTGAATTATATGTTTTGGCTCAATTTTTAACTTCAACATGTTCATAAAAACTTTCCCAGGGAATATTTAATAATCGTCCTTGCCAACGATGCTAGAAATGTTATCACTCTCCCCAAACTTCCTAGGCTGAAAATAGCAGTGAAGAAGGGTAACCACACACCAAATTTTAGGTAGGTATCTAGTGCTACCTAACCAGAGAGGGCTCTCTTTATGTCACTTTTTAAATATTCAATTTTCGGCTGAGTACCAGGTTTTAGGCTAGATATGAATTAGTTTGTTTTAGAATTTGTTTAATAATTTTTTTGCTGAAAAAAATTATAATCAATGAAGCTAAAATCGATTTCAAAGGGTGAATTGTAGAGAATAGAGTAAGGCAATATAGGTAAACTTTTCAAGCAAATTAAATTTTCATTGGTGTATAGTGGTAGAAAAAGGTAGGGTATGAATGAGGATTTTATTGAATTCATTCATCAGAAGAAAAGACACATTGTAGAAATCAAAATAAACAAAACATATAACTGAACTCTGTTTATAACTGATAATATTCTTACACAGAAAATGAAATAACAGAGAAAAGCAAAAGTGCTCGATAGAAATACCATATCAATCTCACAAAATTGCTACAACTCCTTTGATTTCATTAATATTGGTCCACAATAATCCACAGAGTCTTAAAAACTCGATTGTCGAATTGTAATACTTCATACAATGAAGTCTTTATAGAAAAACAAAGTTATAACAGTTACATTAAAGGCTATCATAACTAAGAGCGCTTTATTTTCTAACTAAATTCTATCTGCATCATGGAAATACATTTAATCTGTTGTGCTGGCATTGCTCGAACTAAAAATTGTAGCCAAAGAAGATGTTTTTGGGCTATGTTGGCTCTCAGTTCACTGCTGATATTGCAAAGATTTGACTTTTCTGCTTTTACTAATTACTCCTGAAATTCACATATATTTTCCCAATGCTCTTCATCAGGGATAACTAATTTTATTACCCTACGGTAAATTTCATCTGCTTTGGTGTATTTAGAAAAAGTGGGCTTCACCACAAAGACATGTTTGACCTCATACTGAATGTAAATGTCATTAATCAGGGTTCCCAACAGTGTCCTTCTTGTTAATGTGCCTTTAATATTTGAAACTTTGGCAGTATCCTTGAAATTTTCCTAAAGTTTTCTTCCATAGTCTTCTATGGTCATCAGTTTATCATTAATTACAAAAATATAAGGCAATCCTTTTTATGTTAGAGACTCTATTCTGCTAAAAAATCTCTGAATTGTAACCTCCAAACTGTGAAATTTTTCTTCAAGTTGAAGAATGAAATTCTTCTCTTCTAGAACTTTCTTCACTTCCAGGATTGTTTTTTTTCTGTCATCAATGCCCAATTCATCCAGCTCATACCTGTTCTTTGAATTTAGAAATATAATAATATCTTTTATTGTTGTAGGCTTGTCTCCTAGTTGTGCTTTGATTGTTGTAAAATCCTCATTTTCCTTCTGTATCAACTCCTTTTTCTCAAATATGATATGTATACTTGGCCAAATTTCACTGATAGACTCTGTGATGTTTTTCGATATTATTTCTTTTACCTAGACCAAAGTGTTACCAATGGTTGATTCTCTTTTCCCTTTATGCAACCTCTCAATCAACTTTTTGGCTCTCTGTGCTTCAGCTGCATGTGAACTATCAACATTAGATTTCTTAAATTGCAATAAGTTTACCTAATCCTATTATTTATTGATCTACTCTTCTTGAATGTCCATATTCTAAACTACTTTGGTGATCTTCTCAGCTCCATCTGCAGTACTTGTTGTAGAAGTTTGAGTTATAGGGATGGCTACTAGAGGCACTACTTCTAAAGGAACCTTTTATGTTTTCACTGTTGCTTCCTTTTCCTTTATCATTTTTTCTAATTCTGATTCCATCTGCTTTATTTGAAAATTCTGCTTCATAATAAATTTCATCATATTTTTCTTCTGAGATTCAGTCTCTTCAATATACTTTGCCAAAGGATCTTCTATAGTTGGGATATTCAATTACTTCCTCAATACTACTATGCCAACATTTTTATTCTTGATGATTTCTTCAATTGCATTTACATTGGATGGATCATATCCAATTTTTATCACTAGAACTTCTAGAGTTTTAATTATTGTATCCTTTGCAAATGAAGGTACCTTCTCCATTTTTAGTTCTGACTGTACATTTTCCAATGAAACCTGCAGTTTTGATAGACTCGAAGCAATGTTAGTGAGAGTTGATGAAATCATCTCACAAGTTTTCTCGTGTAGCTCCATTTGATCTATTGCATGAATTTCTTTGGTATCAAACCCAAATGTAGCCCTTTTATAATCTGCTTCTGACTTTGGTTGTGGAATTTGTGCTTAAAGAAAAGCAAAGTTCATCTTTTCCTTTTTTCAGTCAAAGGCTGAAAGAAACCTACTTTGTGAGCTGGGAGTTTGTTTCCAAAACTGGTTATATGTACTTGTCTTTAACATTTCATTCTTCAACTTTATCTCTTTGAAAGTGTCAAAGAAAATCTTCTCCTTTTTTGATGTAGCAGTTGTGCTAGTCTGAATGGATTTTTGTTGATCTTGAGAAGCTATTGTTTGTTGATATTTAGAAACTATGGAAGTAGTAGGAGTAGTAGAAGTGCCTTTATCACCTACCTATGTGGAAGGAGATGTCTCTTCAGTAATGATGATTACTTATTTCTCTGACTCCTTGTTGGGATTGACCTTAGGATTAAGCTTTGTATTCTTCTTGTAATGAATGTTGAACTCTTTGCTGGATGAATCAGTCATTGAATATGATTGATCTTCTCTAACTCTTTTCCCTACTCTTTCCTGTGCAGTAGGAGTCTGCAATGCTTATGTGGATAGTGTATGTTCTTTAGCCTCCTATAGAGTACCTTCAATCCATTGAAGTTGATTCATGTACTTTTCAATATCCAGTCTAGGTGTATGAAAATATGGTGTATATTTATTCTCTACCCTTAGTTTTGAAATGACACCAAATAGATCATAATACCATGTAAAACATGGGCTAAACTGCATTTATTTCAATAAATTATCTGCTTCCTCCCCTATTGTCCTGCTATTATAGATAAAATACCCTATCTGTGTTTTGATTTTAAATTGATATTTCTTTTGAGCAGAGACAAAATGCACTTCATCTGCATTAATCATTTGTGTAATATACTCCAATGAAAAAATCCTCATGGGGAGGAATTTTGGAAACTTATAAGGGGGAATCTCATAGCCATAAACTCTTATTTCTGCATAATTTTGGTAAAGGTACTAATCCCCTATTCTGGCTTGATCTGATAGTTGCTATACCTTTCTAATTTCTTCACTAATCCTTGGCTCTGGAGTTCTATTGAGTAAACTGAGTTCTGACTGAAGAAACAATTACACAAACCATTTATATGAATACTCTTTTTATTCCTTCATGACTAATGAATTCCAAAAAATAATTCATTGTTGATTTCCTTCTTCATCCAATTTTTGTAAGGAGAACTTAAATTTGTCTCCCTGAGAGTACTAGAATAAGTAAAATAACAAAGAGGCATAACTAAAAACCTCTTTAGTTGTGAATTTGACAAACTGATCATGGATAGAATATGCAATAAACTGAATGAAGTTGAAAATGATGGAGGGTTTGGAATCTATGGAGAATATGGACATGAATCCTATGATGGCTTCATCTACCCATTGGTCTGAATAATAACCAAGAAGGTAGGAAATGACTGTGATGATTTCTTTGGACCTTTCAGGGAAAGTGGATGATGGAAACAAAGGGTTTTTCTTGGGTAATGGATCATTTTCAATCATGAACAACTCAATAATTTGAGCTCTCTTTGAAAAATATAACTTTTGGTATATTTAAATCAAGGCTTCTTGGGAAAATGGGGTAGCATTCTCTGTGGTTGGGGCTTGCATCACATTTTAAATGGTTTGGGCATTGATGGTCACTAAAATCTCTCTTGTAGGAGCGATAATAGGTCTCTTGTTTGGCATATACCAAGCTTGACATCTTCTAACAAAATTTTGGGGCACTATGGGTGTGAGGAAAGATGAAATGTGGGAGATTAGAATCCCATATTCCTATGTCATCAGATTTATCCAAGAATTTATCTTCTAACCAACAATATAACTTAGAAAGCTCAAGGTTAGAAAGAGTTTCATGTATTTTTTGATCTTTTTCTACTAAATGTATATGATGAAAATCAACTTAAGGGTGTAATAACAGACTTACTGGATCTTCTAGTCCTTTTTTCTTAGGAGGCATGATTGGTTCTATTGGAATGGCAGAATCCGGGATTTTTTTATTCAAAAGAGAGGCCGAGACTAAAGAAAATCTCTACAAAGTGGAAGAAAATAAATAGTTGCAAAAGAAGGCTTTAAACACTGGCAAGATTGATCTCTGAAGTTTTATTAATATCTATAAACTCGTAATCCTATGCGGAGCAGATTGAAAAGGCAGAGTAAAATTTCAAAATAGGTGTTCAATGGTGATAGTTTATGTATTTCCTATTTGAAAAGGGCACAGGTACATTGCCTAAAGGTTAGTAATTAAATTAATTAGCTAATGGTTATGGAAATGGTGGGAATTAAGTTGATTGGATAGTTCACAGTCCACATCGGCATGACATGATTGGAAAATGAAGCAGTGGCTTAATATGGCAGATAAGATGGATTTCAGAGGGGTAGCAAGGTGGTAAATGGTTTCGTGCAGGGGGGTGCGAAATCACATGCTCATGACACATAGTAGTGGGGTCGGACTTTAATACCACCTTCTCGGACCCCCCCCCCCCCCCCCAACGTTAAGTCTCGGACGATGAGGGGGGGCCGAAATCCAAAATGGGACGTCGATTTACTGAGAGTGTGATGGATGATTGACAAGATGGGGGATAGTTAACGTATGTCAGAGTTTAATGAAATGTGATATAGGGGTATGATGTGATATGAATGATTAGCGAATAAGGGAATGTAACATGTTACGATGGTAATGGAGAGTAATGGTAGTGGAGAATAACACATAGGATTTATAAGCTATGGTTTTGAATGTGAATTTTCGAAATATTAAAGATGAAACTTTAATAAACATGTGATTTCGAAAATGACTTTTTCAGTAATTTTTTCATTTCTCTTCGAAATATAGTAACATAGTATAGAAATTCTATGACATGGATTTTATTTCGGACTTATGAAAAATGATTTACTCCTTTAACTAGACCTTTGTGGATAGAATGGAGGTTTGACTACCTTATTTTAATAATAAAAAATTGAAGACTTTTTCATGGCAGTTTTTAGACCCTAGACTTGACCTATATGAGATGGAATGACATGACTTTAGACCTCTGAATGAATATGAAATAGTGTGAAGGAGCATCATCTCATGATAGGACTCATTCAGTGATGAAAATTATTGCTAAAGACTAATTGAAAAATAAAAAAAAATTGACTAATGACCTGATGGAAAACTCTGAAAAGAGCTATCTTTGATCACTGAAAAACTTACTCTAACAAGACTAACAGTTGATTTTTTAAGCATAAATTTTTCATTTGATGATGGATTGAATTGATTCAAATTGGAGCTTAAATTTTTTTCATATATCTATCTCCAATAGAAACAGGTTTTTGAGGCAAGAAGAATTGATGGGTTAAATATGCTAGTGAACAACCAGAAAAACAAAGTTTTGAGAATGTTGATTTACGATAGGAATTCAATATGTTGGTCATAACTTTCTCATACAATATCTAAATAGAGTGATTCAAATTTTCTTGTAAACTATATTCGTAGAGGAATATGCCATAGGAACAAGTTTGCAAGATCTGGTCATTTGGGCCTCCAAAAACTGACTGTCCCAATTAAGTTCTTGAGTTGCCTGGTAGACACCCTGACAATGTTTTGGTTATAACTCTTTTGTTTGAGATCCAAATTGAATGCTTAAAATTGGGTTGTAAATTAGAAATATAGATCTAGTTAGGATAGAAATAGGTTTTTAAAATATGCCCATTTTGTCCCTCAAAACATGACTGTCCCAATTGTTTTTCCAGAAATTTCATGAAGCCTACAAATGATAAAATATGATTAAAAAACAATTTTCCCAAAATGGTGATGAGTGTTTGCAGAAGTTTTATTTTCAATATAAATTTCTACATACACAAATAAATTCAAAGATCTATCACCAATATCGATTTATACAACATATTGCAGCAAACACTCCTCTTTATACATATAAAGATATTTATTTATTTATTTACTCATTTATTTTATTTTCTACACTAACCTACTTTACTTTGAAAAAGATGAAATATCTCTATGTATAAGAGTAATTCCAATGGAACCATTTTCAAAACAAGGCCTCAAGTATATACATACCCAAAATAGAAAAATACACATTAATAAATACCAGGTAGGAGAGACCAAGTTCCCTTGAAAAGATGGTGCCAAAAAATTCTGAAGTATGGAGTGATGCTGCAAACAAGCGATGGAGTGAAACCAATCTTAAATACAACCTTGACTCTCTTGATTTCCCATGGTTTTGATATCATGAATATCTGCCATGAATTCTGCAATTTTTGGATTTGAAGCCTTCCCAATCTCAATAAAAGTTTTAAGTAATGGTGCATGTGAGATAGGATGGGTAGGAAGCGTGGGTAAATTTTTCAGTTCAGCACTATGAGCATGTTGTACTAGCTCATTATTGTGAGGGTGTGGAATGAGTTGAGCAGGAAATTGTGTAGCGCATGGAAGATTTTGATGATGTAGTTGATTAGGTTGTGTGGATGATTTTGATAGGCGAGAAATATGTTGTTGAAAAGCTGGTAAAGAATATGGATGATGTGTTTGTGCTACAAGATGAGGAAGAGTAGTCATGTAATCACAAGATGAAAAATTCCAAACTTGTGGACAAGATTGGTGGGGGTTATATTGATATTTGCATGGACGCCCTAACACAGGAGTATTCCATAATGGATTATGCAAGTAATAAAATGGAAAATAAGTTTTTTGAAATATACATGTAGGCCATGGTTTCCATGGTTGTGAAATTGTTGCAGCCTCTTCATCTCTTGGATACGTTCTTTTCATCCCAAGTAAGAGAGAGAAATTATCCATGGGATGCTCCTTTTGGAAATGAGGAAAAAACACTTCTTCAAATTATGTCTATTTTCTCTTAAACTGCAAAACATCCAATTGTGAATTTAGAGAGCTATTAAAATAATTTTTCAAATTTTCAAATAAATCACTCATTTCAGCTCTTATATCTCTAGTTCTTGTAGCAGATTTGGAAAGGAAAGAAGAAGATTGTTTAGGATTCTAACCAGCCTTGCAGATTCCTCTTGAATACCTTATTCATAAATCACAAACATCATCATATGATAGCTGAAAAAAATCACCTTTTCTTATCATATTTAAGAGTTCTAAAAGTTCATCTTTGATTCCTTTAAGAATGAGTGTTTTTAAGATGTCTTTTTCCAAATTCTTATGCTTTGATTTTTTAAGTTTGTATTTAAATCGATCCACATAGTCCTCCAAGCTTTCATCTTCCCCATGTATCATACTAAAAATATCTTCACTGGCCTTGCAATAGTCTTGGTACTTCTTCAAGAATACATTATTCATGTCCTCCCATGTTTGAATGCAGTTCCCACCAAGGCTCATGAACCATTAGAGAGATGCTACTTTTAGAGTAAGAGGAAACACTTTCAACCTTTTATCATTAGTACAATAATCATATCCTCTACAAAGTACTTCAAACTCAAATAAAAATGTATCTGGATCTTCATTTTCCAAACCATGAAATTTTGGTAGAGAAGATGTAGGAATGATGTGCATTTGTGGCACTCCTCCTAGATCTCTAATAGGAAAATCAAAAGTAGCATTATGTTTCATTTCTTCCAAAAATAGAAAATGTTCTTCATGTGCTAATTTGAGGCTCCTCCTTCAAATATTCCTGTCAATTGGTTAGTGAAATGGGTGTTGCTTACATCACCACTTAAGTGAAATGATATAAAAAATTTGAGTTCCTACCTTTAATATTCCTACTTTTAATCATGCATGCTATATGACCTAAGCCTAACTATTGATATTAGACCCATCACTGGTTCCACAGGATGTGTGCATATATTCTTACATTTCATCTTCAATATCTAGCCCTCACGAAATTAGGTATGCATCTGCAACCAAATATTAGTGTGGTAGTGGTATTTGACTGCCTCCATGGAAACGATGCCAAAATGTTGGGTAAAATTAATTTTTTAATAAATAGAATAACTAATAACCTAGTCATTAAATATCAACCAAGGAACATCTTTTTTGTTTCAAGGCAATCGGAAAAATATATGCAAGAAAATACCAACATCTAACTCTAGTTCTACATGATTATGTTCTACACTATAAGTTCATTGAAAAAGAAATAAAATGTAAGACTTGAAAAACAATACTAAATCTCAAAAACAGAAAGTAAATGATAGGAAAATAATTATGCTAATCAGACAAATTGAATCAATAATGAATTAAATCACACATTATTGAATTGTAAATTTGACCTATTACAGCCAACATAACTCAAATGCTAATCTAGAATGATAAATTAAATGAAACTAAAAATTGCAAGAAATAACAAATCTCAAAAATGTAGTAGCCAAAAAATTACTTTTAAATAAAGGAAAATTACTTTAAATAACAACAATTGAAATTCAAATAAACAAGCATGCAATTAAAATACTTTAGGTGTTCAAGGCAACACCTTGTCCAAGGTAGTGGGCCCAACTGCCCAAGACTCAGTTCTGCCTTGAGAAATAACTCAGATCATATTACAAGTAACAAATGTAGAACTCAATGGATAACTTCATTCATTGAAATATATGGCAGAAATAATTACATCAGAATGAAGCTCTTAGCTTTGTCTGAAGCTCAACAATTATTCATCTCTAATTCAGCAATTGTTCATTACAATCCAAGAATTGTTCATTACCCCTCTCTTTGATCTATTTTTTCATTTAAATCCACATAGAGCAAAGGGAAATTACAACTAAAATGATTACAAAATGATTTTCCAATACAATTATAGATTGTCTACGACAAATTGATGAGAAATATCATATCTAAAATATCATTCCATCATGATTCAGCTGGAACAAGTTGAATCTGGTATTGAAATTGGAAGAATTTCAAAAGGTGTCACAACAACAAATCTAAGAAAAGAATATTTTGGAGAACCTTTTGTTTCTCTCAATACAAACCAAATTTTAGAAAAAAATTCATTGAAAAACTGAATTGGTCCGTTCTACACAAAACATGTGTCTCATATTTTCAGGATTCATCTTCATTTGTCTGAAATTGCTAATGCAAAATCGTCACTTTTTATCATAGAAAATTTATGAGTTGGAATAGTTGGAGATCAAGTTTCCAATTTGGAAGAGATCTTGGAGGCTAAAAGTGTTAGTGATGTTATAACATATTAACAAATCATATTTGACAAAATCATGCATAATAATTATCAATTTATTAAAAATAAAGGAGAATAAGTATTACTTATCCATAAGAGCATAAATAATTATAAAATGGAACTATATGATAAACTATGATAAATAATGTGATAAAGGATCGTAGAAATGGATGAACTAGACATAAAAAAGTGTAATAATAATGACAATTTAGTGGCTCCAGAGAGGTATACCAGGACTGCATATGTTCTTTTTTGGTTTGCATGGTAGTAGGAGTAAGGTGCCCCTTGCATGCCTTGTTGATATGAATGAGGTCCTTGAGGCCTTCACCAGTTTATGAAACAAATTTTCTATGATTCTCCTTCCCCACCTTGATATACAACTTTCAGACCAGGTAAGGATGGACACTTATCAATGGCATGATTCTCTTCACAGACTAAGAAAACCTCTATTACATTTATCAGACATTCCTTTTGAGGGTGTTTTCTGGTACATCTAGGGAAAACGATAGCTAAGGCCCTCTCTACTTCCTCTTGTTTCCTCTTGATCTACATTGTGTCAATTTACAATGCAAAGGTATGTAAAATCTCAATTTTTAATTCCTCCAACATATTTAAAATCTCATGCTTGATGGAGGTGGAAGAGGAAGGGGTGTTGGTCATGCTTTGGCTAGCTCTATCTTTCTTCCTAGCTGCCTTAGATTGGTTTCTAAAGACAATTTTGATGTCCTCATAAGGTAGCTGGTAGATATCTCCTCCAAACAACATATTAATGGTTTTTATCACCTCTTCCCTAATCCCTCAAAAAAGTACCAATTTGAGTGATCCAGGATCAAGGGTGAAGTTGGCTCCTTTATATTTTAGCTGAAATATTTCTTCATAATCCTTCCGGGATTCATGAGGTCCCAAAGTCATCCTAAATATCTCCTCTTTACTCTCTTTGGGCCTGAATTAGTCTCTATATTTCTTTTTGAAGGACGCTTGCATTTGTTCCTAGGTAGTGATATTGTTCTCAGGCAAACCCATGAACCAATGCAAGGTTGCAACTTTAGGGTGGATGGGAACAATTTTAGCTTTTGGTCATATGAGGGATACTCATAAGTCCTACTCAAAACAAAAAACTCAAACATGAAGGTGTCAAGATCCTCAGATGTAAGGCCATGGAAATGTGGAAGGTTTGATGGGTTGATGTTCTTCATTCTAGTTTCTCCATCAATTTCTATAATGGGAAAGACTCCTTGGGCCATAGTTTCATCCATGGCTTAAATTGGCGAAGCAGGTTTCTCAGGTGAAGCAAGTTCCTCTTCTTCACCACTATTTTCTTCAAAGTTTTCAAGTGGTTCACCTATATGGTGTACTACCTCACAACCACTAAAGAGAGTGAAGGGTGATTGTGTGGGGATGTGGGGGTTTTTCGTAAGAAATTTCATTGGTTGTTCCTACTCCTACGAGGCATGAAAGTAAAACTATTTTTGTGTTTTTCAATATTTTGGAACTAAATGTAAAACAGAAAGAATAAAATAATGTTGAAGTCGAAACAAACATATACTTAGTCACCTCTCCAAAAACGACACCAAAAAGTGGTGAGACCTGATATTTAACCAAGAGTGTTGCAACTCCTAAAGGCTACTCAACTTTACTTTATCAACCCTAGGTTCATACAAACTTGGAGGTGACGGTGTTATCTGCACAGCAGATGAGCTCTACTGACGCCATCATCATATTAATTCTACAATGAGGTGCTACTGCTAGGGTTACTTCTAGGAAAGGATGTTTGTCACACTTCTAAATGTAATGTAGGACTAGAAATATATCATAACCATTACTCTATCAACAAGGAAGGAAACTACTCTAGATCGCATTGATTCATCTAATGATTTCCAAGAAAGAAAGATTCACACTTATGATAATGCAAGAAAAGAAATTACACTAAGTGGATTTCATAATCTATATTTTTGAATTGAATTGCAGAAAAAGACACTAATCTATAACACACATACTGAACCAATGACTAATTAACTCATATCCAACTCATGCTTAACTCATGTGTTGAATGATGCATCTAGTAATGAACTAATCACACTTAAAAATGAATATGTTTTGCAGCAAAATAAGGAGGTGCCTAGGTGGTCTAAGAGGGTCCTTGGACCAAAGGTTCAGAGATGAAGGTCTATTTTTGGCTTGGATAGGCTTAGATGAGGTGGAATAATGATTCTGGGCTGAAGGAGATAGTGTTTGGCACTGCTACATGAAGCTACTACAGTGTTTCCTATAGTGCTATAAGATGTCTTGAAAAGCTATGGGAAATAGGATGAGTGGATTTTGAGGCTAGAAATGATCAGAAAAACGTTAGGAGAGGTGGGGTAAAGGTGGATCTTGGTATATGAATGGTATCCAACCCCTTGGACAATCTCTTAACTCTTCACAAAGCCTGTCTTGCACCCTAATGTTTTCTCTCGGTGATGTGGTGGCGACCTTAAAAACAAGGTTGTAGGTTACTTGAATGGAAGGTGGTTGATGAAGGGTCAAGAATCAAGATGATGGTGTTGAAGGGTTCCTCATTTGATGCTCTATTCAAACCTGTAATCAAGATACCTATTCATGCATTCATCATTGACAAACTTATCCCAAAAATGGTGTAAAATATTAGTTGAATTTAAATAAAATTACGTATGCAATTTAAACAGAAATGTATCTCTGCACCTACAACATGTTCATGATAAGCAACGTAAAACTATATAAATTTTCTAAGAAATCATAAAATGAAATATATATTTGGTCTGTGGTGGAATAGCTTCCTCCGCAAGCTCCAATGAAAGAGGTGAGAGAGGGAGGCTTAGCACACAGTTTCAATGTTTTATATGCTACCAAAAATGAAATGAAAGAAATCAACTCTTGCAAATTAAAAGAAAACAAAATTAAATAAGATAGACTGAGGCCAATGGATTGGGCCCTAACCCACAAGATTAGCTCCATGAAACTAACTCAATGGAGAAGAAACCAAATTCTCATCTTATTTCATAGCCAATATTTTAGGTGAAACATGAAAGTCAGAAACGTCTAATACAAAAGCCAAGAGTGCTCTAGCTACATCCCAAAATTCAAATCCTAGTGAGCTCTTGCTTTGGCCTATTTATGCTAAGGGGTAGCTACCAAAAAATCCCTAAAAAGTAGGTCTTTGTTCCCTTTGAACTTGAGAGAAGTGGATCTTGGATCCCTTTGATCATTCACTTGTTTGGATGCCTCTGATTTCGAGATATTGTAGGAGAATATTGAGGAGATATTGGTTTCCTTTAGGAGTTAAGAAGGTGGTGAACCTCCCTACAATCACTCGTTGTTGTCTACTCCAAGCCCCGACTATGCAATATTTCTAAAAAATGGCATTATTCCCTTTATTTTCCTACATTTAAACCACATTAGGCCTTGAATCACGACAACCATTAATACACCATTCTCACTAAGAAAAATATAAAAAAATGCAATTAAATGTGTGTGAGAGAGAAAAATTAAGCTAAAAGGGAGAACATTAACCCCTTAGAATGTACCTAATGATGGTGCTCATTAGATTACATGTCGGGCATTCCTTCTTTCAATCATGGAAATGACTGGGTTTCTGCAATCGTTGATAGATTCTAGAAGATGGCCATTATGGCATCCTGTAAGAAGAATATCATAGAAGAAACCAATGCTAAACTCCTCTTTGAGTGACTATGGGTACACTTAGGGATCCCACAGTCCATTATGTCAGATCAGGATAAAAACTTCCTCAGTACATTTTGGTTAAGTCTCTAGTAGATGCTGGACACCAAGCTCACAAAGTCCATAACTTGCCACCCCCAAACTGATGGCCAAACAAAGCTTGTCAATAGGATGATCATACACATTTATGCATGTAAAACTAGAAGCATCCAAGCACATGGGATGAAAGCCTCCCTTATTTCTAGTAAAACTATAACTGGGCTATTCACAGCTCAACTGGACACAACTCCTTTCAGGGTGGATTGGGATTCGAGCCCCTATGTCCCATTGATGTGTTCATACCATTTGTAGCTACTTAGGTGAATTCATATCATGTCAATTCTGAATTCGCCAAGGAAAAAACCTTCATTGAGCACATTCAACACATCCGCCAACAGGTCCATGACATATTGGATAGAGCTAATTCTAAGTACAAGTAACAACATGATGAGCATAAGGTGCCAATCAAGTTCTAACTAGGCGACAAAGTTGTTCCACATTTGTGGAATGAGCACCTCGATGGGCCCCACCACAAGCTTCTCCCACTACGATATGGGCCATATACCATCACCATGGTTGTAGGGGACAATGCCTTCGAGCTTAGTATTCCACCATTACTTGGTCTGCACCCAGTGTTCAATGTGGACCGCCTTCAACCCTACTTTCTACCATTTTTGGACACATATGACATTGCAAAACAACTCACAGCAACATAATTAAACCTAGACTACATGGAACAGGCCACAACTGATCGAATCATGGACACACAAATCAATAACATCCGCTAGGAGAGGATCCAGCTATATCGAGATTTTAAATCAGGCCAGCTCCTTCACTAGGGCAAGTGGTTCACTAAGGACAAAATTAAATAGAAATTTCCTCACCGCATGGAGGCTCTGCACGCAATGGGGACCATTTCTTCCTAAGGGGAGAGGAATGATCCAAGTGGATATTGGTGGCCAGCCCCCTATTCCACCTAGACTTCTACTCAGTTTCATCAGTTTCCTAGTTTATAACATCACTTACCATCTTTATCAAGTTACTACTAGAGATAATATGACCAAGTTATGACCTCGGGAAGTTGACTGCCCAGCAAACCCCATTGGGGCCCACAAATTCTTTGTGTTCTATCTCCTAGGGTTAGGGTTTTGGTTTTTTAGGATTTTTCCATGTTTTTCAATAATAAAAAGGCCCTTAAGCCTCATTGTAACATAGTTCAGATGCATGTAGCTGCCACATCTCTTCTCAGAGATAATCTAACATCGCCCAAGCTATTTTATTTTGATTCCATCTATAAGCTTATTTTAGTTATTTGATATTAATGAAATCAAGTATATTTTTTGATGCATATCTGCATTTATGTTTATTTCTGTATTTTATTGCATTCCTGCATAAATATGGATCAATCACTCGAAAAGTGTTCTCTGCAACACCTATGGAAAGAAAGTTATTTAAATTTCCTTGTCATTCAAAGCTCTATTTGGTCATCTATCTAGCATAATAGGCAAGATGGTTTCCATGGAGAAACTCGACTTTTGGGGAAACAAGTTATGGGGTGTTATTACTAGCTAGATAAGGATATGCAAACAATTTCGAGAACTCAATCTCACAAACAATTTCTTCACAAGATTCATCCCTCCAGATATCAGGAACTGTAATCTTATTACTGTTCCAAATATCAGTACCAACAATATTTATAGTTTCATTCCATAGACAACTAAGTGAACTATACATAGCTATAAATAGACTAAGCATGACTATTCCTTTGGAAGTTCTCTTGGGTCACGAAAAGCACTTCTTTCGCTTGCACTGAGGTTTTTGGTATGGTTTAGTTTTAGTTACAACTGTGGATTCTGCCCAACATTAAAATTAAACCAAAGGTTCATGATTGTTCAGATGTGGACATAGTTGGTGTTGACCATCGGTGTTAAACCATCCTGCGAAGACTTTGGAATACAAATATAACATATCATTTTAGGATTTTTATTGACCGTCGGTTATAACATATGGTTGTGAAAATTTTGAAATTGCATTAATATATAATTCTATGGTCAGGGTTAACCTGTATACCTACCATGTAGTGAAGTTGGGTGGAACAGGGTCCAAAGTTAACCCCAGTCACAACCTTTGAATCCTCTGCCATGAAACCTTAAATATAAGTCGACTCCATAGGTTTAAAAAGGAACAAATTAGGTGGGTCAATGGAGGGCTTTTCTGATGGATAGAAGGTTGTGCGTACGAATCAATCAGAGGTTAGTTGGGAGCCCAAAGAATATGTTGAACCAATCTTGGGAGGTCATGTGGAAGCTTCCCATTGGCCCACGTGGCCTCTCCCGATTGGACCAAATCAACAAGCCTTTAACCATTGAAACTGGACCAATTCGAACCAGTCAACTAGTGGCACTTGTCCTCATCTCATTAGCCCATAGGAGGTACAATCTCCTTCTGTGGTCATTTCTCAGTCAGCGTATAGACTGCTGACTAGGAATCCCTGCAACTGCATTTTGAAAATTTTAGTTGTTTGGAAAATTGATCAGAATGTGATCCCAAAAGCATATGATATCAGTTTTGAGTGAAACAATTTACATTGGATTCAAGACGACGATATATTCGCTATGGCACCGATTTCGAGCCATTTTGAGCAACTGGAATTTTGAGAATTTTATTGATCCCTTGGATCATTCCTACCAACCTGAAGCTTTTGTACCCCAAAATATCACTTTCAGTTAACAAACATATGATTGTTCAATTGCCTCACCATTCCTATCTCAATCCACTTAAAGTTTCTTGAATTTTCCACTTTGAGCTTTAGATGAAAGTACATCACCTTGCTTGATTTTGGAGTCATTATATTGCTGTCAAAGATGACATCTTGGTACAATTTCCCAAGATATGCAGACCCAAAAAATACCTTTTAAGGAATATGAACATTCCCTCCTCGATCTTTAATCAAAGGAAACTTATTCAATTTAAAATTCACTTCGCTTTGAACATTGTCATCATAACAATGCTTACCATGTCTAGCCTTGCACTTGGCTTCGCTCTTTACCAAATGTGATCACCATGGCCATGCACCATCCTTATTCAGAGCCAAAAAATTATGAAACCCACAAGAATATGTTTTGATACCAATTTCCTCTTTTTCAAATAGCTTTTGCATTCTCTTTTTGACCCCTATATTCTTTAACACTGGCATCTTGTTCACACCAATGTTCAACAATGATGCATCTTGCTGCAATTGCACTTCATTTTTTTTCCTCTTTTAGGAGGAAACATGTTAGACTCCTAAAACATCTTATCACATCGATTAGAAACCTCAATCAAATTATATTTAAAACTTGGTTCATATCCTAGAAAATCTTTAGATGTCTCAACATATTTGTTCTTGAACATTAACAATCAAAATTTCTAACTAGCATTAACAATCCTCTTCATTTTTCCATCATTCACAAGAGATAAAATCAATTCATTGCTATGTGCTCTAACATTGTATTCAATCCCATTTTTTAATAATTGATATTTATTCCCATGGTGATGAAAAATGGCTCTCCTATCATAAATATATGGACTTCCCAAAACAATGCCACATATATCAAGCAGAACTACATCAAGTTCAACCTCATTAAGAATGTTTGCAGTGATTTCAAATCTAAGTATGCATTTCCTTGTCACTTGTAATTTTGAATTCTTACATACCCAACCTAAAGAATAAGGTTTAGGATGAGTAATGGTTTCTAAATTAAACTTCTTGACAATGTCTTCAGAGATAATCTTTTCTTGTGATCCATTATCAAGCAATGTGTCTATCTTGGTGAGTTTTGAAATAACTCTAATGTGGAAAAGCTCTATTATTGTTTTTTTCATTTTGAGTTTCATTGAGACAATTTGAAGAACTAGTACTTGTAATGTCCTTACCTTTCAATCCCATGGTTGTGATATTTGTTTCATCCCCGGAATCCGAACCTAAATCATGTTGTGTAGCTACAACTGCCTTTTCTTTCTCCTTGGTTTTAAACTTTTTGGGTCTCTTCTTAGGATGAAGTTCCAAAAATGATATTCATCATGGCACTCTTTGGAATAGTGTTTGCATGTGATTTTTTCTTTCTCCATCTTGATTGAAGAATTCTTCCTTCCTTTTCCATTGAACTTATGGTTTCCTTTGTCTCTAGACTCAAAGGTGTTCTCACTTGTTTCATCAGAAACATTTTCCCCTCTTGCTTCTATATGTGTGGCCTATACACAAAATTCATATAAACTTGTAGGGTTAAACATGATAATAGTGTGTCTCAAATAGATATGTAAACCTCCAATGTGTTTGAGTAAAATGTCTTGAGAGAATAAATCTATGCCCAATATCAATGCTCTCCTTCTAAACTCTTGGGTATAACTTTGCACACTTTGACCCTTTAATTGCCTAAAGTTTTTCCAATCCGTTATAGCTTTCTGCATGTATGATAAAGCATAAAATTTTCTTCTTAAGGCAAAAAAAAACCATTCCAAGAGGATAAAACCTTACCATGTTTCTTCATGTCCTCTTGAGTTTTGGCTTCCCACCAAATGAGTGTTGCACTTTCCAACCTTGATGAAGCAAGCTATGTATTGGTCTCATCATCCTTGATCCTTTGTATCTTGCTATACACTTCAAGCTTACGAACCTAATTATCTAATTTCTCAACAGTTACCTCTCCATTATACATAGGAAATTCAAACTTTATGTCAAGTTTCAAATGTGGAGTTTTACCATGTCCCATTGGAGAATGTGGAGGTGTTTGTGAAGGGGTTGATGTAGAAGATGATGATGGTGAAGATGGAGGTGAGGATGGAGGTGAAGAGAAAGGTGGAGTTAAATATGGTTTGTCACCATTCCCTCCATTCGCTTTTGGAGGCTTGTCCCAATCTCCTCCATTTACTTTTGGAGTTTTATTTCCATCTCCCTTTGGAGGATTGGAACTCTAACCTTGTAACCTATTAGCACTCCATAGTTTCTTAAGGTTGTGAAGAAACCCAAAGGTAAGAAGATAACCACTTTTCAATTTATAAGCTAGCTCTTCTAAACTCATAGAGGGATGTCTTTCTCAGATTTAGCTTTGTTTTCTCTGTACGATTTTAGGCTAGATGTGAAAGTTTAGAGTTTGGTTTTTAAAATTGGTTTGGTTGGAATAGTAAGGGAAAGACATTGGGCAATGGAGTCAATTTAGTTACAAATATATTCAATTGTGGTAGTTACAAATAATTTTAATAGGACAAGGTATGGATACTTATTAGTTCTTATGAGCTTTGTGATGGTAAAGATGAAAATATTAAGGATCCATTAAACATAGAGCAATTAAGAATTCTATTTTTTAATTTCAGTTGAAAAAATAAAGATAGTTCAGAAGCCAAAATTGAGTGTACTTAAACAAATTCAAATTCTTATTTTTCTTTGAACAAAATAGATTAAAGAAACATATTAATGAATAGAGAAAAACACATTAACAATAAAAGATAGCTTCACCAACAAGTTTGACACATGAATCTTGAAAATATTTCTGCATTACTCAAAATTTTTCCACTTGATCTTAAGGAAAAAATTTACATTCAATAGTATTTTTCTTCGTACAAGTCCCAACAATAATACTTCGAATTTTGAAGTATTTATGCAAAATTATCAAAAAAAATCTTAAGTGAAAATCTCAAGATTTTTTACAAAATATTCAAAACTTTTTTACAAGGATAGAACAAAAATATAAGAGATAATAAATTTTTGCAGTTGTTGGCTCTATTCTCCAGGATGATCATTGATGACTGGACCCAAGAAAGTGTTTCCCTATTGTCTATCTATTGGAGGAGAAACTTTTTTACCAAATAAATTCACATAGCTTATCCCATCGATATTCACTTAGGATATAAATTTTTATCAATTTTCTATATGTCTCATCTACATTAGTATACTTTTGGAAATTAGGCTTGATGAAAAATAGGTTTTTGATCTTATGTCTAATGAACAAGTCAAAATCTATGGCCTCTATAAAAGCCTTCCCTGTGATGTTCCCCTTTATACCTACAAATTTATATTGTGCAATAATAAATAATTTTTGTTGATAGTCTTTTAAGCTAATCAGCTTGTCTTCCATCCCAATTAATCTTGGTTCCCCTTTCCTATTTAGCACACGAAACTTTTTATGGAATCTTTGAATGCTGGATTCTATATTGTGAAACTTATTCTCGAGTTGCAGCATGAGGTTCCTTTCACTATTGATCATTTTTACCTCCAAGATGGTTGTTTTGTTGTATTGAATTCCAGGCTCTTCTAATTCTTCATTAGTTTTAGAATTCAAGATTTTTATCAGAGTTTTTGCTTCACAAGGTTTTTGCCCCAATGTTTTTTTTTTTTCTTTCACCACTACTTTGGATCTTGGTATCAACTCTTCCTATTCAAAAATTATTTGGATTGAAGGCCATATTTTCGTAATGGCCTCATTTTTCTTTATACATGTATTTTATTTTGCCCGTGTCAATGCATGTGCCACTGCTCATTCACTTTCCAAGTGTTAAATCCTATGAGTGAGCTTGTGAGCTTTTTGTAATTCTGCTACATAAGAATTGTCTATTTTTAATTTATGCTCCTGTAATGTCTTAAGTTGGGCCTTCAATTTTTCAATTTATTTCCCTTGAATGGAAAAAATGTCCATGGCTCTAATCAACTCACTTGAGAAATCTGTGGTTTGATGTCGATTCTCATTGTGTTGCTGCAATTGAAATGGGGACTGTTGTTAGTAGAACCATAGCCGACTATGATGACTGCTCATTTTCCTTGAGCAGTTTCTCCATTTTGTAGAAATTTGAATAATAGCTAAATTATTCACTGAGATTATCCTGATTACACACTATTTAAGCTTCATGCATAATACATAACCTCTTCTACAATTGATCATCAATATGTGGAAAAAGAAGCAGTCGCATGCACACATTAAAACATAATCAAGCACACATATCAACACAGTATGTAATGGGGAAAGCAATAGCTGAAAACCCCCAACTATCTGTATATTATAATGATAGAGAACATGTAACAATACATAGCACAAATCTCTCACAGCTCTCAGCACGATCTCACATGCTACACACAAACTAGCACGGAAGATGAACAAGTCACGGGTTCAAATCTCCTCCACAATTCTGCCTGCCTCTACTGCGCAATCCAAGATGAGAATGAATGAGATCCAAGTTTGAATCCACCTGGCTTGTACTGTGCAATCCTCATTGGCAATCTCAATCCATGTGTGTGCAAATCTCATGCACAGCCATAGTCACAACTGATAGTAGACTCACTCTTTCACCCAACTCTAACACTGGTCTCCATTGAACTGTCCATGCATTGCAGTTAAATGATGTGTTCTTTAGTTGAATTATGAGTTAATAATTAGTGAATTAATTAATAATTAATTCACACCACTCATCACTAGTGTATTTTCCAGTTAGACTAAATACAACTAGTTCAACTAAGTTAAACCGAACACAACTCCACCAACTGTCTCATCAACTCCACCAAACTCTGCCACATGAGTTCTAACTGAAGTCAACCATGCAATAGCTCAACTAACCCTTAGGAAAAGCGTATTTCCTTCTGTCAGCTGCATGTGCCACATCCAAGCATCAAGCTGAAGTGCTCCAAGAGGATAAGATAATGTTTATAGTCTAAATATTATTAAGGGTTAATAATATTTGACTGTTCTATTTTTAGCCCGGCAGTCTAAAAATAGAAACCGCCCAATGTCTAAAAATAGAGGTCCATCTATTTTTACCAACTTGGCCAATAATCCATAAATAGCATCCTGCAACTCATATACCATGATCCATATGTCTAAAAATAGACATAGTCTAAAAATAGACTTTGCGACAAAAATCACCTGTGTGGCCCCCACCTAGTTTAGGTGATCACTTTCCAAGTAGGATCAGGAAAGATGTTTCAGGATGCCTCCTTCACTGTTTCTTGTTGCCATCTTCAACACATTTCCGCATCCATGTCTCTGATCTGGCTGTTTTGTTCAATTTTTATTCTGAACATGTCTTATTTATGTTTTTCCATTTCCCCAACTTCCTTGGCCTATGTATATTATGTAGATGTCATCTTAATATGTGTCTTCAAGGCTATTATATTTTCATTCTTTCTCTTCATGATCTCTTATGGTGCTTTTACATCACTGAGATTATAGCCAAGCTTGATTACCAAGTCTTCCAGTGATTTGATTTTGGTGTCCTTTGCCAAAGATTAAATCCTTTCCAGCTTTCGATGTGACTGTATATTGCTGACTGAGGCCTGCATCCTAGAGGCTGAGATGGTAGCATTGGTTAAAGTCGACTAAATCATTTCACTTGTCTGCTTCTGCATGTCCATCTGATCAATATGATGGATTTGGTCTGTATCAAAGGATATTGTTGACTCTTTACTATAAGTTGGTGTTAGTGATCTTGTATTGTTGGTCTACTAATGGTTGGTGATGTAGATCTATGTTAGGGAGAAACATGGGATTGACATCGGAGGCTTTGGATTTATTCTTAGTGGGTTTTCCTTCAGGTGCTATTATAGAAGAAGAATAGGGATTTTAGAATTACTCAGATAACAGGTGAAGACTGGTAATTTGGATGAAAATATTATGGGTAAGAGCTTGGTTGCAGAGGCTACTTATGCTAATTGGTCACTGTGAGGGTGTTGACCACTGGATGTGTGTTGGGGAGGCTCTGTTCACCTAACTGTGCACTTGTATTTTTTTTATGATCCTATAATAGTAAACAGAGTGGATAAAATAGATTTCTCATTGTTTATATGGAAAAAACTTGTTTACCGTCGTTCGATTATTGTTAAACGGAGCGGGTCCATTATCGTGGGAGTGGGAGGCATTTATTCATAAAACGGTTGGCTGATGGGAGGGAGGAATGACATATGGCGGTATATTGTTGGGCGATAAAGGTGAAGGGGTGAGCTAGCGGATAGGTAGTGGGGGGGAGATGGATGATAGGAGAGCCATGGTGGGGATAGAAGGTCCACATGGTGGGAGGTTATTGGAGCGAGAGCGAAGGGGTCAATAGTTAGTTGTAATATTCCAAAATTAGCATGTAGGTAATTTGAATATTGATTTTTGCTAATTTCACTTAGGAGATGAATAAATGGGTAAGGAGGCCCATACATTTCAGAAATAAGAATAAAATCCCTTATAGTGTGAAAAGGGATCATCATAGGAGTTGGATTTCACACCCTCATGTGTGAAAAGGGACATTTGCATGTGGACAAGGTTAAGTTTGACCAAGTCAATAGCGTTGGGATAGGAGGTGGAGATCATCTTGGGAGACACTGTAGTGATAGTGGGAGGAATATTCCTTAGTGGAGGAAACCCTAATGAGTAGTACCCAAGGAGAGAGGGCTTCCACTTATTTAAAAGGAGAGCAAGGCATCCATAGCAATATATGATTTATTATTGGAATTTTGGTCTACATGACTATTCTGCATTCTCCAACTATTTAGTTGAGTTAGTTGTGCTGCTTAGCACAAGGCATTCCTATTTAGGAATTCCTTCTCCTTTCAAGAGAGGCCTCTTGAGGGATATTGTACTTCATTTCTCCACATCTAGGCTTGAGGCGAAGCATCAATATTCATTATTTCTACAGAGAGTAGTGTTGTGTTGCAGGGTGTTGCAGTGGAGGGTTGATAACACCATCTTCAGAGCTTGTTTTTTAGTGGAAGGAGCTTTCCTTCTCTTGGGAGATCAGCTAGGAAGATTTTTGAGCACATTTCACATCTTGGCACTTGGCCAAAGTATTCCTCATCTTCTACAGCACAGTCCCTTGTAGGAACTGCGTCATTTTTCATAGTGTTACAGTAGCAGGGTTTAAGCCCTTGATTTTGAGCTAGTTTCTCATGGAAAGAGTCAATCCTTCTCCCGAAAAACTAGTATGATGTATTTTCTTCTACTTCTTGTATCATTTAGCTATATGTATGCAAATCTACAGTAATACTATGTTTTTTCAGATCCATATCTGTAGATCTACTCTTTTGTACTCATGCTTTCAAGAAACCTTTGTCGGGTTATCTCAATAATGTATTGAGGCTAAATCACTGATTTTCTCAACTCTTTGGTTAATAAAACTTGAGATATATTATTTTTCATAGTTTTCTATATAAACCCTCACAGAATAACACTATCATGAGCTTCAGAATTTATGTTTGATATAAGTCATGGGTTTGGGTGTTTTTCAGCCATATTAAGGCTGAGAGATCTGTTTAACATAGCTAGAGGGATTTTTTTCGATCCCCTTCTATATATAAAGGCAATAATACATATGCTAAGGGATATAAGTGTTATTTCCCCTTATGACGGCCTAATTTTCTGGAAATAACATTTTTATGGTCTATATTGTTGCTTTTCCCCACTTGGAGACAATATAGTGGGACATAATTTTACTGTTGTAGCAATAATATGATGGATATGTGTTCTATACACATTTGATGAGGTGATTTGTCATAGCTCTCTCATTATTGTGTTCATGTATTGCTACATCCCCATTTTCGAATATTACATCAGTGCAAGGGGAGAAAAATGGAGGTTTTCGAAGGGGGAATAGAGTGATGAGAGGAAATGAGAAGGGGGGGTGTGAATTAGCCAAGAGCCACAACGTACAATTATTCCCACCCCTTTGGAGACCCCTGAGTATTAGATGTTGAATGGGCTTGGGGATGGGGGGGGGGCAAGACAATCCTCTGCCATTGGTCCGGGAAGGGTAGATCATGGTTGTTGAAAACGCTCCAATGTTATTACATACAATGAAATACATATTTATTACAATACGATAATCACAATATAAATGTTGCAATTAAACTAATCTAATACATACTTAATTATCTTCTAAACCTACTTACTTATCCTCTAATGCTACATTTTTATTTGCAAACAATTTTTGGTTTTTTCTTTTGATTTTTTAATTAACCATGTTTAAACAGTGTGGTTAACTCACCTATATTTTAACTAGCTTAATTCAATCATGATTATACTATGTGATTTATTATTCGCTAACCTAAATGAATTTTATTTGCTTTGGCCTAATCATGCTTAAACAGTGTGATTAAACTAACTGGTCTACTTCTCCTAATACAATTTGGTATTTTAACTAGCAGCACATTATTTAAACAAAACTTCTAAGTATTATTGATGCTTTTTTTCATATTTTGAGTGGCATCTTGGCTTGCTCAATTTTATAAACTTAATTTTTTATGGGGTATTTTATTATTTTTCCTTTTCTCATGTTTTTATGTTTTTTTTTGTTCTTTTCACATATATATTTTTTTATCCCCTTGTTGTTTTTGTTTTTGTTTTATTTTCTTTCTTTTCCTTTTGGAAATAAATTTGGATAATAGAACATTATTTACAATATATCATATACAAAATTACAGCTACAATGAATTTATCCTATAAAATATAGCACCCTAATAGTGGTTCCAATGGGGATGGAACTCTCCTTGTGAGGTGCCAATAATGCTATAGATTAGTATCCTTGATCCATTGGACATATTGTCTTTATTCTACAACTAAATCTAATCGAGCTGTTGTTATTTATAAATGGTGGGAAACCAATCATCATAAGCTTAGGGCCTTCTCTCCAAGCTCAACTTGTGATATGAACTGCCCTCACTCTTACAATAGAAAAGTAGACTGAAATATATGCAGTGACTCTCAAATGGAACTAATTTATTCTGGATGAAAGTAAGGTTTAATAAGTCTCCCATTAATAGGTCCACCAGGAAATTATTTTTCATTTAATTCCTTCAAGAAAAAGGCATTGTTTCCTCCAAAAACTTCAATATTTTATGGCCCTTTCCACAAACTATCAAACTTCCCATGCTTGCCTTTATCTTCATTCCCTAAATCCCATTTCAGTACCAAATATTACATCTAGAAATTATCAGTATTTGTCAGTTTTTCATAAATATTCTTGATATTTTACTAAATTAGTTGAGTTTTATTGTAGGATTCCTCTCTAGATTGTTGCAGTTGGATGGTCTGTTTCATTATTCTTTGTAAATCATTTTTTTCCACTTGTTCTTCCTATAATAATTTTAGTATAGGGATTCCTATTGAATTAGGCAAAATTGCATCAACCCCATATACTATTTGAAATGGGGACATTCCAATAGATCTTTTGGTAGTAATTCAGTTAGCCTACGAGGCATTAATCAACTATTTGTACCAGGACTTTTTATTTTCCCACAACAGTTTTTTGATAATGTTGACTAGACTTTTGTTTGAGGACATGGCTAATCCATTTTTTTGTGGGTAGTAGGTAGTGGAGTTTCCTAATTTTATATGGTTTTTATCACAAAAGTAAACCATTTTATTTGATTTAAAGGAAAAAACATTGTGAGTGATAATTTTATAGGGACAACCAAACCTAGACAGAATGTTGCCATCTAGAAATTAGATAATGATAGTATATGTGGTTTGTCCAATTGGGATAGTTTCATTCCATTTTGTAAAGTAATCAATAGTTGTCAAGATCCATTTATGTTGGCCTTAGGAGGTGGGATGAATTTCACCAATGAAATCTATACCCCACTGTTGCAAAGGGACTTCAACTGAAATATGTTTTAGTGGTAAAGGTAAAAGATTTTTCTTTCCTTCAAAAATTTGGCATTGGTGTCAAGAGGTGACTTTCTTATGCACATCTGGAAACAAAGTGCGTTAGTAAAAACGAGCTCTTAAGATTTTATTAGCTATGGTTTTCCAATATAAGTGTCCTCCACCGTCTCTTTCATGGAATCCCTACATGAATTTATTTTCTTCATCTTTCAATAAACATTTTAGCAAGATACCTCCAACATCTTTCCAATATAAACTTTGATCTAAAATGAAAAATTTCATATTTTTCAATTTTAGAAATCTAGCTTTAGCCTTTGTTAAACCAAGAGGAGCTTGTAATTTCTGTAGTACAAAAATGATGTCTACATACCATGGTGAGGTAGAAAATTCTTTTGATACTTGTGGAGTCGCCAACTCTTCCAGTTCATCAAGTGCAATAATAAAATTGATATCAAGGGCATGAAAATTGGATGCAGCCATAAGTTTGGCCAATCCTTGATCCTTGATGATCTTGGTTGGTTTTATTTCTATGTCATACTCCAGGATCACAATAATCCATTTCCCTCTCCTTCCATTTGGGTCAACTTGTGTAAGACTACCTTTTACCACAACATTTGGGACAAATGCAATTATATGAAAATGTAAGATGTAAACCCTAAAGTCATTCGATGCTTTAACCAAAGAAAAGGGTTGTTTCTCCATGATGTTATAATCTAGTGATTCATCCCTCAAGGATCTGTTGAAGAAGGCTATGGGTTTTTCATGGTCTTCACTATTTTTCTGCAATAAAACAACTACAAAAGTATGTGCAGAAGCAAAAGAAAAAATCATAAAATCCTTAGTAAATTCAGGGCTTATAAAAACAGGAGCAGTAATTAAAACTAACTTTACTTCACTAAAAGATTTCTTGGATTCAGTATTCCATTTAATCTCAGTATCTATTTTCAACATCTTTGGTATTGATCCTAATATTTCAGCCAAGTTAGGAATAAATCTCCTAAGAAAACTTACTATTCCAATGAAGGATTGAACTTCTTTTTTGTTTCTATGTGGATCGATTTTTTGTATGGCCTCTATTCTATTGGGATCAATTTTAATGCCTTCTTTGGAAATGATATGACCTAGAAGTTTTCCCTCCTCTAAACCAAAAAGAGTTTTGTTAGGGTCTAAGGAGATGCCAAATTTTCTGCACTTTTCAAAAACTCTTCTTAGATGTAGTAATTTCCCTTCATCTATTTTTTGAAAATACAGTAATATCATCTAGGTAGATTACAATGAACCTATTAATTACATCAGTAAATGATATATCCATTTCTCTTTGGAAACTGGCCCTGATATTTATAAGGCCAAAAGAAGTTTTTACATACATAAAAGTTCCCATGGTGTATTAAATCATGTATTGTGTTGGTCATCAGGATGAACTAGAACCTGGTTGTAACCCGAAATACATCTAAAAAAGAGATTCTACTGGAACCAACTACCTTTTGTAATATGTGATCTATTTTTGGTAGTGGATAGTTGTCTTTGAGTGATGATTTGTTCAAATTCCCAAAGTCTACGGAGAGTCTAATTTCACTTGTTTTCTTCCTAGTTGGCACTAGATTTGAAACCTATTTTGAGAACCTCAATGGTACCATGATTTTGGCATCATGTAGTTTATTCACTTATTTTTTAATCAGAGTTATTAATAGTTACTTGAAGGGATTTTGGTCTTATTTTCTAGGGATGGTGTGCTTAATGATAGAAGTATCATGAGATTTTAAGTCCTCATAACTACATGCAAACACATCAGATAATTCCTTAAGAAATTCGATGTATTTATCCCTTTAATTAGGAGGCAAGGATTTATACAGTTTTACAATTTTGGGGTTTTCTTGCGTTCCAATGTTATAGTCTTCTATATCATTATCCACAACTTCAATCTTTGGTTTTTTGGCCACATCATTGAAATAAAAAATCTCTTCTAATGGTACCAATCCTCTTGGAAACACATTGTCTTTTAATTATAGAACTTCTAACTCGTCTTTATCATCATCAGTTTCATTTAGTTCCTTTTCTGTTTTATTTCTATTTACATCATTATCACTATCATTATCTATGTCAATATTTACACACTCAAATTCATCTTTCATATGTAGAAAAATTTCATTTTTCTCATCATTACCGAAAAATTTCCAATATCTTACATTTTTAGAGACAACTAGCCTATGTTTGACTTCCACCACATATTTCCTATAAGGGTGAAAAGGAATTTTACAAGTAATAGATGAAACATCCAGGGCATCAGCTCAAATATTCTGGCTTCTAGGGATAGTAGAAAAATCATATTCAGTGAAACATTGCAGAAATTCTAAAACTACATTCTTATAGGTTCTTAATCTAGGGTGTTTAGTTGAATATTCACCTTTGATTTATTTGATTATTAGCTCAGAATCCCCATGTACATAAATTCATTTTTCTCCAGATCTCTTTAAAATTTGCATCCCTGAGATCAAAGCTTCATATTATGCCATGTTATTTGTGCACTAAAAATTTAGCTTATAACCATGTCCCTTTGACATATTGGTTGATGAGTTCATAATAAAAACACCAGCTCCTTCACCATATTTACACATAGCCCCATCAAAATCCATATTCCAAAGAGCTTCTGCCTCTACATCTTATTTTTTAGTTTCAGTTATTTGGTTTGTTTTTGTGGGCTCAATCTCTAGTTGTGACCCTTCCTCTTTATTTTGTTTTTCATTGTACATAATGAAGGAATCCAAGTCATAGTGCACAGAGTATAGGGCAGAGTTGTTTGGTTTATCTTGGATACTAACCATGGATTTCATCAAAGTTTCTCTTTATAACCTTCTTTGATGGCCAAATAGAGGAATGGTAGCATAGGTCATATCCATTTGAAAAGTACCCTGTAACTTTGCACCCCATGACCTTGACAGTAGCATCCCATACTTGGGTGGTATGTATTCTACTATAACCTCCATGACTAGACTCTTGGATGGTATTTGAACTAAAGTGGCACACAAATCTTTAATCAGACCCAAACATCTCACTTTGATAGAATCAAAAGAATATAAGTATTTATAAGGTCTTGTAATATCTAGTCCTAGTTTTTCCATGATAGCTATGGGAATAAAGTTATGGGAAGCACCAGAATCAAGCATTGAGTTATGTAATATTTTGTCATGAATGTTCAAGCTAATGTATGAAGGTGGAACACTTCCATCCTAGGATTTTCCTTCGACCCCAGGTCCAAACAATAACTCAGGTCAGTCATCATTTAAATTAACCATGTTTGTCCTTTCTTCTATCTTCAAATATTTAATGACTTGGGTCTTATATACATATTTAGTCACCAATTCAGTAAGAGGAATAGGAATTTTTATTTTCTCCAATTTGGTTTCAATGCAAAAGGATGTTTGTTATTTGTCAACTTCTTTGACATTTTCATCTGGTTTTTTAGGCATTTCCTTTTGAGGGTCACTTCTTGCTTGATTAGTTGAAGGAGCCTCAAGTTTTCTAGATATTTCTTTTTGAGGATTAGTTTTTGTTTGACTAGTAAAGGGAGAATAGTTTTTGAGTTTTGTTAGGAGGATTTTCAACAACTTTCTTTCTCTTGAAGTTGTATTGTTTGCATATCTCCATCATGCCATTGTGATATCCTTGTTTATATTCCTCTTATTCTGAAGGGTCTTTCTCTGATTGTGATAAAAAAAAAAAATCAATATTCTTCTTATTTGGTCAAGAATATTTGAACAATCTCATTTATTCCAAATAGATTTATCTGTTTTTCTTTAGGTTCTTCTGTTAATTCAGTTTCATCACCAACATAGTTTTCTAGAAATGGAGGCATGATTTATTGTTGATCAACATGGCCTCTCCATTCTCGTTATTTAATTTGAGGGAGATTTCTTTTGAAATTAGGATTTACAATAGGAGGACCTCCTTGATTTTCTGTTGGAGGAGTTCTATCAGCTAAGATTAGTATATCCATCATTCTCTCCATAGTTTTCACTAAGGTATCCAACTTATCATATGAAGAAGAATAAGATGGTTCTTCCTTGATTTGGACTTTTCCTTCAGTTTTCAACCTAGCTTTCTTTGCTACCAAGTTTTCTTCTACACTAAGTGCATTCCTATGCATTTCATCTAAGGTGGCAGTTTTTCTTTCACGAAGTTGGTAGGCCATATCAGGATCAAAGCCATCTAGAAAATTTAGCAAGGCTAGTCTTAGAGGAGGTTGTGTTGTAGTTGGAATATAATTATAAATGTTGTTGAACCTAGTACAATAATATTGGACTGATTCTCCTGGAGTTCTTTTGATACTCTCATATTCAAGTAATATTTGGATATGGAATTTCTTGATTTCCCACCTTCTAAGGAAAATTTCGTGAAATTGAGTTAGGTCTGTGATAGAGGAAGCTCATAATGATTTAAACCATTTTTTAACTTTTCCTGTGAGACTTTGGGAAAATAACCTTAGTCTAACATCATCTTCATCAAATTATTGTAAATAAAAATAATCATTCATTTGATCTATGTATTTCTGAGCACTAATTGCTCTACTACTAACAAACTGGGGTATCTAAGTTTTATAACCTTGTGGCATGGGATTAAGTTACCCAGGTAAAATCATAGGAGAGTAATGAGAAGCCATGATGGGAATATGGGGATGAGAGGAATATGTAATAATAACATGTGTGGGTATAGTTGGTATGAAAGGTGGAGTTATAATAGTTTGTCGTGTTATAGTGGAAGTGGTGGGAATATTAGATGAACTGGGTATAGAAATGATTGAGCTAAGTGTAGAGCTACTGGGAGGGGTTAATGGACAAACAACATTAACAGGTGAAATTGGTTGTGGGATGGGAGATGATGTAGTAGAAGAAGGATTTGATGATTTGGGTGATTGATGGCCCATATATTTATTCACAATGTGATCCAACTTATAAGGTGATAGAAGGTCCTTACCCACAACAATTTCAGGTACAAAGCTATCAGATTTACATCTAAAAAGTTTATCTTCAAAATCCAAACCAAATTCTATGTCCTCTAAAGTAACACAATTCTCAGGAAGGGAATTAACTCTTGGCAGAATAATTTCACTTGATTCACTCTCAATTTCACTTTTCTTCCTAATTATTTTTTTGGGATTATCTATAATTTCCGGAGGATATGGATCTGGGTGTGCTCTAGTGTATATCGTTTTAGAATCTAGATATACTATAGTATATTTACAGATATTGAATATATACAAATTTTGAGTGGAAAATAACCTTAAATCAGATCTATTTCACAGCCACAAACACAGAAATAACTTTAAGCACTAAAACAAAGACTCCACTAGGAAAAATAGAATTTAAATGAAATGAAACCCATAGGTAACCACAGAACTGCATTTAAGTTTAGAAGCTAGCCCTTTTAAAACCATAGAGGGATTTCTCTGTCTGATTTAGCTTTGTTTGCTTTGTAGGATTTTAGGCTAGATGTAAAATTTCGGAGTTTGGTTTTTAAAATGGTTTGGTTGGAATAGTAAGGGAAAGCCATTGGGCAATGGAGTCAATTTAGCTACAAGTAGATTCAATTGCAACAGTGATAGATAGGTTTAATAGGGCAAGGTAGGGAGACTTATTAGATGTTATGAGCTTTGAGATATCTTAAATATGAAAAGATTAAGGATCCATTAAACATAGAGAAATTAATAATTCTATTGTGTAATTTCAGTTGAACACGTCAAGATTTCTCAGAAGCCAAAATTGAGTGTACTTGAAAAAATTCATATTCTCATTTTTCTTTGAACAAAATAGATAAAAGAAACATATGAATTGAAATACAAAAACACATTAACAAGAGAATATAACTACACCAACAAGTTTGACATGGGAATCCTGAAAAGCTTTCTGCATTACTGAAAAATTGTCCATTTGAGCTTAAGGAACATATTTACATTTAGAAGTATTTTTCTTCGTACATATACCAACAATAATACTTCGAATTTTGAAGTATTTATGCAAAATTATCAAAAATTATCTCGAGTGAAAATATCAATATTTTTTTACAAAATATCCAAAACTGTTTTAAAATGATAGAAAAAAACTATAGGAGATAAGAAACTGTTGCAATTGCTAGCTCTACTCTCGAGGATGACTATTAATGGTTGGACCCCAAAAAGTGTTGCCCTTATGTCTGTTTATTGGAGACGAAACTGTTTTACCCAAGAAATTCACATAGCTTATCCCATCGGTCTTCACTTGGTATATAAATTTTTATCAATTTTCTATATGTCTCATATACATCAGTATGCTTCAACAAGGTAGGCTTGATGACAAATAGGTTTTCGATCTCATGTCTAATGAACAAGTCAAAATCTATGGCCTCTATAAAAGCCTTCCATGTGATGTTCCCTTCTATACCTACAAATTTTGATTTAACTCGTGCAACAGTAAATAATTTTTTTTAATGGTATTTTAAGCTAACCATCGCGTCTTCCATCCCAATTAATCCTAGTATCCCTTTCCTATTTAGCACATGAAAATTTTTATGAAATCTTTCAATGTTGGATTCTAGATTGTGACACATATTCTTGAGTTGCAACATGAGGTTCCTTTTAGTATGGGTCCTTTTTACCTCCAAGATGGTTTATGTCTTGTCTTGAGTTCCAAGCTCTTCTAATTCTTCTTTAGTTTTAGAATTCAAGATTTTTATCAGAGTTTGTATTTCTTTCACCACTTCTTTGGATCCTTGTATCAACTATTCCTATTCAAAAATGATTTGGATTGAAGGCCATATTTTAGTAATGGCCTTAGTTGTCACTATCCATATATTTTCTGCTTCCTGTGCCAAAGTTTGTGCCATTACTGATTCACTTTCCAAGTGTTCAATCCTCTGAGTGAGCTTGTGAGTTTTCTGTAATTATGATAATAAGAATTGCCTATTTTTAATTTCTACTCTTGTAATGTCTTAAGTTGGGCCTTCAAATTTTAATTTCTTGCCCTTGAATGAAAAAATTATCCATGGCTCTGATCATCTCACATGAAGAATCTGTGGTCTCTTTTTGTGTTGATGTTGATGTAGATGTTCCTTGTATTGTTGCAGTTGAAATGGGGACTGTTGTTAGTGGAACTATAGCCAATTGTTATGAACGATCATTTTCCTTAAGAACTATCTCCATTTCCACTTCCATGTCTCTGATCTGGCTGTTTTGTTCAATTACTATTTTGAGCATGTCTTCTTTCTGTTGTTCCATTTCCACAACTTCCTTAGCCTGTGGGTCTTTTGTAGATGTCATCTTAAGTTGTTTCTTCAAGGCTAATATATCTGCATTATTTCTCTTCACAATCTCTTCTTACGATTTTACATCACTGGGATTGTAGCCCAGCTGGATTAACAAGTCTTCCAGTGATTTTATTTTTGTGTCATTGGCCAAATATGAAATCATTTCCATCTTTAGTTGTGACTTTATATTGTTGACTTAGGCCTGCAACCTAGAGGGTGACATGGAAACATTGGTCAAAGTAGAGTACATCATTTCACTTGTATTCTTATGCTTGTCTATGTGATCAATAGGATGGATCTACTCTGTATCAAAGGAGAATGTGGACTCTTTATAGTCATTTGGTGTCAATGATCTTGTATTGTTGGTCTACTAATGGTTGGTGATCTAGATCTATGGTAGGGGGCAGCATGGGATTGACATCAGAGGATTTGGATTTATTCTTAGGGGTTTTTCCTTTAGCTGCCATTATATAAAGAAGAACATGAATTTTAGAACTACATGGAAAAAAATTGAATACTAGTGATTTGGATGCAAATGTGATGGGTAGGCACTTGGTTGCAGAGGCTAGCTATAATGACTAGTCACCGTGAGGGTGTGGACCATTAATTGTGAGCTGTGGAGGCTCTGTTCACCTAAATGTGTGCTTAGATTTTTTTGATGATCCTATAATAGTAAATGGATCTGATAAAATGGATTTATAGTGATTTATATGGAAAAAAATGTGTTAATCATTGTTTGATTACCGTTAAACGAAGTGGGTATGTTATCGCAGGAGCGGGAGACATTTATTCGTAAAATGGTTGGGTAATGTGAAGGGAGGAATGATAGATGGTGGTATAGTGTTGGGGGAGAAAGGTGGTGAGGATTTTATTTGACGGGATGGATTTGGGGTCCACAGGGGTGAGGTGGTGGATAGGTAGTGGAGGGGAGACAGATGATAGGGGAGCCATGGTGGGGATAGGAGGTTATTGGCACGGGAGTGAAGGGGTCAATAGTCAGCACAATGGGGAGAAAAATGGAGGTTTTCAAAGGGGGGATGGAGACGTGAGCAGAAATGAGCATAGCGGGTGCGAATTATCCAGGAGCTACAATGTAGCAAATTATTCCCGCCCCTTTAGACCCCCTTGATGATTAAATGTTGAACATGCTTTGGGGGGGGGGGGAGACGATCCTCCACCGTTGATATGGGTAGGGTGGATCATGGTCATTGAAAGCGCTCCAATGTTATTACATACGATGAAATAAAACTTTATTACAATATGATAAACTCAATATAAATGTTGTGACTAAACTAATCTAATACATACTTAATTATCCTCTAAACCTACTTACTTATCCTCTAATGTTGCATTTTGATTTGCAAGAAATTTTTGGTTTTTTATTTTGATTTGTCAATTAACCACATTTAAACAGTGTGGTTAACTCAGCTTTATTTCAACTAGCCAAATTCAATCACGATTATACTATGTGATTGATTATTCACTAACCTAAACTAATTTTATTTACTTTGGCCTAATCATGCTTAAACTATGTGATTAAACTAACTGATATAGTTCTCCTAATTCAATGTGGGATTTTAACTAATAACACAATATTTAAACAAAACTTCTAAGTATTACTGATGTATTTTTTCATTTAGGCTTGCTCACTTCTATAAACTTAATTTTCTATGGTGTCTTTTATTGTTTTTTTTTTCCTGATGTTTTTTGATTTTTTGTTCTTTTCGCATATATATTTTTTATTCCCTTTTTTCTTTTTCTTTTATTTTCTTTCCTTTTTCCAAATGGGACATTATTTACAACATATCATATACAAAATTATAGCTACAATCAAGTCGTCCTATAAAATATAGGACCATAACACAACCTTCTATTCCTCTCTTCTTAGAGAAATTTTCACCATTTGTGTCATGTCAAAGAATTCCTTTTTGAAAGCATTCTCATCCTATGGCATATTACCAGGCTCTCCTTCATGTGCCATTACAGGTGAGGTTTTCGGTGAAACTTGAGGTGAAATTTGTGGTGGATATTGTGGCAAATGTTCTCTCCTTGACCTAACTTGAGGACTTTCTACCACAAGATTTCCTTCTCTTTTTAGCTTCAACCTTGTAAGCATCAGAAACAATTTCAAAAAAATTAAACCCTCACAACAACCAAATAATTCTATCTCTTATACCAAACTGATATGTATATATAAACTTGAGAGTTTATGGTGAAAATTACAAGTGAAATATTTAGGGGTTTTAACCAATTATGTTAATTAAATTAACACATAAACATGATTTTAAAACTAAATTTTGTAGAAAATAATGAAGCCATTAGTACCATAAAAACATATAGAAGACAACAAATGATGAAGGAGTTCACCCCTCCTGGGCTACATCTCCTGGTCCAGCTTCCAATGTTGGGACTCTTTCATTATGCTAAGAAAATATGTGTTTGCATCAAATAACAATGCTTATAATTTAAAAACAATGTCTCCAATGGCTCCAAAATAGTAAAAAACCCATAGTTGGGCTCTTTCTGCACTAAAAAAGGTCGAAAAGTGACTGAGTTATGCTCCAGAGAAGTTTCCCTACAAATTGTCCTCCAATGCGCACCCACCTTCTAACTATTCTTAAATTTCCACGTTGGTTCAGGTGCAATTTGTCGCTTCATTAAATTGCCTATGTAGGCCCACGAACCAGTAAAAACATGCCACTTGGCATAGCCATAGTCGTTAGATATAGGTTACTTGAAATACTCGCCTATTTCAACTCTGCTCGGACTAGGGTCGGGTGGTATGGTTGTGTTATTACCTACCATAGTTACGTTTGAAACGTCGCACCAAAATTTCAAGACAAGCTCTGCTTGAACTGAGGTTTGTGGTATGGTTTAGTCTTAGTTCCAACCGTGGCTTCCACCTAACATTAAATTTAAACAACAACTTCATGACTATCCATGTGATGACATAGTTGGTGTTGACCGTCAGTGTTAAACCATCACGCGAAGACTTTGGAATATGAATATAACATATGGTTTTAGGATTTTTATTCACGACCAGTTATAACATATGGTTACGAAACTTTGGCAACAGCGTTAATATATAGTGTTGGTGTCAGGATTAACCCCATGCCTTGTCTTTCTGCCACGTAGCATGGTTGGGTGGACCAAGGTCCATAGCTAACCGTGGTCCTAACCCTCCAATCCTCCTCCATGAAACCTTAAATACAAGTTGACTCCATAGGTTTAACAATGAACATGTTAGGTGGGTTAGTGAAGGGTTTTGCCACCTGATAGAAGGTTGTGTTTTTGAATCTGTAATAGGTCGATTAGGACCCCAGAAAGTATTTTGCACCAATATTGGGAGGCCACGTGGCATCCTCCCATTGGCCCACGTGATCTCTCCTGTTTGGACCTCCTCAACAAGTACCACTTGTCCCCATCTTATTAGCCCATAGAAGCTACAATCACCTTGTACGTTCATTGCCCAGTCAGCATACATACTGCCTGAGTGGGCATCCCTGCAATTTCATATTGAAAATTTTAGTTGTTTGGTAAATTGATCAGAACGAGATATCGAGAGCATATGATATTGATTTTGAGTGAAACAAGTTGTGTTGGATTCAACACGACAAGATAATATTTTTTGCGTTGGTTTCGATACATTTCTGGCACTTTCAATTTTGAGCATTTTATTGATCCCGTGGATCATTTGACCTAACATATTTTGCTAATAGTTTTTCCCCTTTAGTTATCATTCTCTTATTATTCCCCAAACATGGTTGTGAACTTGTCCATGAATAACACATAATATCTTGTCAAAAAAAATTGTGATGCAATATGCAAAGTCGTGGCCCTTGTGCAATTTTTTTATATTTAAATTTTCCTGTAATACCATATGGAGTTTTTTATCCTTAGAAGAGTGTAAGGAAGCTTGTTTCCTCTAAATATTTTTCCTATAAATTTTCCAATGGCATATAGACGTCTCTAGGTGTAATGTTTAACTAATTACTTTGCAGATCATAAATATTATAAGATTTTGTGAACCCATGAAACAATGCTTTTATCATTTGATTTGCATTGATGGCATTGATGTCACTGTTTATTTCAATTTCTATCTCAACAACAAGTGTATCTATGTCCTCCAGAAAAATTTCCTTCCAATTGTCATATATAACAACCCTATTCATGCAATAAAGAATGGTTTTGCATAAGTGATATAATGTTGTGATGACAATGTGTAGTCGAATGTGACCATATGCATAAGTTCTCTTTATCGCCAAAAAATTATATCAATTTCTTTTATGTCACATGGAAGTGCATGTTGAATGGGAGACGTGTTAGTGGGAACATTTATTATACCTCTAGTTAGGCCCATTTGTTGACCTTTATATTTATGGATCAATTCTCAAATTTGCATGAATGGTAAGCACATGGATACTAGTCGTTCTTCTAAATTAGTTAGTTTTCTTACGATGTAGATATGTATATTGTGCATAACTTCATGAGGGAATACAAATATGAGAATATTAGCATGATCCAAGGGATTTTGAAAATGTTTATGAGTTTATTTATTTTCGAGTTCCATGCCTCTAGTTGCAACGTGTTTTTTTTTAAATCAACTTGTTTATTTGTTATAACATCCTTTCCAAAGAAATTTCAATAATAACATGAGAAATAATAGATAGGCATGCCAACAATTGTTTTTTCAAACATTTTTTTAGCAAATGTGAAAATGTTGTTTGGTTGATACTTCTCCTTCTTATGATGAACTCTAACTTATTTTTAATTTTTAATGATATTTTTATGGTTTGACTGAGTTTTGTTTCTAAGAAAATTTTTTATTGCTTGAGGGGAATTGTTTTTCCATTTCATATAATTGGGACTTGTTCAAATTGTTGGTGCGATATAAATAAATATAGTGTCTCTATGTTCCAATGGTTCAAAATAATGTTGCACCATATTTTTTGATAGTGGATAACATTAAACATGACTAACTTGGATCTCTTTGATTTGAATCGAGTCAAAATATCTCCTCTATCTATAGTCCACACGCAAATGCCTTTCCCCATGACATAATCCATCTTGGAAAAAAGAAAAAACCACCTTAGATGTATCCTTTTTCATATGGGAGAATCAAAAGAAAAATACAACCCTCCCAATCCAAAATTCCTATTTTGTTTTTTTGTATGTTAACCTTGACATAGTGGTATATTCATTTTAAGGAAAAAGTATCACTTTGTAAAAAACCATCTCAACAAGTCTGGGCATAATGTGACATAAGAAACCATGTCATATTCATGTTGTATTATATTCATGTGAAATAAGCAAGCACACACAACCTTGAAATTTTATATTCGTTGAAGTCCTTGTGATAGCATCTTGGCTTATATTTGTGCCGACTTTTGTTTGATGAATGCACACCACAAAACAACTACACTTCCTCCAGGAATATTGATATGTAAACTTTTTTTTTCACAAGAGTCGCTCAAAATTTCCTACAAGGATATTGTCATGAAATAATGTCATATGTGTGCATGCCTACCAAATTCTTAATGGTATGTTGAGCCACTTTTACAACCAATGTATAAAAAAAATGTTTCCCTAAAGCCGCCCCTCGTTTGGATGGCGATCAAGTGAAGCACATTGTGACATTCGTTGAAGATAAACCTTGGGGTCATTGACATTATGCATTTTCATTGTTGAATATGTATTTAACTCATTTTGATAATACAACAATGCTTCATTGTAATTATTTTGCAAGTAAAGTCTAAAATGTTGTATTTCCCCCTTTCTAAATTTTATAGAACTATATCTATTACGTAAAAAGCATTGGAGAGAAACAAACAAAAAATCTCTAGGAGTAAAACTGAAGTTGTTTAGGCAGGCCAAATTATGTTTTTCCAAAACAACATTGATATCAAGATTTTCGTGCACACCAAATTTATTTAGTTCACTCATATTCTTGTCTTCGTCTTCTTGTTTGTTTTCAACCTTGAGAACATCCATTTATTGTCTTTTACTTTTTGGTATATACTTACTATAGTTTAATAAAAGAAGATACACAAGAAAACAAGACTGATTTAACTTTTTTTTTCTTTTTTTTTCTAGATATCTGCAAAAACAATTTTTATTAATACCATTTATATGTTGCTAAAGTGTGCATACCTTGTATCAAATGGAAATTGTCTAGATATGTGATAACACAAAAAATCTAAAAATCTTGAACCTTAGATCCAGAAAATTGTTCCCTTGCAAGTTAACAAGGAATCCAAGAAAAATAAGCAAATCTCTCAATGTTTCCACATACTAAGAAAACAAATATTATCATGCTTTGGAGAATGAAAAATTGTTATGGCTTCCTGAGGACATAGATACAAATAATAATAATAATAAAGATTTAATATGGACATGTAAAAGAATTGTGACACGATGAGCTTGCATATAGTTTAGCTCTGCACATGTCTTACATCTGGACATGGTGGATTACTTCCACCAGTTTTAAACCTAGTAAGATTGTTGAACTGGGGAGACTTATCACACTAACCTTTAAACATTAATATATGCACATACAAATTTCCTTTAATGTTGATGAAAAATTCTATATGCTTAAACACAAAGGACAAAAAAAAAATATTCATTAAGGTTTATTTTTCTTCATACTCTTGCTTGTAGTATCAAAATTATAGAAAAACAAATTTGAGAATGAATACATATTTCAAAATGACTTAGACTAAACCCATTAGGGGAATTTTGAGGTCTAAAATGGGCCTCCTATGAAAATTTTACAACAAAAATAAACTTCATATAAACCAATAGGATTTAAGATGATGATGTCAACCATGGGGGGTGATTCATCATTTTTTAAATAAAAGGGTAAAAAGATTAAAAAATAATAAAATAATAAAACAAATTTTTCAACTTATCTCCCAAAGTTTTTACTCAAATTTCAAGTGGGAGTACTCATTGGATGCAAAATTTAATTCCTCATCCAAGGAGTACCCATGTTGCATACTTTGGATGGACCTTGCTACATGAAAAATGAGAAATACATGAAAAGACGTGATTGTAATCACATTTTTCATGTATTTCCCATTTTTCATGTATGAGGATCCATCAAAAGTATGCAACATGGGTACTCCTTGGATGAGGAATTAAATTTTGCATCCAACGAATACTCCTACTCAAAATTTGGGTAAAATGTTTTAGAGATAAATTGAAAATATGAGAAGAAAAAGTAGTTTTTTCTTTTTTCCCTCTAAAATTTGATGACCCAGGTCTAAAGTTTGATCTAAATTCCATGTGCATAGAATATTTTTTTTTTCCTTGCTTCACACACTCATTCCCTCTACATAAATATTCTCCCGCACATATCCCATTTTTCATACATCCTTTATTCCACACACATCCCCTTAATGAGCCACATCATAAAATCAATGAGAATGTATAGCTCGTGCTTTAATTTTTTTTTCAATTATCATTTTAATTTTCCCTTATTTAACTTTTAGAAACTTTTCTTAGTTTTAATACAACTTAAATTTATCTCACCATCAAATTTAATTAATAATAAATTTAAACAAATAAAAATATAATAATTATTACCTGAAATTACCTTAAATTGGATTATTACACAACATAATTGGAAGGTTAGCCAACATGTCATATTACAAGAGGGCCACATGACATCATGTATTCTTATTCATTAATGTAGCACTTGGAAAAAAACCCTCCCCACTAAGAACTTGGGTTAATTTATCATTTTTTTCATTTGAGTTTTGTGGTTTTCTCTCCATAGTAAAAATTGAACACAACCTTAGTTGTGGCTTTAGGAACTATTTTTTTTCAGTTTCTATCACCATAACACTTGGACAATGGGTTGTATACTGTTGTGGTTCTTTCCTTCAAAACCCCTATTGAAAAAACACCCACATATGTATCCAAACTCATGAAACTGAATGATAGATTATTGAGCCTTTGGTGAATCCCTATATTCGATTCTAGTTGGTTATAGGGTCATTGTGGTGCTTACTATTGTTGTCACTTCATAATTTGTGAGATTTTCAAGAACAAACGATAGAGGAAAGCATCAAATCACTTTGGAGTCCAGGACCTAGCCTTCCTAGAATTAGAGAGGGCTCTCTCTGTTTTTATGATTTAACTTGATGATTATAAGTGTTGGTATTAGGCTAGTTACAGTGATGGGGGTTTTTTGTTTGATTGATGGTGTCGTTGGAAAAATAGGGCTGCAGGGACTAATCCATTGGGCTATGGAGTCAAAAGGTTGGAATGGCACCTCAACATCAATAACATCATAGGGAATGCTAACTATGCTAAATGGATCTTTAGAGCTATATGAAAATGAGGTGAAAGAAATAGTAAGGTTTAGTAGTGACTAAAGAGCAGTTAAGAATTCTTTAATCAGACTTCAGTAGAAAACATTTAGATTGTAAATGTAGATAGAATTAAGGTGCTCCAACAGCAAATATCAATCTATAATTTCTGATTTAGAATTAGATGAACAGATGCACAACAGATAAAACAACATAAACATTTAAACAGAGAAGTAGCACATCACCATTTTGGCACAGCTCGAGAATCCTGTAAACAGTCTTTGATTATTGATGTCCAGCTCCAAAATTACGGTGCTCTAATATAGTAGTTCTTACAATGCAGGTGATAACCCAACCCTTGATTATGAAAATTTAAGCAGGATTTAACTAAGACTTGATTTAATTTCCATAATCTACTTTGGAAAACTTTATTTATTACAAACAACTGAAAATTAAACAGGTATGGCCATGCAAGGCTTGAACAAAGAAAATCTCTGAAAAAACACTGCCTATGGAATTAATTTTGGTAACTCTTCAAGAATGAAAAACTCAGGCAGCTCTTCATAAATAAAAAGTAGGCTTGAAGGTGCCATGTGATGATCTTGAAGAGGCAACGAATGATGGCTCTGACATCTGGCCTTACTTTTCAAAAGATCAGCATTGGGAAATTAACTCTAGTGCAGGTCTAGCCACTTCTCATCGATTAGAGATTGTGATGATGTTCTTTTCTTCCTTCTCCATTCCTACCGTCATAACATAACAATTCTGCATGAACGCCCTTTGCTACCTGATTCGACTTGTGGTGTTTATTTACTACCCAAATCCTTCTTGTCGTGTTTCAACCCTTTTTCCAAACAAAACAGTGTAAAAACTCATATACTTGAACCTGAAAATGTTTAGATTGTAGTTCTGAAGCTGCATCACATCTGCACAATTCGAAATATTTACAGTTTAATTTAGGAAGAATTTAATTGGCAATGCGATGTGAAGTGGGAGGTGATGTGGAGGGAAGCTGGGCCTAGACCGCAACCCGCAGATCGCAACTCTTAAGTTTTAGTTATAAGCGTGGAGGCAAACTCTAAAAGACGTGAAGTGAAAAGTTTGGGGAGAAGGTAAGTGATGTGGCAGGGGAAAGTGGGACCGAATGCATCAAAAACTGCAGATCTTAGCTTTTTGTTATAAGCAGCGGGGGTTAAAATCTAAAACTTGCGAAGTGTGGGGAGAGGGACCTACCTACATTTCAATCACAAGTCGAAAAGCTTCTGTAGTAAGGTAAATATTATGATGTTTCATATGATATGTGTTTCAATGTATTTCAAATAGCTGTGAAGTGGGTGGCAGAGCTGCTATTGTGGGGCCAACCGTCACATCACAAATTAAACCAAATTTATTACGGGTGCTTCAAATGTAAGTTAACAAATATGTGATGGATGGTGGGGAGAAAGGGTGACGTGAAAGGATGGCCCCACTTTAATCGCAATTGGGGAAATTGGGAAAGTGGAAGGTAAAACAATGATATAACGATGAAAGGTAAAGGTGAAGGCTAAAGCGGAAAGGCAAAAAAAAAGGTAAGGTTCAATGATTTTTTAAGGGGATTGAAATGGAAAGGAGGTGTGGCAGGTGAATGGGTGAATGGGTCCCACTTCATCGCATCATCGGAAAAACAAGATTTTGCATAAGTCTTAAGAGGTAAGGTTAAAAACCTATGGGCTACGAAGTGCAGGCAACAGGTAAGGCTTATTTGCGTGCCATGGGTGAGTGGGTCCCACTTCATCGCAAATCTCATTTTGAAATGTTTGTAGGATAAGGAAATTGAAAAAAATTTTGATTTGGCCAATGCGAAAAGTGATTAGGGAGTATGGTAATGAAATAAAAGTGAAATGGCTTAGGGAAAAAATGAAAATGAAAATGAATAAGTGATGGGGTGATTTTTTATAAATAATGTGTCGGGAGATTATGAAAGGAAATGTAAGGAAACGAATGGAAATATATGGAAATATATGATCAGGGAATGAAGTGTAAATAAAGGGAAATGGAATGAAAGGAAAGTATGGTGGGTGATTGGGTCCCACTTCATCGCAAATCTCATTTCGCTGACTTTAACATTTACTCTTGTGCCCATCTGGAAAAACTTTCGATCTATGATTGCGATTGAATCTCTATCGTTAATCATTGCTCAGATCCAACAGTACTCACTGCTCCCTTGCTATGGATTTCCGACCTTGTTTCCTTGGTTGCGTCCATTCTTTCTTAGTTGTTCATAGAATACTTTCCCTACGTTCACGACTTAACCTGCTTTAGCGTTCATGACTTGACCTGCTTTAGCATTTACGACTTGACCCAATCACGTTCAAGACTCCACCCTTGTTGTTTTTCTGCCTTAACTACTTCTCTGATACCTTTGCTTCCTTTGATTCTAATGTTGCTCCTTTTTTAGCTATAAAACTTGGGTGTTAATAGTTGAATAAGGGGTTTGAAATAAATAAGGTGTAGAAATTTAGAACATCGAGGAAATGAGGGGCACAGAGGGTGAATGAAATGGAATGAGGGCAAAATTGAAGTTTGATCACCATCACACCTTATCAACAACACTTTCTTCCTTATTTTCTGAAAATAAATGATAGTCATGGAATATCATTTTCAGTCATGACAAAATCTAAACAATAATCAGTCACCTGGTGATACTGTCAAATAAAGTGGTCTAACAGTGGCTCCAGCTGGGGATGGAAGCTCCTTCAGAAGATGTCAATAACATTGTAGACTAGTATCCTAATCCTTTGGGTTGATCCCATAACTTGTATCTTGATCTATCAGGAAACTTAGTGATTGGAAACTAGTTGATAGTTCCTTTTGACTTTGACTAATAAAAATAGACCACATGGTTAGCCAGCTAGCTTATTAGCATACTGAAATCTGAATTGAAACTATAATTGAACTTATCCACTACAATGCATAAAGCTAAGCATACTACTGCACCTTGAAAACTTGAATGATGAGACCAAAACTGTGCTGAAATTAAAGTCTAAAACACACTGATCTGAAAATGAAAAGCAATCTAAAACTAATATTTTTAAGATGCTCAAAGTGTTGATATTATTTGCACACCTACCTACCCTAATCTAACTTGGAGGTGATATACACACTAAGTGGACTCCTTTATCCAATGCAACCAATCAAGTAAATGACTACATGATTGATTCTTGTTCACCTTTTTGAGCATGCTGAAAAACAAAAGCGCCACTCCCATTTTACTTTCCTTTGAATAGCAGTGCTCAAAATTTTCCTTAAACTCTGTAACAAACCATTCTTGGCATGGCATACTCCTTCTTCATATGATTCTAAGAAATCAAAAAAAGGATCTTGGAACAATACTTGGCCTTGAGGATTTAAATAATAGACTTCATCTAGGCCTGCTCCTTGTTCCAATTTGTCATGCTCAGGATCCTTCTGAAAGAGAATATCTACAAAAATTCATGGTCACCTGACATGGCATCCTCATTATATACCACTATGATGTCCTCAAGAAAACCTAATATTTCTTGACCAAGTTGGTTTAATTATATAGGAAAGTCATCATTCTGATGAATAGGAGCACTTTTTAGCAATAGGCCTTCTTGAGAAGATAGAACAACATCAATATAAATCTGTTCTTCTCTTTCATCATGAGAAAATACTTCAGTACGTAAATTAGCAGTAGAACCAATAGCAATAATCTCCTCATTACATAAAAATTGAGAGGCAAGTTGCATGCTCAGAAATTGATTATTTTCTTCTTCAGTTAAAGGAGGAGACAGTCTTTGTTTTCTTTGGATTGAACAACAATCGTTTTCTTTCTCTTGTGAAGAGTGATCATGAGACTTAATGTCTTATTTAGCCTTATATAAAAGAGTAGATGAATTACCATTTGTCCCCACAGAGAGACCCTGTGAATCTATTTTCATTTCTTGATGGCTTTCATTGTCAACTAACTTCTCTTGGTTATCATGACAATTAAATTGAGAGTGAAATTCATGAATTGCTTCTAAGAGATCCTCAGGATGCCAATTTCCTAGATCTTCATAAATATTTACAAGGTATTGTATGAGATCATCAGACTGATCACAAAAATTTTCACCTAATGATAACGATGGAGAATATTCTTTATAATACTCATAAAACACCTTGTGGAAATATTTTAAAGAAAACAAATTACCAGGATTCAAACATTCATACCATTCCCTCACATTCCCTTCTAATATTGCCATGAACATCTTCATGAGGCAATCCTCATTCCATTCGACCTTCAACTTCCATGAATGTATATCAAATTTAATGAGATGTAACGAAGCATCATAAACATTCTCATCTTGAAAAATAGGAAGATTTCTTTTCCAATCTACCGAAGGCATTTCATGTGGGAATCCGAGAATGTGATCTCTATTCATTGGAGCATACTCGCATTGTATTCTTGGATTCATCTTGTCCATCAGTCAGAGAGTGGGGTCATTGTGTATTCACAACCAATTTGGATTCTTCTGCCAATGGATTCTTTAGGTCAATTGAAAACTGTGGAGTTGCCATGTGGATGATTTCAACTTACTTGTATCTAGCTTGTTTTCCATCATCAACAACCAGATACCAATCTTGGAACATACTTGAATCATACAATATTTTGATTGGGGTTTCTGAGTTCTGATGAAATACCGAGCTTTTTAATAAGTCCCCAGTATGGTCTCCATTATGTTGTCATTCTGTAATTTGTGAGATTGGCAAGAACAAACAACGAAGGACAACATCAAACCACTTTAGAGTCCAGGACCTAGCCTTCCTAGACTCAGAGAGGGCTCTCCCTATTTTTATGATTTAACTTGATGATTATAAGTGCTGATATTAGACTAGTTACATGATGGGGGTTGTTTGTTTGATTGATGGTGTGGGTGGATAGATAGGGCTGCAGGGACTAATCCATTGGGCTATGGAGTCAAAAGGTTGGAATGACACATCAACATTAAGAGAAACACAGGGCAACCTAACTGTGCTAAATGGATCTTTAGAGCTATATGAATATGAGGTAAAAAAAATAGTAAGGTTCAGTAGTGACTAAAGAGCAGTTAATAATTATTTAATTAGATTTCAGTAGAAAACATTCAGATTGTAAATTCAGAGAGAATTAAGGTGCTCTGACAACAAATATTAATCTAAAATTGCTAATTTACAATTAGATTAATAGATGCACAACAAAGAAAATGATAGAAACACATAAACAGAGAAGTAGCACATCACCATTTTGACACAGCTAAAGAATCCTTTAAACAGTCTTTGATTATTGATGTCCAGCTCCAAAATTACAGTACTCCAATATAGTAGTTCTTATAATGCAGGGGCTAACAATATCCAACCCTTGATTATGAAAATTCAAGAAATATTTAACTAAGACTTAAGTCAGTTTCCCCAATCTACTTTATCAAACTTCATTTATTACAAACAAATGAAAATTAAACAGGTATGGCCATGCAAGGCCTGAACAAAGAAAATATCTAAAAAACACTTCCTATGGAATTAATTTTGGTAACTCTTCAAGAATGAAAAAATTAGGCAGCTCTTCGTAAATCAAAAGTAAGCTTGAAGGTGCCATGTGATGATCCTGAAGAGGCAAAAAATGATGGCTCTGACATCTGACCCTGATTTTCGAAAGATCGACATTGGGAAATTAAGTCTAGTGCAAGGCTAGCCACGTTTCATTGATTAGAGGTTGTGCTTATGTGCTTTGCTGCCTTTTCCATTCCTACCGTCATAACATAAAAATTCTACGTGAATGCCCCTGACTCGACCGGTGGTGTTTATGTGCTACCTGAATCCTTCTTATCGTGTTTCAACCCTTTTTTCAAACAAAATAGCGTAAAATCTCATATAATCAGACCTGAAAATGTTTAGATTGTAGTTCTGAAGCCGCATCGCATCTGTGCACTTTGCTATATTTACAATTTAAGTTATGAAGAATGTAATAGGTGATGTGATGCAAAGTGGGAGGTGACGTGGAGGGAAGGTGGGACCAGATCGCAGCCAGCAGATTGCAACTCTTATGTTTTAGCTATAACCACGCAGGAAAGCTCTAAAGGACACGAAGTGTGAAGTGTGGGGAGAAGGTAGGTGACGTGGCAAGCGAAAGTGGGACAGACTATATTGTAAATTATAGATCTTAGCTTTTTGTTATAAGCAACAAGGGTTAAAATCTAAAACTTGTGAAGTGTGGGGAGAGGGACCCACCTACATTGCAATCACAAGTCAGAAAGCTTGTATGGTAAGGTAAAGCTTATGATTTTTTATATGATATGTGTTTCAATGTATTTCAAAGGACTGTGAAGTGGGGGTGGAGTTATTGTGGTGGGGCCAACCGCTGCATTGCAAATTAAACCAAATACATTGCGGGTGTTTCAAAGGTAAGTTAACAAATATGTGATGCGATATATTATCTTTGCTGATATGCGATGGATGGTGGGGAGAAAGGGTGGCATGGAAGGATGGCCCCACATTAATCGCAATCGAGGAAATCAAGAAAGCAGAAGGTAAAACAACGATATAATGATGAAAGGTAAAGGTGAAGGCTAAAGAAGAAAGGTAGAAAAAAGTCAGGTTTGTTTCACTCGGATTGAACCTCAGGCTGAAAAAGGAAATTGTGAGGTAACCTAAAACCACGCTTAGCCAAGTAGCTAGCCCTAATAGGCTAGGAGAGGGCTCTCTCCATATAAATCACGGCCAAAATTACTGAGGAAAGAAGATATTAGGCTAAGTATAACAGCTCAAGGTTTTGATTTTTTACTGTATAGGGTTTCGCTGGATCAGAAGGAGTCAAACAGTTAGGGCAAGGAAATAATTTGGTCAAAATTTTTTAGGGTGTTCTATGGGGCAAGGTAGGTACAGTGGTTTAACACTTTAGGGTTTTGATGATGATATGACTAAGACAGGTGAGGAGCTAGAAATAGCATGGTGAACTCATAATTATTTCTAAACTGAAGAAATTATAAATTGTGAATATTTACCCAAAACAAAGCATAACAATTATGGATTATGTTCATATAAATTGAAAACATTCACTTAATGGCAATGAGATGATGAATGAAATAAACAAGACATTCTAACATATGAGCACAAAATAAGAAATTGAAATTAAACACTATACCACATGGATCCCATAAAAATAGTTGTAAATTTGATTAATGTCGAGGCCAAAATTGATACAAAAGTGTGTCTCTTCAAAATCCAAGCATCCAACTGCGTCCAACCTCTACTAATGAGAAATAAAAAGAAGATATAGACCTCAAAACAACTCATCCTAGCCTTAGTGGGTCGAATCCATGAAATGAGGATCATTTTCCACCAAATGCTGAAGAAGAATCTGAAGACTAGGACGACCGAACAACTTGCCTCTAAAAGAGAGAAAACTGATTCATTTGACCCCAACTGATGACTTACCTAATATATCTACCTTAGATAAAATTAAAAACATGAATTTTACATTCATCATGAACATTTACATCAGTAAAATTACATTTCCCAAATTGAAAAGTAAAACTGGAGAAGATTTGCTGAAGATTGTAAAAATTTACAATTTTCTAGCAAACGCGCAGCGTCCAAGTAGGAAAAATAGCATGATTTGCAAGTTGGTTTTGAGTATCTTCCTAGTGTCCAAATCAACTCCATGATAGCTCATTGGAAATCTATCTGAGTCTAGTTTCTAGATCTATATTCATTTTTCAACATGGTTTTGATCTGAACTATCAAAAATCCAATCTCCCAGGACTGGTAAACACGCAGCGACCAAGTCAAAATGGAGGCAGAAACATGATTTTTAGGTCATTTTTTGCATGTTTGAGGGACCAGGTCTCCTCAAAATATTATGAAAATTGATAGGGTTGATGTCCTCATCATTATAAACCTGCTAGTGGTGTCCATTTTTTATTTAGAGGTCCCAAAAAGGAGTGCAACGTCCAGGTCGTTGCGCCTTTAGCAAAATTTCTAAGTTGAAAATTATCAAAAAATGCAGAACATAACATGAGTGCAAAAATGTGCCAAAATTGTTGGAGTACTTGTGCATTGAGTGCTTGAGGCATGGAGTGACACCTCAGCAAGTATATCTAGCCTTTCTTTCTCTCCATGCTTGGTCAAACCTTTAGTTTTAACATTAGCTCTTTTTCCTTTTCCTTGTCTTTGTCTACCTGCTGTGTTGATGAAGAAGACATGGCCCCTTTCACTCCAAGTGAAGAAAACACATGCATATAGCCTCTCTGATAAGCCTTGGGAAATAGATCAACATCAGCCAAGCTAGCTCAAGTTGCCTCAATATCCTCCTCACTGCTTGATGACTCAAAATCATGATGTGATGATGATGAAGGGTTACAGAAAGTTGAAGAAGAAGGATCAACATGAGGTGAATGAAACTGACTTGGTGATGATGTATGAGTAACAAGATAAGATGGGGGAGTAGATATGGGAGGATGAGGTGATGAGGGGATATTCTTATCATGTTTGCTAGGTGGGATAGTAAAAATCTCATTTGATATGAATGTGTCCCATGGAATGTTCATTTGATCAAGCTGATACATGACTATCATTTTGATGAGGGAGTGGTGGAAAACACTCTGCATTTGATGAATATAATCGATTTTTTGTGAAATGTATGCCATCTTATCAACATAGGGTGATACTGGATCTTCTGCACTTTCTCACAAAACTCAAAACAACCAACATGTGTAATATTCCCAATAAGCAATGGCTAATTGGAATATTCGATTTTGGTCAATTTTTCTTTAAGTAGTTATATTATGAATAAAACTGAGTAAAGGGAACACAACTCACTCTAAAATAAGGGGGGACTTCCTAGTAGACGAACATTGTAATCAAGGGGACCAAATTGAGCATGCAAAATTAAGCATGCAGCAAAGGGATATTACCGTGGTATCGTGGGTGGAGGCGGCCGTAGGTTTTGAAAGCGGCCAATGCTATATAAAGAAGATAGCCTCCTCATTTTGATGATCATTGGAGTTTAGGCATTTTAATATGGTCATTGCGACTATTGAGTACACTGGCTGTTTACCCTATTTGTAGCACTGTTTAGCGCATTGAGTGTCTCCGTTCGGAGATCTCGCCCTCAGCCCTAGGTGACTTCAAGTGCCTGCTTAGGTGAGGTAGTCCCGTCAGTGTTTTTGTAGGAGAATTGATCCACTATATTTGTGGAGGAGCAGTGCATCTATTGGCTATGCAGCATTTGTGGAGGAGCAGCACATTTATTGACTGCGCAATCCTGAGTGGGAGGATGCAGTCCGTATTGGGGATTTCTGGATCAGCGGTGATCATGTTATTGGGGATCCAGGTAGTGGCTGCGTGATCATTGGGAGGAAAGTGTAGATCCACAAGGAGATAATTCCAGACATCTACAAGGTTGTTTTCAGCAGCTGGAACATAGATCTGAAACACAACCATCCCATGCAACGGAGATCTGAAACACAGCAGCGTTCAGAGAATATTTCTTAACTTGCCTTGTGCAAGTTTAGGTGCTATCACCTATTGTACTCCTCTATATTTATCAGAATAATAAAATGGCTCAGTGTTTGCTTGGTATTTCTCGAGTATCTGTGCATATTTTATATACACGCTATTGCATGATTGCATTTCTATTATTCCTTTCCTTTGCAATTTGATTTCTGTACCACTTGTGTTTTCTCCCACACTCTTAGACAGAGTCTAGAAAGGGCTAGATAGCCTCCAGATCTCACCCTCTTTCAGAGGTGAAATATCTGGTAAATGCCCTCCCAGTCCATCTCTAGTTGGAGTCTGCTTGTGTTTTAGAGATATCCCTAAAAAGGGATATTACAGTGGTATCAGAGCATAGATCTGGCTCAGCCTGTGGAGCTAGTATTCTATGTCATTGGAAGAAAAACCCTACATCTACCACAGAGGTAGGAAGTATAGAGATATTAAGCATAGGTTGGAGAAAACCTACGGAGTGGGAGACTGTGTTCGAGTGGTGGACACAGAACAGGAGGAGTCTACAGTAGAAGCATAGCAGGGAGAGCTAATGGTAGAGGATAGTGATGCAAAACAGTTTGGGGAAGCACTCCTCAGATCAGTGCAGGATCGGGCAAGGCAGATAGAGGTGATAGGCTAGAGATTCATGGCTATGGAGGCTAGACAGCGTGAAATCCCAAAGGGTTTCTAGGTTGGTGAGGGGTCGGGCACATCCCACCATTTGCAAGAGAAGGTTGCCGCTCCACACCAGGCACCACATGCCCCCACTCGTGCTACTATGCCCAATTTTCTGAGTGCAGATACTGGGGTAGGAGCCCAGGAGGAACTAGAGTCTGACCGCATAGCTGAATATTTTGCTGAGTGCCAGGTAGCTGGGCAGGAGTTTAGGGATGCCATTTTATTCAAAGACTTTGTTCAGATGAAGCGGGACAGTAGACCCCGCGACCATCACAAAGGGCACCAGCATTATCATGATAGAGACACCCAGCATACAACGAGCCGATTCCATTTTCCTACGTTTGATGGTTCATCAAATAGTTTAGCAAAGTCTTGGGTGGAGAAGCTGGATGTATATTTCCAGCCCAACCAGATGGCAGATACGGAGGCCATCAAGGTGGCCACGCTGCATTTGGAGGGTCAAGCTCAAGACTGGTGGTTCCATGGAAGGGTGACACTTGGGCATTCCACCGTGACTACCTATGCCAAGTTCACTCGGAGACTGATAGAGAGGTTCGATTGGAAGGAACCAGAGGAGCACTTTGTTGAGCTAACAAGGCTCAAACAAACTGGGAGTCCTGAGAAGTATATTGCAGATTTCCTGAGGATTTCAGTGATGGTACCAGATCTATCCGCAACATGGATGATCTATATTTTTATTGAGGGGTTAGCAGAGCCACTTTGGGGTCTATTCAGATCCACTAGACCAGCCACACTCCAGGATGCCATTGGCAGAACTCTGGATTTGCAGGATTCCTTACCCCGGACCAGGACACCTTACCCCCAGAAATAGGATTTCTAGCCAAAGGGGAAGGATGTAAGGATTCCGCCTCCGAAGGGGAATCAAGGTAGGGTACAGCTCGATGATGATGCCCAGAGAGAGTTGAAGAAGAAGAGGTTGTGCTTTTCCTGTCAGGAGCCATGGGCACCAGGTCACAGATGTGTTGCTGGAAAAGCACATTTCATTGAGGTCTTCTCCAAGAGTAGCGGGGAAGAGGATGAGTATGAGGATAGGGAGGCAGGAGACAGTCAGGAAAAGCAGGACCATTTTCCACCTCCACCTGCAGGAGCTGGAGGTGCAGCTTTTGCACCCATAGGGGGGAAACTTGTAGCATTGCAAGGAGTACCCAAGTATCTGACACTACGGGTCTGAGGGACAGTGCGTGGGCAGCGAGTTTTAGTTTTGATAGACAGTGGGGCAACCCACAACTTCATCGATGAACAAATGGTTGAGAGGAGAGGCATACCGACAGAGAGCTTTGATGGATTTTCAATGTTGGTCCCAAGATATCAAACAATGCAGTGTGCCAGGTATGTTCCAGAACTAGCTGTGACGATGGGTACCTACAGAATAACCGACCACTTTTTCATGGTTAACATATCGGATACCGATGTGGTATTGGGTTTACAGTGGTTGATTACTTTGGGGAAAGTCACCATAGATTAGGAGGCCTTGGAGATGGAATGGGATGACAAGAATGAGAAGATACGTGGGATGCACACTTACCCACCTCAGACTGTTTTAGCTTACTAGATGGAGGCAAACTTCCGGAAGGGAGACATAGAGTGGGCAGTTGAGTTGCGGACATTAGTGGCAGGGGCTACTAGGCAGACAGTTCATCCAGATATACAGGCCATCCTCGATAGGTATGAGATGGTATTTGGAGATATACCACAGGGACAGCCACTAGATTGGGGTTTTGAGCACACTATTGAGCTAGAACAGGGCATCCAGGCCATTATTACCACACCCTATAGGCACCCCAAGGCCTATCGGGATGAGATTGAGCAGGCGATCAAGGAGTTATTGGCTCTTGGACATATCTAGCCTAGCACCAGTCCTTTTTCTTCTTCGGTAGTGTTGGTGAAGAATAAGGATGGCACATTAAGAATGCGCATTGATTATAGGGCCCTAAATAATAAGACCCTGCAGAACAGGTACCCCATACCATGGATTGATGAGCTGATGGATGAGCTGAGAGGAACCTAGTTCTTCTCAAAGATCGATTTGAGATTCGGGTACCACTAGATTTGTGTGAGGGAACAGGACATTCCCAAGACCTCTTTCAGGTGCCATTATGGCCACTTTGAGTTTTTGGTTATGCCTTTCGGGCTAACCAACGCCCCAGCTACTTTCCAGTCATGCATGAAGCATATCTTCCGCAGTCATCCGAGGAAGTTTATGTTGGTATTTTCTGATGATATATTGATATATAGTAGGACTTGGGAGCAGCATCTCTAGCACATAGAGGTAGTACTACATGTCTTGGAGGAGCAACAGTTATATGCTAAGCTCTCCAAGTGTGAGTTTGGGATGACGAAGATGTTGTATTTGGGACACATCATAGGAGTGGATGGAGTGAGGGTCCACGAGGAGAAGATCAGGGCTATCAGAGACTGGCCAAAGCCGAGAAACGTGATGGAACTTCAAGGATTTATTGGCATCTGCACATATTACAGGAATTTCGTCAAGATTTTCTCTCAGCTTGCGATACCCCTTACAGATTTGATGAAGAAGGGGGCATTCAGTTGGTCAGATACAACACAGCGAGCTTTTGACAGGCTCAAGGAGGTTATGAGCAGTTGTCCAGTGCTTGCATTTCCATATTTTATGCAGCCTTTTGTTTTGGAGTGTGATGCGTCGGGAGAGGGGATCAGCGCAGTATTGATGCAAGGAGGCCACCCTATAGCCTTTAAGAGCAGAAAGCTCCTTCCTCATGAGCTGTTGTATCCTATATACGACAAGGAGATGTTGACCATTATGCATGCATTGGCCAAATTCTGGCAGTACTTAGTGGGTAACAAGTTCCGGGTAAGGACTGATCACAATAGCCTTAGGTTCTTTTTTGGAGCAGAAACAGCTACAAGAGAGGTAGCAGAAGTGGATCAGCAAGATCCAGGCTTATGAATTTGACATTGTATATGTCAAAGGGAAGAATAATGTGGTAGCCGATGCACTTTCATGTAGGCTAGCCACGTTGTCTCTTATGAGCTTGGATAAAGATTGAAAGGCTCGACTCTTAGTGGAGTACTCCAAGGATAGATTTTCCTGTGAGGTTCTGGTTGGTCAGGTGACAAATGACAGATACAGGGTGATATATGAGATCGTCTACTACAGAGATAGGATCTTCTTGATGAAGGGCTCCCAGCTCAAGAAAAAGATACTTCAGGCATCTCATGACTCACCATTGTCTGGCCATCAGGGGTATACCAAAACCTACCGGGCTATCAGAGAGAGGCTCTCATGGAAAGGCCTCAAGGGGGACGTGCTCTGGCATATCAGGGAGTGCGAAGTTTGCCAGAGAAACAAGGGTGAGATGAACCATCCCGCAGGCTTGTTGCAACCTCTTCCCATTCCAAAGGGGAAATGGGAGAGCATTTCGATGGATTTCATCACAGAGTTGCCCATGGTACAGGGCAAGGACTGTATATACATTGTCGTTGATCAGTTGACGAAGTACGCACATTTTTTTGCCATATCGACACAGTATACAACAACACAGGTGGCAGAGCTATTCTTTAGAGAGATTTTCAGATTGCATGGTCTTCCCAAGACCATCATCAATGACAAGAACAGCCACTTTATGGGTGGATTCTAGCAGGAGCTCTTTCAGCTGGTAGGAATGGAGCTAACACCAAGCACCAGCTATCACCCACATACAGATGGGCAGACAAAGATAGTTAACAAGTGGATAGAGGGCTACTTACGTAACTATATTAATGGGCATCAAAGAGCATGGCTGAAGTGGCTACATCTGGGGGAGTACAGCTACAACAACACATATCATATGTCCATCAGTATGACACCGTTCTATGCTTTGTATGGGTACCATTCTTTATCTTTTTTTGATATGATGTTTGGTGCTAGCAAGGCTCCGAGAGCCAAAGATTGGATCTAGGAGAGTCAGGACATTCTCCGCACTCTCAAGGATAACATGGCTACAGCGCAGAACCAGTAGAAGTGATATGTCGATAGGGGTTGGATGGTAAGATAGTTTGAGGTAGGAGACTTGGTCTACCTACATTTACAGCCATACCGACAGTCATCTCTAAAACAGAACGGAGCTGAGAAACTCAAGCCTCATTTTTATGGACCATACAGGGTGATACGTAGGGTTGGACAGGTGTGTAGGAGTTGGAGCTGCCCCAAGGCAGCAAGATTCATAACATTTTCCATGTATCATGCCTGAAGAAGGCATTGGGGCAGAAGGTGACGGTGACAGAGGAGTTGTCGCCTACAGATGATGAAGGGCATTTGGTATTACAGCCCGAGGCCATTATTGATACCAAGGAAAGGTCTTTGCGGAACAGAACAATTTGGGAGTTCTTGGTGAGGTGGAAGAATTTGCTGGATGAGGATGCTACTTGGGAGAATGAGAAAATCTTGTAGCATCCATCACTACAATTGCTTGGGGACAAGCAACATTTTACGGGGGGAGACTGTAATATTTCCAATTAGCAATGGCTAATTGGAATATTCGATTTTGGTCAATTTTTCTTTAAGTAGTTACATTATGAATAAAAGTGAATAAAGGGAACACAACTCACTCTAAAATTAGGGGGGACTTCCTAGTAGATGCACGTTGTAATCAAGGGGACCAAATTGAGCACGCAGCAAAGGGATATTACCGTGGTATTGTGGGTGGAGGCGGTCGTAGGTTTTTATAGCGGCCAACACTATATAAAGAAGATAGCCTCCTGATTTTGATGATCATTGGATTTTATGCATTTTAATCTGGTCATTGCGACTATTGAGCACGCTGGCTGTTTACCCTGTCTGCAGCGCTGTTTAGCGCATTGAGTGTCTCCGTTCGGAGATCTCGCCCTTAGCCCTGGGGGACTTCGAGTGCCTGCTCGGGTGAGGTAGTCCCATCAGTGTTTTTGTAGAAGAATCGATCTGCTGTATTTGTGGAGGAGCAGTGTGTCTATTGGTTGTGCAGCATCTGTGGAGGAGCAGTGCATTTATTGACTGCGTAGTCCTGAGTGGGAGGACACAGTCCGTATTGGGGATTTCTAGATCAAAAGTGAACATATTATTGAGGATCCAGGCAGTGGCTGCGTGATCATTGGGAGGAAAGCACAGATCCGTAAGGAGATAATTCCAGACATCTAGACGGTCGTTTTCAGCAGCTGGAACACAGATCTAAAACACAACCATCCCATGCAATGCAGATCTGAAACACAGCAGCTTTCTGAGAATACTTCTTAACTTGCCTTGTGCAATTTTAGGTGCTATCACCTATTGTACTCCTCTATATTTATCAGAATAATAAAATGGCTCAGCGTTCTCTTGGTATTTCTTAAGTATCTGTGCATATTTTATATACACGCTATTGCATGCTTGCATTTCTGTTATTCCTTTCCTTTGCAATTCGATTTCTATAGCACTTTTTGTGTTTTCTCCCACATTCTTAGACAGAGTCTGGAAAGAGCCAGATAGCCTCCAGATCTCACCCTCTTTTAGAGGTGAAATATCTGGTAAATGCCCTCCCTGTCCATCTCTGGTTGGAGTTTGCTTCTATTTTAGAGATATCCCTGAAAAGGGATATTACAACATGACACACTGAGGGGAGAATACATGAGCTCTTTTGTGGTTGCTAGTTCATATCTGATGATTTTCCCTCCTTTCTTATATGATTTCTCCTTTGGTTTTTTCTCCTCACTGACATTTTTTTTTTCCTCTTTAGGCATTTTGAATTTAAAGCCTTGAAACCCTAGGGTGAATGAAATGAGATGATGGGAATGTGAGGTGAAAGGAATAGGTTAGGAAAATGGAGGGAGTGAAAATGTAAATGAGAACCTAGGTCTATGAAAACCCTAGGATTTAGTATTGTTTATGACTAATATGTATTTAGGGACATGAATATGGATATGATGCATGAAAATTGGGAAGGAAATGAAAACTAGGGTTTTATAGCAACAAGCATTTCATATTTCTTATGAAACACCAAATATTTTAGAGGGGAGGTGTCTTAGGGTTCACTTACTATTTTAAAGCCCTTTGAAGAAATTTGTGAGGAAATAAAAGCTTGCTGGAGGTTGTGAAACCCTTTGAAACCTTGCCTACGCAAACACGCAGCGTCCTGGAGGAATGCACAGTGCCCGGAAAAACGCGCAATGACCAAGGGTAAATGCATAGCGCCTATGTAAATTGGTCAGTAGTTGTTGGGAAAACAAGCAGGACCTGAGTGCAAACGTGAAGCAACCGGGAAAATGCGCAGTGCCCAAGGGTAAATGCGTAGTGACCCTGAAATTTGACTCAAAGTGCTTTGAAAATTTGAAATTTCTCTTTTGCTTAAAACTCTTGATGGCTGAATGGAAACAATGACCCTCTTTGAGGTGTTTGAAAGGCTTTATAGCTTTAGTGGTTTTGAATTTTTAATTTTAATAACCCACTTTTCCTATGTTCACTTCTTCCTTTGGATTTTGGCACTGATATTCTTTATCTTTCTCACTACTTTCACATTTTGCAGTTTAATCAAGTCATGGATTTTGGCTTTCTTTGCTCCACTTAGGCCAGATGATTGCATTGATAGCTTGGGATTGAATTTATGACATATTGGAACTTAAAATTACATTTGGAAAAAAATAAATAAATTACATATTTGACCTTTATATGAAAATGGCATTTTGATATAAAATTCATTAAAATAAAAAAGTTACAACTTTGAAAGTATGATAATTAGATCATGATGATCTTATTTCTTATTTAGTCCCTATCATATATGTGATGATCTCATCTAAAATGAAGGAGCGACCTTGAGAAATAAAAAACCTAATGACCTAATGGGACTTCTTTAGACCTGACTTTCATGAATGGGATTTGATTTAAAAGACTACCTGGTGAAAAGAGCATTTCCATAGGTGTTGTTATGCTCAAGGAGACATGAAAATGAGTCAAAAATGTGAATCTCGGAGGGAGAGTGAAATTTATTGACAAAGAAAACCACCAGTGGAAGAATTTTATATCATGACCTAATGGAATGATTGAAAATTTCTTTAGAGTGGGACACCTAAGATGCACATGCAAAATGTTTTTTGATCCTTGATGGAAGTATGAAAATACTGACATTAACATTGGCCTTATTGGGGATGGAATCTCCTTGGAGGTGTCAAGAACACCATATAACAAGTGCCTAACCATAGGGAAAATACAATCAAACAAATTTAAAAAACTTGCAGATTATAAAACTGACTAAAAAACCATTCAAAGTGCCTGAGAACTGACTCAAAAACTGACTCTGACACTAACTCAAAATAGACTCAAAAAATTTGAAAATGACATAAAATAAACAAGCTTTATAGCCTTCACTTCGGGCCCCAAGCCTAAATGATGTTCTGCTCCAAACCTTCCAGAAAATATAAACTGGTATTTATAATGAAAGAAGAACATTCTTTCAGAAGTTGCATCAGAAATATTAATGTTTCAAGAGCCTACCATTGACCGGTCCTCCTGAACATTCTTGTCCATTCATCTCTTTCAGCAAATAGGCATTTTTTCCTCGATAAGCTAAGATCTTGTAGGGTCCTTTTCAAAGATTTTAAACTTCCCATGCTTTACTTTATCTTCATTTCTTGCATCCCACCACAACACTACATCTTTCAGCTGAAACTTATCTACCTTGGTTTTGCGATCATAAATCTTTTTTTTTTCTCCTGAAGTTTAGAAGTAGTCTAAGAAACTTCCTCCCTTGTTTGTTGAAGGTGAATCATTTGATTGATTCAACGTTGAATATCATCTTCCTCACTACCTGCTTCCTACAACAATCTCATAATCAGGACTGCAAGTGATGTAGGAAACATTGTATTTGTACCATAAACCAATTCAAAGGGTGACATACCTATAGAATTCTTGGTGCTCACTCAGTCTGCCCACAAATCATTGGTAAGCTTCCTATGCCAATTTTTCTTGTTCTCTTCCAAAATTTTCTTAATGATATTAACCAAGGATTTATTAGAGGACTCAGCTAATCCATTGCCCTATGGATAGTATGTAGTGGAATGGCCCAACCTCATATTATACTTTTGACAAAACTCAATCATCTTCTTTGACTTTAATGTTGTTGCATTATCTGTAATAATATTGTGAGGACAACCAAAACGAGACAAAATATTGGATTCTAAAAACTAAATAATTACTGTTTCCATAGCTTGCCTTGTAGGAATAGCCTCAATCCACTTGATGAAGTAGTCGGTGGCTGTTAGAATCCATCTATGATGTGTTGATGATGTGGGATGAATTTCCCCAATAAAATAAAGTCCCCACTATTGAAAATGAGCATTTACTACAATAGGCTTCAGCGGAAGAGGAAGGAGTTTCCTGTTTCCCTGAAAAAATTGGCATTCATGATAGTTTGTGACTGTTTTGTACAAATATGAAAATAGAGTCGGCCAATAATACCCTCCTCTCAACACTTTATTAGACGTTGTTTTCCAAAACAAGTGGCCTCCACAATCTCCCCTATGGAAGTCATCCACTACCTGTTTAGCTTCATCTTCAACCAGACAATTTAAAATAATGCCTCCTGGATATTTCCAATAAAGGGCACTACCTAGAACATAGTATTTAGCATATTTTAATTTCAAAGGCCTACCCTTACTTTTTGACATTCCAGGAGGAGGAAATAAGTGTTGAAGAACATAAACTATATCTGAATACCATGGTGAAGTGAGAAACATTTATGATACCTGTATAAGAGCACCCTCTTCTTCATCATCTAACATTGCTATAATAAGGTTTATGTCTAGAGAATGCAAATTGGATTCAACCATGAGTTTGGCTAACCCCTATCCCTTAATAAGCTTGGTGGGCCTGATCTTGAGATCATACTCTAGTATTGTTGTTATCCATTTACCTCTTCTTCCTTTTGGATCGGTCTACGTGAGAACTTCTTTTACAGCTGCATTTGGAACATAAGCTATAGTGTGTGAATGTAGAATATAGATCTGGAAATCCTTCAAGGCTTTGATTAAGGCTAAAGCTTGCTTCTCAATAATATTATAGCGAAGAGCAACATCTCTAATGGCTCGACTGAAGAAAGCAATGGGATGCTCAACCTGATCCTTCTTTTGCATCAAAACCATAGCCAAGGTGTGCTCAGATGCAAATGAAAATATTATAAAATCACTAGTATAATCTGGACTAACCAAAACAGGGGTTGTAGTTAAAGCAAGCTTTACCAAGTTAAAGGAACTCATAGTATCAGTGGTCCATTTTACACTGCTGTCCTTTTTCAACATATTAGTCATTTCACGCAAATGCTCAGCCAAATTAGGAACAAATCTGCGTAAGAAAATCATCTTACCATTGAAAGCTTGTATCGCCTTTTTATTACGAAGAAAATATATTTGCTGAATTGATTTTACTCTAGAAGGATCAATGTGAATGCCATGGAAATTATATGATCGAGAAGTTTTCCATCTTCCGTGGAAAAAAGACACTTTTTTGGATTCAAAGAAATTCTGAGCTCCATGCATTTCTGAAAAATAATTCTCAAATGATATAAATATTGATCATGAGAATTAGAAAACATTGTCAAATCATCTAAATACACCACTAAGAAAACATATTTCTCATTAGAAAAGGCTATATCCATCACCCGCTGAAAAGTAGCCCCTGCATTTTTGAGTCGAAATGGAATTTCGACATACTGAAAGGTCCCCCACTGTGTTGTGAAAGCAATTTTATCTTGGTCTTCGTCATGTACCAAAATCTAATTATAACCTGAATAACCATCAAGCAACGACATCCGTGATGCTCCAACTACCCTTTGCAAAACATGGTCCATCTTTGGAAGGGGGTAATTATCCTTTAAAGACACTTTATTCAAATTCTAGAAATAAATGCACAACCTTATCTCTCTGGTATTTTTCCTTACTGGAACCAAGTTTGAAATCCAATCAAAAAACCTAATTGGAGCAATGATACCAAATTTATACAATCGATTTACCACTTTCTCGATTGTTGGCTCGAGCGGTCCTGACCCAGGTTTGGAGATTAAGGTTTGCCAACAAACCCCCTATACTACTGGCCTTTTCAACAGTGACCTGCTTGCTTAGGTCAAAATCTCACTCAAAGCAGTATGGGTGGGTGCTGGAACCAAGTTTCGCACCTTGAGAGAGGATAGGTATGCCAAGAAAAGCTGCATCTAGATTTATAATGACTAGATCGCCTGTCTCAGAACCAGATCTATAGATCCCCTTCACATCCACGTGCGCAAGGCCAACTATACTTACTGTGCTTAACAAATCATATATTCAATAGTGTAGCGTTACAGTTATTTTTTCATAAATATAACATAATAGATCCAGGTCGAGGGTTTGCGCAGCAAAACAATTAACATAGTTACTTTCGTAGCTTAACACAGAACATGCATAATATAACAACTATCAAAGATTCACATCACAATACAAATAGATTCAGTTACTCACACAACCTTTCTCATTCATTAATCCTTCAGATCCTTCTTACAATACCCAAACCCGACCTGCGCACATAGCAGCAGGGTCCACACACAGCAGGACTAGGGATCTCCATGCACACAGCCAGCAGGAGTCCTTTCCCAAAAAACCCAAACATATCTACTAAACCACAATTCACATCAAGTTCCCATCATATTCTTCCTTACAATTCAAAATTTCCTTCTATTTATAACCATCTAGCCTAATCGTTCCTGTGGTTCGCAAACCGTGGTTTGCGGACTCTAGGTCTACCCTTTGACTCGTTAAAATGCTTTCGGGCTTTGTCCCACCCCAAAACCCCTGTGCTAGACTAAATATAATAAAAAATATGAAAAATTGGACCAGTTTCGTAGCTTGCAGGAGACCCTGTTCCAACAGTCCCCCAACACAATCTTGTGACTCGTCCCGAGTCACTGTGGTGGTGCGGTCTCTACCCATGCATGTAGGACATTGATGGCTACGATCAATGGAGGTAATACTTCTTGACTCTGAGTGGTAGCACCCTGTGCAATGTTTACAAGATTCTGGGAGGTTGGTCCTTTAGTATCCATGGTAACCCACTCTAATATCTGGTAAAGTCACATGATCACGCCATTGGTATCCTATGATAGCTAGAGGGTAGCGTCAGGTCATGGCTTCAAGCATTTTGTGATAGCATGCTTCATTCATCGGAGATCCTCAATCATATCACGGAGTGCGTTGCTATTCTTCATGCATGTCAGATGCTACGTAGGGACTAAGGAGGGCAAGGTAGCTTTGATCTGATCGAAAGTGGCTTCCTTTTGTCGTAAATCCTGCTTGAGGTTCTAAAGAACCGAGTTGAACTGGACCATTTTCTAGAGCTGCATGGCTGACTCGAACAACTAAGTACCTTCGGTAAGCTATCCCGTAATGATGTATGTTGCTTCTGTTATCAGCGCAACACGCCGAGCTCGTACCTCCAGAGGTGTGCCAGGCTATGATTGGGCCTGTAAGGCAATGATTTGCTAGTCCATTTGGGTCTTGAGGGTCTCCCAACCAAGCCTTCTACTGTAGCCCGGAGCAGAGCTGTAGCCAGGAGCTCATCTAGGACCTCTGTGCTGAGTTGGGGGACCACTGTTTCAAGCTATGCCATCTACAAGAGAGTAAGGGAGACGTCTGCAGTCTGTCGTTCAATGATCGGCGTGACCACATCGAGCTGTTGTTGCGTGGCTTGGTCGCGATGATGAATCTCATGAAGCACGACAATGTGGAGACCCTGTAATACCTCGCAAGGTAGATTTTCCAAGTCCACTTGTAGTCTCGTATCCATTGGAAGGCGGGCACTGACCAAGATAGTGCTAGGCAACGAATAATCACGACTGATGTTGGCAGTTAGCCCGGTACTACTGGTAGGGTGCAGCGTATCCGTATTTTTCTAAAGGTCTCGAAGCTCAACTGCATGGCATGCATTGCAACCTTTTGTTGTGCTTCTATAGCTGCCCACTAATCCTCTGTAGCTAGAGTAAGGGCGTTCATGATTTGCTCGAGATCACCATCAGTTAGCGTGATCGATGCGTCATATTCCAGGTGTTTTCCATGCTGCTTTTGCCAGGGCCGCTTTTCAAGCTCCCTGCACCGCTTTGTACCTCGGGGGGATGTAGTATCCGTGTTAGTCAGCCCTTTCATTCGTAGGACTAGCGGCGAGTTGATCGTGTCAGCTCTTATAGTGATCTGCGGTAGTTGCATAACTTATATCATGGCTGCTTCCGAGCTCATCTGGCTGGATCCTTCAATCATCCCAGGTTTCGAAGAGGCATTAACTTCCATCATATAGATGTGATGCCAATGCGTGTAGGGTTCGAAGTCAATTCTCCCTACTGGGAGCCAGAGGGAAATTATCTTATCAATTTTAGCGTCCCCAGGCCCTCTCAATGTAATGTCCACAAGCTCTGGACTGGTCAGTGCCAAAGCGTCCGTGGGATCAGGGGCTGCCATACTAACATAAGGAGGGAATCCTAAATTTGGAGACTCACAGACAGTGGGAGTGGGTTGCTTGGGTAAGAACATAATGCTAAAGGTCTAGAAAATCATGCAATAGAACAATACATGTAGAGTACAAAGATGATATGGAACCTTGGTCAGAGTTATCCTATCTCCCTTATACTGCCCATGGTTGTCCAACAGTAAGGTGAATCTTACTTGGAACTTACCATCAAGCAAACGATAAAAGCTCACAAGAAATTGCCTCATTAATTACCAGCCGCCTATGTTCTGTAACGGTAATATTCCCTTTTTACCAAAAATTAGTGTTCTGATTGTCATCGTTCGCACCCTATGGCCTTCCCATGGGTCTACTCACCTTGGCTGAAGCATTTGTGCTGCTCGTGCATCCTTAATTATAGTTGAGGTAGGGTGTGTTGTAATGCGATTTAGGTGCAGCCTAAACAACTTGGCAACCATGTGTATCCCGTCCAGTTCTAAGTTTGGAATAGTTCAAGGATCATCCTTTCCCTCCGTTGGGTTGAGGCTGCAGTATTCAACCAGGTGTGGTACCTGCATTCCCCATGATTCGGATATGATCTACAGGCCTGGTCTACCCTGAGTGAAGGTGTCAGTGTTCCGCAGAGCTGCGTCGAGCTCTCCTGTGCCATCCACCATCCTAAATGTTTGCAAAAACTCATCCCGTAAAGTTTCCCAATGGTGAGTGCGCAACTCTGCATCTAAATACCATGCAGCTGGACGCAGTCCCAGAGCATGGATAAATAGGTGGACCTATTCTTTTGTGGTTCTGTCACACCACTGTGTTTCCCATGCGAGCAAATATCTGCATGGATCTTCTGACCCAAGGAAATTTTTGATCCGTCTCAAAGCTGAAACTTCAAATCGCAGGATCATCTTATCCTAACATTCCTCCCAATTGCGAAATACCTTCCCATGCATATCCCACCAGTGCACAGGTGTTCCGCGCAGGGCTAGATTAAGGGCCCCTAGCCTGCATCCCTTGGAAACTTCTGCTTCGAATGCACCTAAAAATTCCTTAATGTTACCAAAATCCCCAAAGTAGGGTAGGTCTCTTACCTCAGCGGAGATGCAGTAGAAGTTCTTTGTGACCCGAAGACATCGCAGCACCGAAACCTCATGCAACCAGCCTTGCCAATTCTCTAGTTCCCCATCAGAGTTGGAAAAGCATTCACTGTCTTTTTCCCACCAGAGTACTCCTTCCATCGCGGGGTTAATCCAATATTCATCCTGCGTAGTCAACTTGTAAATGTGATATACTTCCTCCTTATCGCGCACTGGCTCTGTATGCCATGCACCTTCCACGGGATCCAATGGCACTATCACTCGTGTACCGTTATTTTCAAACACCATGCTTTGCTTTTTGAGATTGATAACACCCCCCATATCCATAGCCCCGTCCATTCCGAGGAGTGCAGGGTAGGGGTCCATGTCTTCTATGATTTCTATTACCTCAAAGTCAGCTTGGGCCTTTACTCCTACGATATTGACCATGATCTTTGGCAACCTTCCCAGAGGGATGATCTTCTGTTGATTCGCCATGCACAGCTGGATGGTGGACCATTCCAACTTAGGTTCTCCCATTTGTTTCCATGTTTGTTTAGGTAACACATTTGCATCTGATCCAAGGTCCAAAATAACCTAATCCATCTCGTAGTCACAAATCTGTGCAGTCAACCGCATTTCTCTTCCGGTGCATTTTTTATACCGGTATAGTTTGTATACATCCTTTATTTCTGGGATCGGATCGAGCAGTGCTACGTAACTATTAATTAATTCCTGAAGGTTCTCTACAGCCTTTGGGTTACGTAGCAGCTTCATACATGCCTACAGGAAGTGCTCGACCCCCTCATCTGTCTTGGGGTGTGTCGGTACCTGCACAGTAGTTGCTTCTTCTTTAGCGAAGCCCTGGCCAGCTACAACCTTTTTTTCTTGTCCCTTTTTCATGTTCGATCCTTCTTGACGGGTCAGAGGATCCATGGCAGCCTCTTCCTTTGGTCCCTGGGTGGCCATCCCACTATGTGTTATGACTTTCACACTTGGGTCCATGTTCCTTAGCTCGGATTTAACTCTATACACATTCTGCATAAGGGTGGGCTACTTTTCCTACATTTTTTCTATTGAGATTGGACAATCTTCGATCACATGGTCTAATTATCTGCAATATCGGCAGGATTGCCGTGTAGGATTTGGGCAGTCCCTAGAAAAGTGCCCTACTTCTCCACAATTATAGCATATTAGCTGTCTGCGTCCTCGACTTGCGCTTCCTCCCTGACCTCCTCCCTTGCCCCTTGCTAGGGAGCCACCAAAGTTGGTAGGAGATCTAGGTGACACAGGGTCTACTTGTACCCTATACAAGTTTCCTCAATCTATCATCAGATAATAAGTTCGACAGTTTTTCTCATCGTGTCCTACCGACCGATAGAACCTGCACTATTGTTGCTTCATTTCTGGGAAATACACTCCTAGCCGAGGGCAATGGTTCATATCGTGCAGCCCTGAAATGCGGCAGTCATCGCACCATAATGCATATTCGCTTGAGCCTGGATGCACTAGGTTAGGCTCTCCTGCCTGTATGTAATTTGTTAATAGTGGGCACTGATCC